>QZGG01000010.1:0-517578 GCA_006409495.1 Sedum album
TCCCTTCGTGAACGAACACCTTTTCACACAAAAAAGACATGCAGTTAACATTAAAACGCTGCGCTTCGTTAGAGACTGATTGCAACTTATGAATTTCAACAACAACAAGAGCCCTAAAAGTCAGCTCCGTTTACGATTTCTCGTATGTTGAGGTCGATGGATCCTCTTTTGTGGCACAAGGTCGCAGCTTTATCAGGTAATTGAACCAATTATATTTTGCTTACGTTTTCAACAGCGAACACCACTTGGTAGATTCAGTGATTGTTAATGAATGTAACGAACCCTAATCGTTAAATTTTGCGGTCAGGGTGGCAGCTGTTGGATTAGTAGCATATGGCTGTGCTTGAGGATGGGAAATACTCTGCCCTATATCGATTTGACGGCTATGTGTTCATAGCTGCTTGGGGAAGCTTGCTTTTCTAAGGTCGAAAGACCTCGACTGGTGAATAATGAAGAAATGATGAACTCATGACATCAAAACCATCTCTTGGTGAAGGTATGTCATTATATAAGTTTTCGCAGTGTCCTTGAAAAGTAAAATGATTTGGCACAATCGTAAAAAGACAAGCTCTGGTTAAGATCTTAGTCGATAGTAACTAATCTTAGTATCCTTTGAAAAAATTTGGTATGAAAAGTATATTTAACTTTTAGAATTTACTCTCTTTTGAATGTCATATCGTTCAACGTTTGAATTTGAAGCTGAATAATTGATTACATTGTCCTTGTCTAGTATATCAATAACATACTGACGTTACTCAATCCTACTGCATCGAAATTCCGAAGGGTGCAGTATGTATCCTCCACTCCGTGATATCTGATTACAGAGTATACTCATATCGGCAGGATTTATAACCTGTTAATAAGAACTAAGAGTTTCAGGAAAGTAAAAGCTACCATACCGTCGTAGCTGTGCAGTTTATATGATAATGTGGAAAATGATGAACTTTGCCATGTAAACTGTTAGATCATATTTAAAGTAGTTTGTAGAACTTACTCGGGTCAAGCTCAGTGATCATGGCAGCACCTTTGAAGTAGCAAGTCGCGCCCTTATTTTTAAACTTCTGGTAATAGCTGTTGAAGGCATATGAGGCATGGTCTTTGATAGTTTTGGGCACATAACACGGCTGATTCACTTGAATTTTAGCGCAGTCTGCACCTCCTCTTCCACAAGCCCAATCTAAAGCCACCTGTAACTCGTCGTCTGGTGTCTGTGGATCAGCCACGCACCATTGCTCAAATTCACCATCTAGACAATCAACAATAAACAGTTAAGGAAACTACAACGCACCAATAATCAGAAGCCAAAACCTAAAACTCCAAGCTAACCCTGATGATACTGAACTTACACGAAATTTGCAGAACACTTAACATTAATAGGAGACTTAGTGTGAATCTTTGAAAAACTACCGACATTATTCTGAGGCTTGTTTGCGAGAAAATATCAAATATTTTTATAACGTTAGAGTTCTAGAGAACTTAACATTACATATTTATAGTGCTTGATTATAAAAGAGTAAGATCTCCAGGATTTAAATAGTTTATACAACAAGCAAGGTATATAAGCACGGAAAACTTTAGTTAAGGTAACATGTGGGATCAGCTACACAGTAGTTATTTGACTGCATCTGGAAGGAACCACATTCATAAACAAATTTCTGCCTACCTTCCTCATTTAAAATTCCTGAAATCACGCCTTATTGCAAGGCTGTGTTAGCTTATTACATAAGACTGTCGTAGCTTGGTGACTTTTTTATTTGGTTTCAAAGAATTTATTAGCCTTGAATGGTCAGGTTTGTGGGTTGGCCTAAATAGGGAATATAGCTTCACATTGTGGCATGGACATCTACTGTGTCTTCTGTAACCATGTTCTAGCACATGATTTGAAATATGACAAAACATGCAGAAATTACTCATCTTCACCAAACAATATATGTTCGTCTTCAAAATGTATTTAAGTATCTTAATGTCACATATTAAGGTATCATAGATGAGGAAATCGGTTAGGTGATGTGTGGGTGAGCTATCTAAATATAGCAAGTGTTTGATTCTGAGGAAGTTGTTATTGTTGGATTCAATACTCTGTATCCTCCACCTATTTTGATCTCACATAATTCTGGCTGAAAATTTTCAGCCACAAAGAATTCTCATTCGTCCTCTCCTTCATTTCTTCCATTACAGTCTGAAACTTTTCGTTGAGGCATTAACATTAGTGTCAGTTTCTCCGGACTCGCTGTGTGCTAATTTCTATTAGATCATCTCATGATCATCTTTTTTCAGTTGGATAGTATTTGCCATTGGCTCGCAAAATCTTTACGGGCTTTTGATATGATACTTTAATTTTCTTGGCTTGAATTTCAGGTGGCTCTTCTGCACAGGTGCAGGAAATCTTACACTTTTTTGCTTTATAACTTTAAGATCAGAAATATGTTGTTTCTGTTTGTGCCTTAAACATCTGAAGTCACAGAGTGAAGCGTTGGGGGTAAACAAAATGGCTGTTCATCCTACCAGAGCTAACACAATTAGCTATTACCTATCATCCTCATCGGATAAAATAATAGAGCCACCAGAGACACAGAAAGCATCACAAAGCATCGTATCGTGTCTATATCAAGCAAGTATTGCTGCATTCTGGAGGAATGTGACAGTTACCTGGAGTAAAAATCTTATGAATTGTTCTATGAGCATTGCGGTTGATGGCAATGGTACAGATACTCAGTACTCGTGCAAGATTGATCTTAAGCCTTGGCATTTCTGGAGCAAAAAAGGGTTCAAGTCATTTGACGTGGAGGGAGCTGAAGTCGTGGTTTTTTGGGATTTAAGATCAGCCAAGTTTTCTACAAGCCCCGAACCAATTTCAGACTATTACGTAGCTCTAGTCTCTGATGGAGAGGTTGTGTTGTTACTAGGAGATATGAAGAATAAAGTATTTAAAAGAACCAAGTCCCGACCTGCCCTTGTGGATGCAGTCTTGTGCCATAAAACAGAACATGTGTTTGCAAAGAAAACTTTATCCACCAGAGCAGTACTCGATCAGAAACAACAAAAGGTATATGACATCGTCGTGAAAGCTCTACGATAGGCAACGACCCTGAGTTATGGATTAGCATAGATGGGGTAGTGCTGATTCACGTCAAAAATCTGCAGTGGAAATTTAGAGATAATCAGACAGTCGTCGTTAACAAACAGTCTATACAAGTGTTTTGGGACGTGCATGACTGGTTATTCGTAAGTCCTGGCCATGGTCATGGCATGTTTATATTCAAGCCTATTGATGCGGATAGCGAAAGTGATAAGGAAAGCGGAAATGAGAATGATAGTAATTATCAATCAGCTATTGCCAAACCATCGCCCGATTACTGCCTCTTTCTTTACGCTTGGAAGATCGAATAGCAAACACATTTATCCAGCTGATCGCATCAGGTGACTGAGAACACAGCAGCATTTCCATACATTCAGGTGATCATGTGAACTTGTGTAGCTGCATATGGAGCTCAAAACATTAAGTTTGTGTCGATGCTGACAATTTGTCACCTAGCATTTGTTTGTATATAAACTTTGTATGTACAATCAAACGTATGGAAAGCAAAAGATGGGCATCCCAATTCCGGGAGTGAAGAGGCAACTTCCACAGATAGACACGTAACAACATGCACATGTCCCCGATGCTATTATGGCAAATGACTCATAAGTCGACACATGTTGAGTTGTGGATTGATGTGCGTATGTTGTAAATGGATCACACAAATAGGAAAAGATATTATGTTTTTTGTCAAGTAGTGTGTGGTAGTGATAATCAGTGTGGCCGTGGATAGATTTTCCAAACAATATTATTGGGTTTGGTTTGTCTACTTCCCCAACATTTATATCATCTCTGTTTTCTTTATCGTATGATTTGAAGGTAGGTCGCTTGTTCAATGTATGTGGAGAAAAGTATACTTATTTACGCTGCCACCGTGGCACGACTGTTCTTATTAAGATAATTAAAAATTGTGACTCACCCATTTCTATGATTTTCCATGTTTACTAGAAAAGTGATACTTAAGTGGATATAACACAATCACTTAGAAGGAACCAAATTCATGCATATTTTGTGCTATTTATTTATAGTTTTTTTCTGAAATTATTATATGCAACAGGATCAAGTGACATTTTAGTTTTCTTTTTGTGAAAAAAATATCTAGTAATTTATTGATTCAGTATGATCAAGTTGTTTAGGGTTTGACGGTGTGGTGAGCCCGGGACCCGGGAGGGGTTTGGGCAGTCGCAATCTTAATGAAAACATGAGCACATGAAGCACGAGGGCTTAAACCAATGCACAAGGGACAAGTGTGTTTAGCCACGCCCTCAATGATACTGTTTTTTGGGATTATTTGGTTGTTTGTATCGTCTCTGTTTCTTTGAATTTGAAACTCTAGTGTTCAATTCAGTTCATTACTAAGATTGATGGTTCTAATACCTAATGAATCATTAAAATCAATTGATGATGTCTCATTGTGTGGTTCAGTACTAAGGTCCGCCTCATCTGTAACATTTTTTGTATTATTATATTCCTGAAACAGGCTCGTTAAAAATGATGTTATTTTCAATACATATTGTATTTATGAGCACAAGAAACACACTAGGAACAAGAGAATCATTAACAATCGGATCGGATGATGATTACATAAAGTAAATAACCATGGTTAGTTACCGAATCCACTTACATTGATTATTAACGAACAACTTATGATAAGGATTAAGGAAACAAAACTCCACCAAAGCCTTAACCATGGTTAACTCTCTGCATATATAAACCCATTTCATTGAGCCAGAGAGTCCAATCCTCCGGCTCCCCCTACCTGATTGCATCCATACGCTCTTCGCTTGATTCGGATTTCACAAACCCAGATCCCGATTTGCTCGTAAGGTAATTTTCCAATTTCTTTGAATAATTTTCATTTCAAAATTGTTTAGGAATGATGAATTGAATCCGATGTGATTTAACTTAGATCTGAATGTAAGGAAGCTTTGTGTTGTTATTGATGTTGTTTGTTGTGTGTTTTTTCAGGTTTATTCGCTGTTTCAAAATTGGATTGTATAGATATGGGGCTTGCAACGTTGCCATCTCCATCAGAAGGAATGTTTATTCTGATCTTAGTGAACACTGCCACCTCTTTTGCCATGATTAAGGACCTGTTCTGCATCATACTACAAGCTGTTGGTATCAACCTTCCATCCGAAGACTGTGATCCTTGTTCCGCTGCTTGGTCCAGTCCTGCTGTTATTACTCCCGACAATTCCCAGAATCGTAAAAGTTACACTCAGCAGCTTATTGAGGATTTCAGGTGTTGGTCACCAACTATTCGTTTTAAAACTGTGTCTAGTGGAGATTGTTCGGAGGTGCAGCAAGAATGCTCGGTTTGCCTTAACCATTTTGAACCCGAGTCTAAAATCAACAAGTTAGGTTGTGGACATGTTTTCCATAATATATGTTTGGTGAAGTGGCTCCGGTACTCGAACAGTACATGTCCTCTTTGCAGGACTCCCATGATGCCCCAAGAAGAAGAAGCTGATTGCTTCTGCAACTGAGCGTGGTGAGAAGTCAGTTTTTGTATGCGGCGCCTAGTAGTGAACTGGTGTACAGATGAGAAGTTCCCGTGGTAGCTGCCTACTGTCTTTATAAATGTTAGTACAATGTATTAACACTATTCAATCTCAGCCACAATTACAGCCAGAATCAAGCCAAAGAATCACAGACAATCAAGCACATTTAAATGCAAATCACCATTGAAGAACTAGCACTATCACAGGCAGATATTGTGGATCTATATTGATCCAATACTTGTATATAAATCATGTACTGTTACTCACAATATGAATAAGTGAAATAAGATTTCAACATGGTATCAGCCTAGGTTTACCTGTCTCTATCTTTTTTTTCAACTCTTCCCAAATTCAAACTTCTTAATATTCCTCATCTCTCGATGGCTTCAACCAATCCCCATTGTCCCTCCCACTCAAACTACTGCCCAATTTACCAAGCTCACAGAAACAAACTATCTTACCTGGCTTCGCCAAATCAAGCCTTACTTACACGGCCAAAAATTATGGGGATACATATCCGGCTCCATTCCCGAGCCTCAGCCTACTATTACTATTGCTGCTACAGAAACTACCCCAGCAAAAGAGATACCCAATCCTGATTATGACGAATGGTTTACCATCGATCAACAAATAGTTAGTCTTCTCACCACTTCTCTCACCGACAATGTGTCACAACTCACCATTGGTTTTGATACCTCAAAAGCCATTTGGGATTGTCTCTCACGTCACTTCTCCCAGCAATCTACAGCAAGTGCAGCCAGCTTAAAACTCCAACTATTAGAGTTGCAGAAGGGTACAAAAACTGTGGATGAATATATCCGTCATGCCAAATCAATTGCTGATGCACTCTCTTCCATTGGCAAACCAGTTTCTGAAGAAGACTTGGTCCTATCCACCCTTCATGGTCTCGGATCCGACTACCTCATGCTCCGGACAGCCCTGACTCAAGGGGCATCTCTTCCTACCTTCTCCGATCTCCGCGCCCGCATTTTAGCATTTGATGCGCAACGATCTGAACCTAATTCCTCTTCCCCAGCGGTCACTGCCTTATTCACTCATGGCCATGGCTCTGATCGTCGTGATTCTCATACACGTGAGCTTGATCAACAAGTCCCTAATCAAAGACATCAACGTGGCCGCTCCCGAGGCAAATATAATGGACGCGGTCGAAATCAAGCCAACTATCGCACTCCCTACTCTGGCCAACAGCCACCATATTCACCATGGGCAGGTACAACACCTTGGACCCAAGGGTTACTCGGTCCATCACCAACCTGGTGTAAAAATTGCCATACCAACCAACATCACACAAATAACTGTCCGCATCGCTATTCTGGACCGACTCCAACACCTCCATTTGCCGGCTTTCACATGGCACCAGATTTAAATTGGTATCCGGATACAGGAGCCACACATCACATGACATCTTCACCTATCCCAAACTCTCAACCGAACCAAGGACCGCATAATGTCTTTATGGGAAACGGTGATTCTTTGCCTATTTCACACACTGGTAATATTCCTCTTTCATTGGGGACATCTAAATTCAACCTATCTAACGTTTTTCGAGTTCCATCTCTTCGTAAAAATTTACTTTCGGTGGCTCAGTTCACAAAAGACAATCGGGTGTTCTTTCTTTTTGCCCCTACTTTCTATCAAATATATTGTCTGCTCACTGGTCGGTTGTTGTTTCAGGGCCCATGTAAAGATGGACTATACCCTTTATCCTTTCATTCTGATTCCACAGTACCACAAGCTCTCATTACAATGCACTCTTCAATTTGGCACAACCGACTCGGTCATCCGTCATCATCCGTTCTTTCCCACCTTAGCTCTCATCTTGGCTCCAAAGTTTCATTCAAGTCCTTCTGCAATGTTTGTGCTTTAAGCAAATCTCATAAACTCCCCTTTCATTCAAATAAAATATTCTCCACATCTTTATTTGAGATTATTCATAGCGATGTGTGGATGTCTCCAATTACATCTCCCAGCGGCTTCCGTTATTATGTTCTTTTTACAGATGAATGCTCTCGCTACACATGGCTATATCCAATGAGGCGGAAAAATGAAGTCTTCACCCACTTCAAAAATCTAGTAGCCATGATCAAAAATATTTTCAACGGTTCTATCAAGTTTCTTCAAAGTGACAATGGTACTGAATATGTCAACCAAGATTTTACAAATTATTGCGCCTCACTCGGTATCCTACAACGTTTCTCGTGTCCTTACACTCCCGAACAGAATGGACTGGCAGAACGCAAACATCGTCATATTGCTTCCATGGCCCGCACTCTCCTTCTTACGTCCGGTGTACCCACCTCTCTATGGGTGGAGGCTGTCTCTACATCAGTTTATCTTATCAACCTTCTTCCTACACCAACTTTATCTTGGAACACGCCTTACGAGACCTTATATGGACACTCTCCCTCTTACTCAACACTCCGTGTCTTCGGTTGTTCATGCTTCACTAATGTTGAGTCTAACCCCTCAAATAAACTATCAAGCCAAAGTGTTCAGTGCATTTTTATAGGCTACTCTCCACAACACAAAGGCTACAGGTGCCTTAATCCTAAAACAGGTCAGGTCATCATTTCTCGTCATGTTATATTTGATGAAACTAACTTTCCCTACAAGAACTTGCAGCCAACTTCAGAGACTCCATATGCAGAATTTGAATTACGCCTCCTGACAAATCCCAAATCCTCAGATGATAAACAAGTCTCCTTCCCAAGCCCATCCCAATCAGGCCCAAATCCACCCACCTCTTTAACCGACAACCTCCCTGAATCTCCTACACAGAACCCACCACCAAGTGAAGATGCTACAACCACCCCGGAGCCTCAACAACCTTCTTCCGAATCAACGTCCCCTCCGCCACTTATAACATATCAACGTCGTCATCCAACCACTACAACTGATCTGGTGGTCATGCCTACTCTCACAGCCAATTCTCAAGACTTGCCACTAGCAGAATCATCACCTATTTACACTCGCACTCGTCTTCAACAAGGTATTATTCAACAACGACGACGAACTGATGGAACTGTCCCCTACCCCATTCCAAAGGCTTTGATATCTATAGTCAATTCTGTTGAACCAACCTGCTTCTCACAAGCCACAAAAGATCCTCAATGGCGACAAGCTATGGCTGAAGAAGTTAATGCTTTACTCAAAAATCAGACTTGGGTACTTGTTCCTCCTTCGCCAAATCAACCTGTGGTGGGTTGTAAATGGGTTTTCAAAATCAAACGACATTCAGACGGCACTGTGGAACGTTACAAGGCAAGATTAGTTGCCAAAGGATTTCATCAGCAATACGGAATCGATTACGGTGAGACCTACAGTCCTGTGATTCGACCTGCCACCATTCGCACTGTATTATGTCTTGCGGTAAGCAGAAACTGGCCTCTTCGTCAACTAGACGTGAAAAATGCTTTTTTACACGGCTATTTACAAGAAGATGTCTACATGTCTCAACCGCCGGGCTTTATTGATCCTTCTCGCCCCACTCATGTCTGTAAGTTAATTAAATCCTTATATGGTCTCAAACAGGCACCTAGAGCATGGTTCCAAAGGATGAGTCACTTCTTATTCGGCTATGGCTTCCATCTTAGCAAAGCAGACTCTTCTTTATTTATTTATCGACAAGGCGGTCATTCAATCTTTTTCTTACTATACGTCGATGATATAGTGGTCACATCCAACAGTGAAACTCTTCTTACTCAGTTTATTTCCCAGTTGAATCAAGAATTCGATATTAAAGACTTGGGTCCCCTTCACTACTTTCTTGGACTTCAAGTATCCTCTCATGCTGATGGACTACACATAAATCAACTTAAGTACGCTCATGATCTGTTAGAAAAGTATGGGCTCATTCATAGTCAACCAGTTCGTGCTCCGCTGACTCCGAAAGCTACACTAACCTCTACTGGTGGCACAATTTTGGACAATCCTACTTTATTCCGTGAAATAGTTGGATCTTTACAGTATCTCACAATTACTAGACCGGATATAGCTTACGCAGTTAATCACATTTCGCAATTCGTGAGTCAACCACGCAATTCTCATATGGTTGCTGCCAAACGGATCTTACGATACATCAAGGGCACTCTTGATCATGGACTTTTCTTTTCACCTCAACGTCAACCTGTTAATGTAGCAGCTTATTCTGATGCAGACTGGGCTGGCTGTCCGGAGTCTCGTCGCTCCCAAACTGGATATCTTATATATATTGGCACCAATTTGGTATCTTGGTGTTCTAAAAAGCAACCAACAGTTGCCCGGTCCAGCGCAGAATCAGAATACCGAGCCTTAGCTCACGCTTGCGCTGAAACAACTTGGCTAGCTTCCCTACTGTTCGAGCTTGGAGCAAATATTCATTATCCCATCCTCTTATATTGTGATAACTTAAGTGCCACCTACATGGCATCAAATCCAGTCTTTCATGCACGCACAAAACATATCGAATTGGATTATCACTTTGTCCGAGAAAAAGTGGCCATCGGAAGTCATGTGGTTCGATTTATACCATCTGTAGACCAACCGGCAGATTTTTTAACCAAAGCCTTACATCATCAACGTCATCAAACTCTAGTTTCCAAACTAGTCTGCGCAAGGCCCTCTAGTTTGAAGGGGGGTATTAACACTATTCAATCTCAGCCACAATTACAGCCAGAATCAAGCCAAAGAATCACAGACAATCAAGCACATTTAAATGCAAATCACCATTGAAGAACTAGCACTATCACAGGCAGATATTGTGGATCTATATTGATCCAATACTTGTATATAAATCATGTACTGTTACTCACAATATGAATAAGTGAAATAAGATTTCAACACAATGTTTCATATCATAGATAGTTGCTTGAAGCAATATGCTTGCTTGATGTTTTGTCCCTTGATGTTGTGTCCTAGAGACCGACTCATGTGCTTACTATGTGAGTCTTTTTAGCTCATTTGTGTAATGCAATCTTATGTTCTAAGCTCTTATGAATCCTAAGCCAGCAACTATGATTGAGAACTGGAAAAGGAAACCTTGAGTAGTAGATTATTAGCTGAAAATCCTAAAGTTGAATGAAACTGTGAACTTGAGGCAGAGACAAGTGAAGATATCATCCTTGAATTCAAAGTACCCATTTTCACATCCCCCATAATGACATCATAAACCAAGATCAGTTTCCATAATGAGCGAAAATTTGAAGTCAATCCAATGGCATTCTTCATGTGAGATATCTTGTTTAAGTTCTTGAACAATAATCAGCTATGATGCTAATTTTGGTATTTGTGGTTACTTGTAAGAGAATGGCCTCTGGGCTTCGCTTTTAGGTTTATTTAAACTGGACTGGATCATCCTGACTTCACAAATTATAGTGTAAATGGGCCTCCTCTCGTTGCTGCCTTCTTCAATAAAGCCCAGTCTAGAATTAATACTAATAAGACCGTCGGCAATTTTTAGGCTGCATGATACATAATTGTATGTATCTATTACGCAATTGTTCTTTTTTATTTAAGCAGGTTGTTATTCGATTACGGATGATATTGTACGTGTAGTTATTGACTCATGTGTGTTAGAGTAACTCAATTACACACCATAACAAATCAGAAAGCTATGGAAATGGGAGAAGCAGCGGTGATTGAGAGGATTGGAGTTGAAATCCATGAAACAGAGAGAGACAAGAAGTGGTGTTGCAGCTTTTTAATGCTTGCACTCCACATGTTGATGCTGTTTTGTAGCATTAGGTGTGTTGAAAAGAGAGAACACAGATAGGTAGAGACAGAAAAATGTAAAAATGAGACATTTGAGCTGGTAATAAATGCTAGAGCTGATGTGATATGCCTTTTAGGTCGATTTGGGAATTGGGACAAGCACAAGAAGAAGCTCGTGTATATGTTCCCTTCTACTCCGTATTTCCTTGAAAAAATGTTCCTTAACTTCCTATTTATTTATTGATGATTTTTACTTTTTTAAATAAAAATGAGAAAAACTAATGTAACTTAGTAGTGAGTATAGAAGTTCATTTTAAACTAGAACCGAGAATATATATTAACTTATACTTTATGACGCATATATACTTTTTCAAGACATTTAGAAGGAATCAGCATCATTTAGATACTGCAAATAAACTTGCTCCATACATCAATGTCGATAAAGTAATATTCCTTAAAGAGGTAGAGAGAGGAGCATTAATGGCAGAACAAGCAACAGCCTTCCTTATGCACCCATATATGCAAGTCCAAGATACTAGATAGATAATAGATCCTCGGTATATAAATGTTCTCATCGATCTCATGCTTCTGCTATGCAATTATCATCAGTGCCAACAGTAGTTGATGATGATGAGAGCAGCATGCAATAATATATCATCAAACATCATTAGTTACTCGACGTCAAACTGCAAAGAAAGAAATGCATGATCCCTGAGAATCTGTGCAAGTATAAATACTCATCAATATCATCATTCTTATTGTTGTTTGGCCCTATTATTATTTGGTTGCATTGCTTCCCCTATAGGTAGAGCTTTTGATCTCTTATTTAGCTTTGGATATGATTTTATTCCACCAGAAGAAGCATAGTGTATATAGGTACTGTAGAATCTTCATGAATAGTGACTTCACAATATCAGTCTATAACTTGATTCTTCTGAAAGCAAAGTTAATCACGAGCATTAGCTATTACAGTTGCTGTTTTAGGTATATACATCGGGATGTAAACTCTTAACCAACAAGATGTAAATGGATGATCCTTTACAACTGTCTTTTGCTAGTGTTTTCCTTTTCTTCATTACGTAGTAGTTCAGTAGTTGCATATATTGTTCATTTACTTTAATCTGCGTGTCGATTGAGTGTTGATCTTTCTAGGGCTACAGAATCCACACGTTGGGTGGTGGGATGAAAGTGAGGGAAGGTGAGGGAAGAGTTAATGCATTGTGTCAGAGTCAGGTTATAGGCGAATGTTTGGGTTTACTTTTAACGATGCGTCTCTCTATGTCTATCTATGTCGATGTCTTGTGTGGAGCAGCTTGCTCATGTGTCATGTGTTGTGTGTACAAGTCCAAGTGCTTGTGCAGGTATTGATGTAAGTGTTTTTACAACACTTGTGTGACGCAATGAATAACGGGATCCTTTTCTTCCCTCGTCTTTCATTTATTGCTTTGCGTGAGTAGATGTACAATTTTCAACTACAATCACCCTGCAATAAATATGGCCACTATTTAGTTATTACTGATAAAAAATTTTAAAAAAAAACAGGACGGTGCCAGAACTTTATTACTGATAAATTGTAGATTTATATTGAATAAATTCTCTTAGATAGAATTATCATATTTACAAGTCTCGATTCATGATTCATTATTGTATTCATATTGTATTACCTATTACTATTCAATTGACGTAATACAATTTTTCAACTAAATTTCTTCATTATTTAACACGCTCCCTTCAATTAAGAAATTGTGCATGTCGAAGTTACAACTCCAATATTATGTCGACATATATGAGAGCTACCTTATAACAAATCATTATTTCAATCAATCCATTCGCATACGAATTATTTCCTTTGACCACGACGAACAATTCATCATTAAGCCTTTTGCAAGAATGATCTACGAGTTGCATGCATTCTCATATTCATATTAGGCCCAAGTATGTACTATTCATATATTTTAATAGTTACAAATTTATATTGAACCAATCTCCAAATCTAGTAATAAGAAATATTACTCTCTCTAATTCCACACTAAAATGGTGGATGCTATAGTCGGTCTCTACTGCCCGAGCAATGTTTAATTCTATGTGGAATTGCAAGCCAAAAATATTTTTGGTTAGGTTACATAAACTCCCACTGTTATGTAGCATATATGATATGGGAGCTGGAATATTTAAATGCTCGAGTTGTGGAGAGCTCCACTGTTTAAATAAAAAAACCAATGGGTTTTTATATGAAACAATTAAACCAATTATAATCTGTAAACATCTTTGAGCTGTTGTGTCTAATACTTCACCAAACACAGATTGCATTGTACTTGGCCTACGAGGAGATGGATTACTGTATGAATTTGGGTACTGACAAATCAAAATGAAATAGGTGACAGATTTGATACGTCAAATGATAAGAGTAATAATTAAGTGTATTTTCTTACGTGAGACTTTTTCTTGTAATGTTAACAAGAAAAAACCTGTCTAGGCTCACACTAGAAATTACTAAGAATATACTGTAATATACGAGGAAACCGTAAGTGCAAACTAGGGAGCAAATTACAAAAAAATCTTAATCCAGTCCCATAAAGTAAGTGTCATACTCATAGTTAGGGATCCCGAATTATAATTTACTCCTAATTCGTTTCTAATATAAGATACATTTTTCTGGAATAAATTTGGGTTTCTCAGTTACCCTTCTATCTTTAAAATTTACTATCAACCCAGTAGTCCCCTGACAAAGCCACAAGGATCTAAATAGAGGCTATTTTCATTCACCACTAGCTGAGTCATCATCAAAGCCTTCTCTTCACGTACCTCACTCTCCCCAATATTTTATAAGTAATTTGTTTACTAAAGGTCTCACACTTTTCTTCGTCAACGAATAACTCTACATCCCATATATTCTCTCATCATCAACCCTTTTTGTTCATCCATACCCACAAATTAGACCCATTGCTTCGTATATCAACCACAATATACCTAGAAACCTATTTATCTTCCCTCATGGATGGATGAGCATCATTAGCAGAACAAGAGAACCAACACAAGGGAAGAAAAGATTGGATAAAGAGCATCATTATAAAGTCATAGTTAGAGAGAGTGAGAGATCCATCAAATATGATGGGATCAATCAGTTCAGAGGATCAGGAAGCTCACCCATCTTCATCCTCATCGTCAGATCTGGCTCATCTCCACTTCCAACAACTCACCCTCCCACCACCTCCCCCTCTATCCTTATCATCTTCAACAATCTCACCTTCATTCCAGTACCACAACTTCAATTCATTCTCAGCAACTACCTCACAATTGAGTCAGGTCTTAATAAAATGTGCAGAGCTCATTTACCAGTCAGACTACTTGGCCGCTCACCGCTTGCTTGCACTACTCTTGGAACGGTCGTCGCCAGACGGAGATTCCATGGAGAGACTAGCACACCACTTCGCAAAAGCCATCTCATACAGACTCAATAACCCTATAGTAGTAAACAACTTTATTCCAATCATATTCTCATCTACGCCAGCAAATAACAGTTTCACAATGGATGATGATGCACTACATCACTCAACATTCCTGACACTCAACAAGATATCGCCATTCATCAGATTCATCCACTTGACAGCAAACCAAGCTATTCTAGATGCAGTAGATGGCTCTGGAGAAACGAATAAAGACATTCACATAATAGATTTCGACATAATGCAGGGTTTTCAATGGCCACCATTTATGCAAGCATTAGCTGAACTCTACAACTCATCACTTTCATCATCAGATAATCCACCACCCATGCTTAGAATCACTGGAACAGGTCATGATGTTGACATGCTGATGAGGACAGGTGACCGTCTCCTAAAATTCGCACAATCTCTCAACCTCAGATTCCACTTCAATCCTCTGCTCCTCAACCACGACACTATAGAAAATGAGGATTTTTCCTCCCTTCTGATACCACTTCTCTTGCCTAACGAAACCCTAGCCATAAACTGCCTCCTTTACTTACACAAATTCACTGACGAAACCCTCTACAAACTACTTTCTACCATCAAATCCTTCAACCCTAGAATCGTCACATTTGCCGAGCGTGAAGCCAACCACAAAACGCCGATATTTCTCCACCGGTTCGTTGAGGCGCTGGACCATTACTCAGCCATATTCAACTCATTAGAGGCGAACCTGCCACCTAGCAGTCAGGAGAGGCTGGCGGTGGAGCATGTGTGGTTCGGTAGAGAGATAATGGACATAGTTGGGATGCAGGGGAGTAACCGTAGAGAGATGCACAGGAGATTCGAGTCTTGGGAGGTGATGCTTAGAAGCTCTGGCTTGTCCAAGGCTCCATTGAGCTCCTTCGCCTTCTCGCAGGCCAAGCTGCTTCTCCGTCTCCATTACCCCTCGGAAGGGTACAAGATACAGAATTTCAGCGATTGCTTTTTCCTTTCTTGGAAGAATCGACTCTTGTTTTCCATCTCGGCCTGGCACTGATAACAAAGGTCAACATGGTATCAAAAGTCAACCCTGTCTACCATGCCCCTCTTCTTTACTTGTTGAATTTTCATCTCCTTGTCATTGTTTTACGCATAACGTACGTTTCCAGAGAGATATGAAACCCTAGAAGTAATTTTGATGCATGAAAATGGGGGATTGGAACAACGTGGATAAGGTCAGGCAGTTGATAATAATAGAAAGAGATGCAATTGCGCGTTGAGATAGTTTGGACTGCTAGTTGAGGTCGGATCATCGTCACCATGCACTCGATGCTGATAAGAACAACTCAGGTTGCGATTCGGGTTTAGTTTTTGTTTGATTCCTTTAGCTTATTAAAGCTGACCTAATTCTTATATATGCTTATAATTATAATTTTATACTAAACCAACTAATGTGTGGGTTCTTTGTTTCAATTATATATTTAAGATGCCTTTCAGCTTTCTTGTCTTCAAACATATATACTCTCGGTTATCCTGTTATCCATGTGTTGATATCGGAGTCGTTCAATAAACACTAATAGGTGACAACCGGAGATAGACTAAGTAAGATCACAAGTGTTACTGTCGAAACGGACATACAGTTTTGGGCGACAATGTTATATACTCTGGAAAGATACATATGATGGAATTTATCAAATCAACCGCTAGTTTAATTTAGGGTTTTTTAACAAAAACCACCCTTATAATAAGATGTTTTAACAACAACCACCCGTATAAATAATATTTTCTAATAACCACCCGTATAAATTTTTCCGTTAATTACGAACCACCTTACATCCATTTGTCAAAATGCCGTTAGATTTGAGTTAATTATCGTTGTTAATTATATTAAAGTTAGGGTTTATCGCAATATAATTATCGCAACCATACTAACCATACTAATCAAATCCTTCACTCTAATCTTTCCTTGTTCAGTTCTCCTCCGATTGTCGCTATCATCCAATTCGCAGCCCTAAATTTTCGATTTTGCCAAAATCCGATATCCGAATGGCTCCCTGACTCGCCGTCACTGCCCTCTCTCAGCATTTACTTCTCCACCGCATGCGTTTCCGCGTGCACAAATTCCTAGAAAATCATTGAGATTTGCAGATCCCAATTTGTGAATCCCTTGCCTGTGTAACTGCAATTTGGTACCAGTGCCGATGTGAATTGGTACCAGTGCCGATGTGAATCCCTTGCCCGATTAGTACCAGTGCCGATGTGAATTGGTACCAGTTCCGATGTGAATCCCTTGCCCGATTAGTACCAGTGCCGATGTGAATCCCTTGCAATTTGGCTGCTCTGTCTGATCATTCAACAAATCTGAAATTGGTACCAGTGCCGATGTGAATCCCTTGCCTGATTAGGTTTTCGAGCTTTTAATGTGATGTGAAGCTATTTGGTTTGATCGGTGCTGGATGTTTTTGTTGCTGTGGTGGTGGATGTTATTATAAATGCTATTTGGTTCAAAATAAGCTAGGGTTGTTAATTATATTAAAGTTAGTATGGTTAACAACGATAATTAACTCAAAGCCAACGGCATTTTGACAAATGGATGTGAGGTGGTTCGTAATTAACGGAAAAATTTATACGGGTGGTTATTAGAAAATATTATTTATACGGGTGGTCGTTGTTACACCCTATTATAAGGGTGGTTTTAGTTAAAAAAACCTTTAATTTAAGCTAAGTTAATTTAAATGGAGCGGCTCGATTTTTGATTCGTAGGTATAACCTTTTTTCAAGCTGGGAATTAAATTTTTAGGTTTACTCAATCGGTAACTCACATCACATTTTAGGTTAGCTTAATCGGGTTCATATATTGAATTCAAGCAAGCTCTGTATTTTTGGCTAATTATATGTAGATATTCTGTTCAATATAAAATTGAGCAATTAGGTTTGCATCTAAGAATAAATGTACATTTTGTCTTAATAATATGATCAACTTGATATTGCATCTTTAAGCTAATGTGCAACAATTCGTTGCAATATAATAAAACATGTCTGGCCACTATGATTAAACACGTATAAATTGCAAAATTAGCATGGCCTAGCGCTACTTTTCATTTCTTTTAATATACTATTCCATAATGCATAAACACAAGTATCTAACCTTGTTGTTTTTGGCTAGTGAATTGTATCTAGGGCTTCACTCATACTTTTTAGAGTTTTAAAACATGTTCTTTGAGGGTCTTAGAGGGCAGGAGGAAGAAGGATAAAGCCATAAAGGGAATGCTACTGTCGTTTTATATTCATTAACGATAAGAAGGGCATCTTTAACTCTATTAAATTCAGGAGTACGAAGAGGTATAGTCCTGCGTCAACTTTTAGTGGGGCGGGTTTGGTTGTCTTATCTAATCGTCTGATTTGTAGTCTTTCTTTTACGTAACTAAGTGTATCTTTTTGCCTTTTTATTAGAAGTCCACCAGGTGATGCTGATGCCCTCGTCTCACTTTTGTCTTACTTTATTAAGTAATAAGTACGAAATCAAAACCTGCAATTGATTCTGTTCATCGCACAGTATAATTCTGTCATTATTTTTTATATTTCAGTTGCGTCACTGGCACTAATACTAGAGAGATACACCCTTCTAAACAATATTGTAGTACCATTTGGAGAATTTAGCATTAAAATATATGTAATTATAAGATCCATTTTCTCATTGCCATAGACTTTAATTTGATAGAAGAAAATAGATTTGTGATATAAACACCAATATCTTTATATAAAAAGATTGCATCTTCATCCAGTAAAAATGCCACCAGTTTAAAATAGAGTAAAATGATAGAAGGGGAAGCTTAAGATACGATGATTGCTTAAGTGGGGGAGCAAAGAAACATCCATTACTTGTCTGGTGCCATACTTGGGTTTGATTAATATATAGTGAGACGTGGGTTAGGGTTCTGGTTTTGCGAGGCACGTACCCTCAACAACAGGATTTGTGTACGTATAAGGTATAAACAGCTAAAAGATACAATTCAGATTCCCCATAACCTAATTAATATCCAATTTCAGAACAAATTGACGGCCTCAATTCATGCAGAAATGTCTCCCTCAACAAATCCATGAAAGTTCACGAATGTATATCTATGTTGCTCCCTTGTTGACTCCTTCCATACATGCTCGTTGAATTCCCCAAAACCTATGTCCGCTTAAAAAAGTAGATTCTGGTATTATACAATTTTAATGTTATCAAGGATACCCACAATGCACCTTATTATATGTTATGATGCTTTTCTCTTACTAAGTTGCTGCTCGGTAATCTTTCTCCATCTCACATTTATCTATGTATGTATAAACAAGTGTTAAATTTCTAAAACATATTCCATTGACCTATTTGGCTTGTCATTTTGTCAACATAGCTTCCAATCCTATGCAGCATTTGATGTTGACATTAGGGTTTATATTTAGTTAAGTAACCTTTTTTACTAGACATCTTCAAATGCTAGCGAGATAAAAAAAGTCCGTTGACAGTCAATGACCAGAAAGGTCCATAATCAACGGTCGGCCCACTAACGGCCTTGCCTGCGGCCCATGGTATAGGGTTTTTACTTACTTAGTCCGGCCCGCACCAAAGTACATTAATAAATCATAAAAGGTGAAACATATTTTACGTTGAAAATATACCATTTTAAGTGTTATACTTTTTCATTCATGAATTTTATGATTTTATAGTAACTTTAATTTAATTTTTGTTGATTTTTTATTCTGTATAGGACATTTAACGAAAAGCAAGTATGTTGTTCGTAAATTGCATGCACGATCGCATTTGCATATGCGGCGGCTCTATCAGATCGTGCTTTCGTACATGCTGTCGTGTTTCCTACTAAGTAACATTGAATTTGCATAAATGAATATACACAAAATATCATAATTCTCATGCATTTCTATCGACATGCACACATGATATAATATATCTCAATCATTACAAAGTTCGACAATACGTGCATATTATTTGGTAGAACACTAGATTTTATTTCATTAAAAAATACAAGAAAACAAGAGAAGCATAATATGCGACAGCTGCAAAAGCTTGAACGGTTGGTTTATTTATTTGGTTCACCAAGTTTGAATTATTTGGTTTTAAGTGTTGAACTGCTGGAAAGCTAGTTACAAGGTTATATTCTACACCAGCACACGAATGAAGAATTATTTGTCCATCAACCACTTTTTCTCTCATCTCTTGTCAATCAATTCTGCTCTGACTTTTTAAAAATCAATCCGCCAGTTAATTTACCAACTATGAGTTTACTACAAGCAAACAACACCTTTATCCCAATACAGCATATTTTTTAAATAAATAAAAACCAGAAAATATATTCATCCTAGTAATAAAGATTATTTTTATACAAATAATCATAGGAGTACGTGTGACATGATGATGCATATGTGGTTGGGTTACGTAATTGGACAACAAAATCTTGGTGAAACTCAAAGTCCTAGATTCAGTACAATAGTTGCTAAATAAACTATTGAATTTTAGCCTTACAAGTTACTTCTTCGTAATCTAGTAAATTATAGATAAACATTAGTTCATCTAATTAACCATCTACCTGATCATTAGTTAAACTAAGGTTGTTGTCAATTGCGTGCACACGTACTAATACTATATTCACTAATTGTTAATTACACAACTAATTACGTGCTAATTGTTTTCCATAACGTGTCTAGGACGCTGTGTTATGCACCAAAATTTTATATAATCTAATCTCTAACATTTGATATGAATTATGGAATTGTAAATTATACACATTATGAAAGTAGTGGCGTACTAAGCAAGAAAAAAAGAGAAAAGTAATTCACGTGCGAGATTATTACAAAGAAAATAATAAATCCGAACACGAAAAAGATTGGATTGGGAGTTGGCGCACGTGGACTCCACTCACTGATTGTATGTATGTATGTTTGTAAACTCCAAACGTTGGAACATGCGATTGGTCAAGGCAGTCAAATTTGTCATTAAAGTGTGAGATCCTCCAAACATTGGGAGATTCGCAATGACATAAACGCCCTCGTTGGTTTTTGCATGCGAGGGTGATCACATGGTACAGAAGGGGGTATTAAGGTAATAGAGAGCTTAAAGTGTTTGTACTCCTATTGAAGAAAACGATGGATAAAAAAGTAAGAGAGGAAAAGGGAAAATGTGCCAAGAGAGAAAGCGACAAGGGTTTCGTGCAGCGTTTTGAGGAGGAAAACGTCCCCCCCGCGCCCCCGTGCCTTCTGCCGCTGCTCCCCGCCGCCCTCTTTCCAATATATCCACTTTTTATATACTTTTTCTTCATTTTAAATTACCATTTAGATTTGCATTTTGACAATTTGAACATTAAAAAAACATCTCTAAATTAGTAAAATAATTATTTTAAATTACTAATATCATTTTGATTCATAAAACATCAAATGAACCCTAATTGAATAATAAAAACTATCCCATTGAACATGAAATCTGGGAATCGCTAATCAGGAGTCAGAATTGAGTGATACAATAAACACTCAAAAAGCATTTTCCCATGTAAATAAAATGTACTTAAAATAATCATTGTTGTTTTGTTTCATCGTAACTTATGAAAGCGACAACAAAATGTTATTTTATGCTCGTTCAGATTGAATCAAACAATTGAATGGCGAATGCATATTTGCTCAACTGTACTTGCTCATTTGGTGTCCCCATAAATCACAGAAATTCGAGCATTGGGTATAACGTTTCGAGTTAGTAATTTTCTCGCAACACGATGACATTGTCTCTTCCCCTCTCAAGCTGATTTCAAATTATTTTTGAATGTTAATTTTCTTATAATATCCACTACATTACATTATAATATAAAAAATCGCTTCTAGGTATCAATAAATAATTTAATTATATATTTTTATGCAAGAGATGATGATGCAGCATGATGTCAATGAACTCCCAAATTCACCTAATTTCTACTTTTTCTTTTTGAAAAAGAATATATATTAGTACAAAAATAAAAGTCTACGTTCCACATTATTAGACCAAAAATGGGTCGTCTACAATAAGGTTCGGTTTATTAGTTACGAGCAGGTGAAGAAAAAACAAACACATTATTTATATTTAAATTATAATTAAAAAAACAGTGATTTGAAAAGGATGGAGAAACGTGTGGTTTAAATTCTTGTTTCACAAGTTAGACCAAACCTAAAAATAACTACTTACTAAAAAGATTAACATATGAAATGTCATGTCTCGTTCATTTGACTTATGACCCCTTAAATTGCGTAAATTTACATATGGGTCCCTCCTGAATTCCCTCGCTATGCTCCTATTTTTAAAGTCACCTTGTCATTAATAAATGAAATTAGTCCCTTAATTGAATATCAACTTCTCAACTTTAGCTATTGGAGCCTTAATTAATCACCCCAGTCTATCCTAATCGGAGTTATGTGATACATTAAACATTAGTCATAATCTTTAGCACACAATAATTACTGTACTTTCAATTTTCAAAAGAGAAATATCAATAAGTTCGATTTGATAATTATTTTTACTTTAAATATTATCCGTTAACTAAATAAATAATAAATCTATTTATGAAAATAAGTACTAATATAGCAAGTAATTGTAGTAATTGAAATAATAATTAGTAAAATCCAGCAGAGGAGACACGCTCATCTTGTTCCTGGTCGATCGATATATAAATATAATATATGAAATGGTGAATGTAAGTGTTGAATGGCCACCAGCTGGAGTATAAAGTTTGTTAACTACTCCTCCCCTTTTCTTCATTCTCTCTAATTAATCCCTCTTCTTTGTCTCATCTTGAGTTTTAGGGTTTTTCACTTCCAACATTTTTCATCAACCGTGCAGATTTCAAGCAGTGATGTCACAAAAATCAGTTCGACAGGAAAAATAGAGACAGAGTTATGACGAGGATTCGTGTTTCGTTTTGGTCTTTTCAGATGATGTTTTGTTCTTGTTTTTTCATATTAATCTGGATGGGGTCGGACTCAATAGCAGCTGAAACTGATGGTGATTTGACGGCTTTGATTAACTTCAAGCGACTTTCAATCACTTCCGATCCTAACGGATTCTTGTCAAATTGGACTAGTGTTAATTCCACCACTCCTTGTTCTTGGCGCGGCATCGTTTGCTCATCTGACGGTCGTGTTTCGTCTATTGACCTTAAAAATGGAGGTATTGTCGGGGCTTTTCGACTTGTTGACTTGATATCTTCGTTGCCTCGTTTACGTAATCTCAGTTTAGGCAATAATTTGTTCTCTGATGTTGATTTGTATACTGGTGGAGGAGGCAGTGGTTCAGTTTCTTGCTCTCTTGAAAGTATAGATTTGTCGTTTAATAACTTGTCGGAGCCTCTTCGGTCGAATTCGTTCCTTCAGGCTTGTGGTGGTTTGAAGTCTGTTAATTTGTCGGGCAATGGGATACCTGGTGGAGATATTGTGTTCGGGAGTTCTTTGGTTCGGCTTGATCTCTCCCGGAACAAGTTTTCTGATTCCAGACTATTGGTTGAAATACTTGCGAAATGTGAGAATTTGAAATGGTTGAATATGTCGAACAATAAGTTATCCGGGAAGTTGGATATTAGTCTCTCGTCATGCAAGAGCCTCTCGGTTTTTGATATATCTTATAATCTGTTTTCTGGTGGAGTGCCTGGTAGGGTATTTGAGGATGCACCAGTGTCGCTGACTTTGCTCGATATGTCTCATAATAACTTCTCTGGTGATTTTTTTGCTCTTCGGTTCAATCAGTGTGGCAACCTTACTTTACTGAGCCTGTCGCATAATAATTTAGCTGGTTCCGGGTTTCCGCTCAGCTTCTTCAGCTGCCATCTTCTACAGACGCTCGATCTTTCATAATCAGCTTCGACAGAAAATCCCCGCGCTACTGTTGGGGAACAATTTAAGGAGCTTGAGGCGGTTATCGTTGGCGTATAATCAATTTGAGGGGGAAATACCACATGAGTTGGGAAGTTTATGTGGCACTTTGGAAGAACTTGATCTTTCTGGAAATAGGCTTTTTGGAGGGTTGCCTTCCAGTTTTGCTTCTTGTGGAAATTTGAGAAGTCTTAATCTTGGAAACAATCAGCTCACTGGGGACTTCCTTGGCACTACTGTTAGTGCTCTTTCCAGTCTAAGGTATCTAAATTTGGCTTTTAACAATATAACAGGTGACATCCCTCTCTCGCTCAGCAACTGCACTCAACTTCAAGTGCTAGACCTCAGTTCGAATGTGTTCACCGGGAGCATTCCGTTTGGATTTTGTTCCGAGTCATCTGTTCTTGAGAAATTGCTTCTCGCTAACAATTATCTAACTGGCACTGTCCCTGGTGAGCTTGGAAACTGTAAGAGGCTGAAATCTATAGACCTCAGTTTTAATAACTTGGGCGGAACTATTCCTAGCAAGATTTGGAGTTTGCCAAACCTTTTGGATTTAGTTATCTGGGCAAATGAGCTCACTGGAGAAATCCCGGAAGGAATTTGTAACACTGGGGGAAATCTAGAGATGCTGATCCTAAACAATAATCGACTGTCTGGAAAAATCCCTCTGTCAATAGAAAACTGCACTAACCTTATATGGGTTTCCCTATCGAGCAACCAGCTAACAGGACCGATCCCTGCAGGCATAGGAAATCTGGAAAATCTTGCTATTTTTCAAGTGGGTAACAATTCTCTAAATGGACAAATACCACCAGAGCTTGGCAAGATACCCAGTCTCATTTGGCTGGACTTAAACAGCAATATATTTACCGGTTCTATCCCCGTGGAGCTGTCTAACCAAGCTGGTTTTGTCATATCTGGGCTTGTTGGTGGAAAGCAGTTTGTATTTGTGAGAAATGAGGGTGGGACTGATTGCAGAGGTGCTGGAGGGTTGGTGGAATTCGAGGGTGTCCGTCCAGAGAGGTTAGCAAATCACTCAATGGTTCACTCTTGCGCATCGACAAGAGTGTATTCTGGAATGACAGTGTATACATTTTCTAGCAATGGTAGCATGATATACCTGGACCTCTCTTATAATTTTCTCTCGGGCCAAATACCTGACAACATGGGATCAATGAAATATTTGCAAGTCCTGAATTTGGGACATAATGGGCTGAGTGGGGATATCCCTGAAAGCTTCGGGGGATTGCAGTCTATTGGAGTTATGGATCTCTCTTATAACAATCTTCAAGGATCAATCCCTGGTTCTTTAGGGTCTCTCTCTTTCCTCAATGATCTTGATGTGTCCAACAATAACCTTAGTGGTACTGTCCCTGCTGGAGGTCAGTTGACAACTTTCCCTGCCTCTAGATATGAGAACAACACTGGCCTTTGCGGGGTTCCATTACCCCCATGTAGCTCCACTTCTGGATCACGCAGGTCTATGCATAAGAATATTCGAGGAAGCAGGGGATCAGTTGCGACAGGCATGGCAATTGGCGTAACAATATCTCTTTTATGCATATTTAGTCTTTTGGTTATATTGTACCGGATGAAACAACACCAACAAAAAGAAGAACGTAGAGACAAATATATTGACAGCCTTCCTACGTCGGGGACCAGCAGCTGGAAACTGTCAAGCGTTGCAGAACCTCTAAGCATAAGTGTTTCAACATTTGAAAAGCCATTGCGGAAACTGACATTTGCGCATCTCCTTGAAGCTACTAATGGTTTTAGTGCTGACAGCATGATTGGTTCTGGTGGGTTTGGGGAAGTATACAAGGCTCAGTTGAAAGATGGCAGCGTTGTGGCAATAAAGAAACTAATTCAAGTGACAGGCCAAGGAGATAGAGAATTCATGGCCGAGATGGAGACCATTGGCAAAATCAAGCACCGTAACTTAGTTCCCCTGTTAGGGTATTGCAAGATAGGTGAAGAAAGGCTACTTGTGTATGAATACATGAAATGGGGGAGTTTGGAGTCTGTTCTTCATGATGGTGCTAAAGCTGGGGTCACGAGACTAGACTGGGAAACTAGAAAGAAAATAGCCATCGGGTCAGCAAGAGGACTCGCTTTTCTTCATCATAGCTGCATACCTCACATTATTCATAGGGACATGAAATCGAGCAATGTTCTCCTGGATGAAAATTTTGAAGCTCGAGTTTCAGATTTTGGCATGGCGAGATTGGTGAATGCACTTGAAACTCACTTGAGTGTGAGCACCCTAGCTGGTACACCAGGTTATGTTCCTCCAGAATATTATCAAAGTTTCAGATGCACAACCAAAGGAGACGTCTACAGTTATGGTGTCATTTTGCTTGAGCTTCTCTCAGGCAAAAAGCCTATAGATCCATCAGAATTTGGTGATAACAATCTTGTCGGGTGGGCAAAACTGCTTGAAAGAGCTAATAAGTGCCATGAGATATTGGACAAGGAGATAGTAAAAGAATGCGGAGGATCTGAACTCTTCCAGTATCTTAAAATTGCGTTCGACTGCTTAGATGATAGACCATTCCGTCGACCAACAATGATTCAAGTAATGGCTATGTTCAAGGAGCTACAAATGGACACTGATACTGATATGCTCGATGGGTTTTCCTTGCAAGATGCTGAGGTTGATGAATCTAAAGAGAAAGAGCCATAGCCCGTCAACTTTAATCTAATATCACTTGCAGGTTCGTGTAACCCGGCCTTCGCAAACATACAAATATCGACTTGCGATTACACAGTTGGTAGGTTCTGCTTAAACTCACTCTGATATACTTTGATCCTTTGTAATCTTTTTGTAGGTGTAACATTTTGTACATATCATTTTTACATAATTTGCAAATAATTTGTATGTCAGTTTAACAAGCACAATGCTGCAATACCATTTCTAGAGGTAAATCTATAATTTACATAATTTATAAGGGCCTTATGGATTGGCAAATGAGAACATGATAAATCTTATTTGGAAGGCAATTTTAGGTAGTATTTAAAATTATTATGTTGTCTACCACTTTAGTTCATAACTTCTTATTTAGGTAGTATTTAATACTTAAAAATGTGTCCAAGTAGCATTCTTTAAATTCTAAATCATACACGAGTCTCAACTCTATTTATGACTTCTTTAAACTTTAATGAGATCTGTCCTCGTGTTCAGAGGACCATCTTTTTGAAAGACTTTAATTTCAACACACAAAAAATACATTCAAATTTTTAATTCACACAAATATGTTGGAAAATGTGTCTGTGAGATTATTTTCCTTTTTTTAATGAAAATATGTTGAAAAAGAAATAATAAAGTAAATCCTTCATTTCCATATCAAATAAATCGAAACATATTTCGAAACATTTTATTCAAGCATATAACCTGACAAGAAAATTTGTAGTTTCTGTCTACCAAGTTCCTGTTCTTCTCATACTTATAAGGTACTTATTGTTCTGCTTCAGGATCAGGATTTTGTCAGTGGTAGGTTTTTTACGTGTTCAGGTTTCGCAGATGTATCAAGAGGGTTATCAAATTTATTCAGCTCTAGTAACAGTGACAATTGTTCTTAGTACGCTGCAATCTGCGTTTGGTTTACAAATTTACCTCGGCGAAAAAAAAGAATGTTTTTCTCAAAAAGTGGAGTACAAAGGTGATATTGTCCGTGGATCATTCGTTGTCGTAAAACGCCGATATGGATTCCATGGATCAACCTTTGGCATTGACCTTGTGGTATGTGTTCATATCAACTTAGTCATGCCTTAGTTTTTTCTTTCATTTCTGTTCAGACCAAAATATTCACAGCAGATTTTCTTCTTGATAAAACATTTATATTAAGCTTTTAAATAGCAACAAAACTGTGAAATAAGCTATTTTCAATCTCAGATCGATGAAAATGTATAGAAAAATAATAATGAAATAATATCATCAAAAGATTACTGGAACTTATTTTTGGTATGTCATTTAAAGGTGAAAGGACCAGATGGAGAACAGGTGCATGATGAAGGGACAAGAAATCTGAACATTTCAACTTCACTGCTCAAAAGAAAGGATTGTATCAGTTTTGCTTTACTAACAGATCAAAGTATGCTCAAATGGTAGACTTCAATGTCGAAGTTGGTCACCACGAGCAAGAAGAGTATGCCAAAAATGGTACTTGGAGTTACATTTAAAGAGTAATTCTTCTTTTTGTTGCTAATGGGTCGTCGATGAATATGCAATCGAGTTTTTGAATCCTGCAGAGCAATTTGCTGGAATAAAGGAACAGCTATCCCAACTGGAGGACTGATGCATGAACTGTTGTTCGAACAAAGCTATATGATGGCAGATCACCACCGCATGGAAGAGGGTAAAGTTCTAACCATTACCGAACATTCTGATTCAGATTATCTAGTTTTACACTGATATTCTCATTGTTGCAGTTAATGAGGCGGCGGCCTTCTGGAGTATTTCAAAGGCAGTTGTGGAATCAGCAGCATTGATAGGTAGTAGCCTTCTACAAGTGTATCTCCTCAAGCGCCTTTTTAAAGGACGCCTTGGAGAATAAAAACCAAGATTTTCCAGTCATGGTTTGATGTACTTACTTTAAATATCATGTATCATCAGATTCACAGCATATGCAACTGATCAAAAACTGAACTGAATACACTTTTTTTACAATCAGCATTCAGCCAGTGAATCTCTTAACAGGGTAAACATTATATGAAAACATATGCAGCCATAGCTGCAATCTCTTTTATGATGTGCAGACTTCAGATGCAGCATTTCCTACAAATATTCAGCCAAAGCTGACTGCATTAACTTACAAAAGTACTACTGCAAGACACTAGAAGTCTTTATGTTAATTCAAGCTTTACAATGAAATGAACTTCAAGTGACACTGAAAAATAATCTGGAATAAGATACATTTACATGAATGATCTCTCTTTGTATCCTGTTGCCGCTCTCAGTTCCATCTATTCATTTAAGTAAATTAACTCGAACGGAAAAATGGAAAAGAAGAAAAAACAGGATTCATTAGTACAACAAATAATAACATGGAAAAGAAGAATCTTAGGGACAAGTCGAGTTGCCTCTTTTCCTGTAGATTTTAGCAAAACTCAAACACAAGTGGCGATCTCTTTCGTCCCCCCAGCCTCCCCAACCCGTAAATCCAACTCTAAATCCATTTTGATTGTCATACATATCTACCTTCCATTGTGGATCAATGTTGACAACTTTATCATTTTCTTCTACAGGAATATATACCTCCCATCGGTAACACAAGCAGTCTTTCCGTAGTGGCCCTGATGCAAGCCACACTTGCCAAAATGAACTGCACTGGTCTTTGGTCCTCGTAAAGTATATACAGGTGTTCCAAATGATGCATAAACAGCAGCCCACATCGTAATATCCCAATTATAATCATCGAAAAGACAGAAATTGTTAGCCTTACCGTGGATTTTGTTCCAAACGGATCGATTAAATGCATAACCAACATTTCCCATTTTTTCTGCAATTAAATTATCTACACCTTCACCCCTAAAATTTACATCCGAGGGTGCCAGATTAATTGCATAACACTCGGGACATTTGTGAGACTTCATAGTTGCAAGGACTTGCAAATTGCGATATGCATTTGGAAAAATAAAATGATCCTCTTCTATGAAAAGAATATGGCCGAAGTGGTTGCTAGTTTCCTTTAATCCATCCCAGACAGTATTCATCATCCACCACCAATGATGTTTCAAAGACACAAATTTGGGAGACCTATAGTTTCCATACTGGTCAGGATTACCCCTGCAATGATTTTCCGTTGCATTATCCTTTTCATTGCAATCACCCGGCGAGATGCCAGGAAAGCTGCTAGGGAAAATATGAGGAGAGTATGGAGAAAAAATCTGTTTCACCTGACAAAACTTGATGCCTTCGACGATCTTATTCATCTCCTCAAAGTATCCATCATGGCTCACCACGAGTAAAGTTTCATTTATGCCATCAACCTTAGACAAGCTTTGTACAACTATTTTCAGATACTTTGGCCGATTGTGCACGTACAAAACAATCGGGATAAGTTCTATGGCCAAATTAGGATAGAGATCCATATTCCGAGGTGGCATCTTGTTTCGTCTCTCCAGTTTCAAAGACATTTCATTCCTCTGAAGTTCCACACTGATATCAGAACAATTATAACTCATTGGATCATTTCTAATACTACCAACACCATCACCAACACGATTTTTTACAAAATATGCAACAGAACTTCTTCTAATAAGGAAAACAGTAAGACAAACAAACGTCACGGTAACACAAACTAAGGCCAAGAACCGCATTAAAGCTGCAGGGCACTTTAACCTTTCCTTCTTGTATGCCGCCATGATCCACAGAACTAAACAGTGCAGCTTCAACGCCTTTACTTACTCCAAATGAAAGCAAGTACAAAATAGTTTATCGATAGCCTTAAAAGGGTCTCTTCAAAGGCAGACGCTCCAACTTAATTTAACCTCTAATACGAGAATATTTGAATTACGGTTCCGATTATCAATTCGAGATAAGTAACTATACAGTGAACGGATCATAAAATTGAAGATAACCCAGTTCGATTAGAACGGAGATCTCAACTGGGTGCCCTCGAATTACATGAACAGTAGCAGCACTGGTAGAGTAAATCGGCGGTAGAGGTAGAAGTGATTGCAAATCAGCTTAGAAGTTATTTACAAAAAGGTATGATTTTGGTGTCGGAGACTTCTCTATAACTCAATATATTCGGGATTATGGAAGGAACGCACGATTGCTTTGAAGATGAACCGACAAAATGATGGCTTGAATTTTCGTTTTTTATCAATTTTTTGTCGCTGTTCCAAAAGGGTATATATTGCAATCCGACTGGAGTTGCTGAAGCTTGAAACCCTAGAGCTATCCAATCAGGTGTCGCCACGTTACTATTTGTTCTTGAAAATTTATATAGGAAAGTGTAAATAGCTATTTCTATAAATAAATTTTGCAGTAAATCTTGGTAACATCGAAAGCAAACATTTCGAGACTATTTTTACATTATATTAAATCTTAAAACAAATTTAACATTACGCCCCACGTTTTAAAAACACGCATATGTAAGGTCTTTAGTCACATGTTTAATTAAGGCGCACATTTTGTTTAAATGAATAAGACGTCAGGCCAGCATTTTTTTACACACTTTTAAATGTTCATTTTGGGATAGCACGATACATCATTCCAAAAATCCTTTCATGCTTATAAACCGTATTTTCATGTACTAATTTGTTTTGAAAGAAACCCAAAATGTGCTATGGATTGAGATCCCGTAACGCAAAACTGCATTTTTCACCCAAAATTAGGAATGATTTAATATTTTTAGAGAAAATGTTTCATTTTAAAATGGGTTCGTAGTAAAGTAGTGTTATAGATTATGATAAAAATGATAATTCACTGTAAATGGTTGAGGAATAATAGAGATAGCAGCAGATTAACTATTGACAAATGACAAGCAATAAATCTAAATAATGGGCACCACCTTCCATATAAGAGATTAAGAGTGGTAAGTGGAGTTGATACATGAATGTCATCTCCAATGCGACCATTAAGAAGCTGCTAAACACAAATTGCTCTCAAAGTTTACTGGTAAAATGTTAACGTTCTTTCTTGACTTTGTGTCTAAGAATACTATATATTAATATTGTGACTAGCTAGGGTTTGGATGGAATTGAATATAATCATATGGTTTCATGTCCATGACTTACATCTGTTTACCGTTACTTGTTTGTTCATCTTACCTCTACTCCATAAAGTTTGGCAGCTAATCAGAAAGCCCCTTCTATTTGGAAACTTTTGATGACACCAATTGTATAAAATATTAAAAATAGTCCTCCGCAATAATCAATGATACGATGAAATGAAGTTAATCAGATTAGTTTTATAGTGTTTATTTTGACTTTTCCTCTCACTGCCATCATACTAACCCTAATAATTATCTTATTATTAATTAAGGACTCTGTGAGTACAACGTAGTTAACGTACCAAGTAGGGTGTATTTAATGGCAGTAATAACCTTTTTTGCATGAGATACCAACAAGTAAACAAGTTTATGAATACCGACACCTAGGGTTTAGAGAAGGACCAACTAACCAAATAGCATGTTCACAAATACATAATCCTCTGTATGGACTTTGATGCGCGTTGATGTCAATGCAATGCATAAAACAAACACAGAAGGCCAGCCAAATCTTGGTAGCCTAATTCGTCTATGTCGGCGAAGTATACGTTGCGAGTAATACTAACTTCTATGCACGAAAAGCTCTAGAGAGATGGAACTGTTGACTAGTGTACGTGGTGCGCCAATTTCATCATTTAAAACAATCACAAGCACACCCTATGAGTTTAAAATATTATGATTATGTAGTTTGCTTTTGCGCAGTCGGCGGGGTTGGATCTTCTTGTAGTTTTGCTAGAATTGTAAACCGAGTGAAGTAGCAAGCTAGCAAGAACGAATAAGAGAATCAATAGATGAATGTGTTGTGTCGAGTGTGTCCAACACTATACAAAACATTTCTTCACTGTTGTTACCCATCTATTACATAAACGTAGACTAAGACAATTCAGAAGGCTTTAAATAAAAAGTCCTTATAAACCAATTTGAAATATATAGTTAAATATGGATGCATACTAGGAGTAGATCGCTTATAGTCTAATGTCAATGTTTTTGTAGGGTAGCTGGCTTTTTCTTGTTGTTTGTTTATGCCTGAATTGCATGAGTGACAAGCTTTGGTTTGAAGGATCCATAAAGATGTCACAAGCCACATCCACAGGACAAAAATGAAACCAAATACTATGCATCAAATGTGGCCTATCATTTTTCCCATGCATTGCAAAGCTTAAGTTTGGGGATGCACACCGTGTAGTCCATAACCATGTTTGAGAGATGAGAGTTTTTAGGGTTTTATGGACACCTTGAACTTGAAGACTGAAATAGAAATCTGAACATTATTTAGAGAAAGGGATCATGAACTGGGGTACTAGGAATCGTGATTCGTGATGGCTAGTAAGGTTGATAAGAAGAAACAAATAACTTAAGAACTGAAAAAGACCATTCACCATTCTCTTATAGATACTGAGATGCACAACAAAATGGCTACAAAAGTGCCAAACAATATGAATTATTGCTTACAAAATAAAACAAGCAGCAACAACAACAACAAAAACAAATTTGACAAACATCCAAATCTTTCCTAACCCTATCAACCAATTATGTATTTAAAATATAAATCTAGCTAGCATTAAAATCCTTGAGTAGTAATTCAAAGTTTCATTTTGCTCATATTCATCCTCAGTAGAAATCTGCTTAACGGTAACAATGTGCTAAACTTGTCCTTTTTTTGCACTAATATTACAACTGAATTGTTGAAGACAATTAGGGTTAGTAGGTTATAATTCGTGTCGTCTTGACATTTGGATTTTTTCTGTTGTCATGTTTGTGTATGGAAAACAGAGCAGAGCAATCCTCTGTTCAATCAAATCCATCACAAAACTACGCATCGATCGATAGTGTCTCTCATCCCAACATCATAAACCCCTTAATATATAAATGTCTAAACACACGCCCTTTCTCTCAGACCTCGACATGGCCAATGTGGCGAGTAAAAGAGCAGCGATTGGGTTGTCTTTCAACATCAACGACCACTCTGACGTCCTGTTGGAGATTCTAACCCGTCTAGACGACCGAACTCTTGGAGTGGCCGCCTGTGTTTGCCGCCTTTGGTGCTCTGTAACCCGAAACGAGGCATTCTGGGAGATGCTCTGTTTCGGGCAAGCTTCGTCTGTGCCTCATCGACAGATTGTGGTGGCTCTGGGAGGGTATAAAAAGCTGTACATGGTTTGTGTGAGGCGGCGTCGTCGAGGGTTGGAGAGAGGGTGGACGAGGGAGGAAGTGCAGCTCTGGCTGTCGCTGTTCTGCGTGGATTGCTATGAGAGATTGGGAGGGATGAAAGCCGGAGATGGTGCAGATGGGTTGATGTTTTTGTGCCAGCCTGTGAATGTTTGAGGTTTGACTTTTGGGGTTGACTATTGTTGTCGATGGAGATTTATTGCATTATTTTTGCTGATAAGTTATTTATTTTGTAACAGAATGACTCTGTTTTACTCTAAAATCATATAATGGATTTGTTGTATAAGAGAAATGTGGTACCCATTGAATGTGAATCATGTACAGTTCATACATTTACATTACAAGCATTAAGCATTGTTCATGGCTCATTTTCCGGGGACAAAGTTAGTAGCATATGCCCTAGCATTGTTGGCAACTGGATCAGCAACATGGTCTACAGATTCCCAATAGGTCCCTTTCCAGAAACTACTGGTTGTAACTTAGAGAACATGGCCAAGATATCCTTCACATTTAGCTCTGCATTAGAGTTGTTGATTCTAACTCGGCTCTGACTTTTTCTGATGATTTCAGTGTGTTTGATACGGTTTGTATTTGTATAGAGGACAACGGCGGTCAGCGGTGGCGAAGCGGAAAGAAGTGTGGTGGCCGTCACCAGAGGCTCGGAGCAGATAACAAAAGCAAGCGATCCGAAGAAGAAATGCTGAAGATAAAATATATTTAATTTACGCATAAAAATGGAGTAGGAAATATGACTTGTGCATTTAATTTGGATATATTACAAAAGCTTGGTTGCTGATGTAATGCACATCAACAGCCTTGTTTGTTCCAAAAAATTATTTATGAGGATTTAAGACGAAAAGGAACCTGACTGATAATCGTCAGAACTACACTCTACTATCAGCCTGAGCTACTTAGCAACATAATCGGGAATCAAGGTCCACAGGTTAGACATGTGGTTCAGTCTTGTGTCGCCACTGCTATTGTTCAAATAGTAGCCATTACCACGACTGTAAAACAGATGATTCTGCTGCATCTGTGTTGCCCCCTGACTTGCTACTATAGTCACTTGTTTTACTCTTGGTGCCTGACTTGGAGTGGCTACCTAGCTGATAACCCACTTTCTCGCCTCTTTCCAATTCTATTCTTGCTTCCCCATTGTGTTGCTCATTTGAATTCACATGATTATACATTCATCATCTGCATCTGAATCTGTGCCTTGATAGTATTCCAGTCCCAATTGATTTGTGTAGGTTCCTGATGTTCTATTTGACACCATTCGGGGTGGTGGCAAACCATGATCATGCTGCCCTTCATAAGAGGTTATGACAACTTTTGCATCATGGGATGCTCTCTCAACTTGTTTCTTTGCTGGGCATCCAACTGTTGAGCATCTGTAGTAACTCCTACACAAAATTGAGAATAAGAAGGAATTTCCTGGTCAATATTTGCTTGGTGAATTACATAATGTAAATGAAGTGAATACATTCAATCAAAAAAAATGAAGTGAATACAAAGTGCAACCCATTATAAAAAGATACCTGGGGTTTTGATTGCCTTTGACAAACTTTTGACCATACTTGCGCCATCGATACCCATCATTCATCATATCAACTTCACTTACAGTTTGCCAAACATGGCGTGTGTCCACATTTAGTTTATCTGCTATGACCGATTCAGGGCGATGTGTTTCTTTTCTTCTGTCCAGCCATTTCATTTAACAATATGTGAGCATTTTGTGAATGTATGCTTAAGGCACATTAGTAACACAAAATCAGAAACATACCGTCTCTTCGAGTCCGGCGATCCATCTTGGCACATTGTCTTTCGTCTTCATTGATTGGGCAGCTATATGCACCATGAAATCAGGGTCTAAACTAGTGAGAGGCCTTGGATGGTCTACATGGTCGGCAGGCATTAGTGTCTGATGAGCAGCCAGAAGGGTTTTCTCTGGGAATACAATAATTTAAATCACAAGATAAATTCACAATTCACGTCGTGCAAGAAAAACATGAATTGCGTCAACGAGTTGTATCCATACCTTTGTCTTTGACTTCATCAGCAACGACCGCATCTTTAATTGGCATTCTCAGCTGAGTTGTGGGATGATCATGATAACCAAAGATAACAGTGTCTGTAATCATCCCATCTTGAGAGCGCTCCACTTGCTTTTTCACTTGGCAATAAGGATGAGTGCACCTATAATAGCTCCGTACAAATTTGTTGCCTTTCACATGTTTCTGCCCGTATTTACGCCAGCTGTATCCATCAACTGGACCTTTTTCAGGGGTCACAAGTGGAATGCTTCCTTCTCTATCGGATTGCAGTGCAGATATATCAGACTCAGGGGTACTAGTTTTTTCCAACTGTGAATCTACTTCTACCCGCAGACTCTCTTCAGTAGCAACCATCATTTCAATAAGCTAGTGACAACACAACACAGCATCAGCAAATGCTGGGTTCAGACGACCTTCAAGAGTCTTTCACTGCAATTGTTTAGCAACTAAGTTGCATATTGAAATTAGCGAACTCATCACGAAAATAATAATTCAATACTTGTGGAATCATATCCAAGAGCTAACATGAACACAACTGTATTATAATGGAAATTGAGATGCATCAAATGAACCATGATCAATTCCAAATCCTATTCCTCTATCCCCAACCAGAGTTCAACAAGCTAATCGAACAAAACACACATGAACAAGTCATCCACAACCAGATCTCAACTCCAGTCTCAAATTCCAAAACCCTAATTGCAAATTCTCATAATCCTAGTCAACCTAATAACCAAAATAGATCATTTCACACAATCAACACAACACATTCAACGCATAAACGAAAAACGAACTTCAATTTCATACCTAATCGCGATGGAAATTCACCGAAGAAACCCTCAAACGAAACGCAGATATCAACCGTACTAGTTGCTTCCTTTTTGTAGGTTTACGCCTGAGAGCTCGAAACAACTAAGTTCCTCTCTACCGTTCATCATTTTATAGCCCAACTGAAACCGTTGGATCTAATTAAGATTCGATATCGACCGTCCGATTCATTTTACCATTTCTTGATTATCCGTCAAAACCCAGTGTGTACGGCTTACTTGCTAATAAGAAGACAAACGACATCGTTTTGTCTTTGGAAAACAATCCAGCGTTTAACATTTTTCTCTTCCGAGAACATCCAAGTTCCAACGGCAGAACTACGATTATGAATTCAATTATTTTGAGATAATTTTTTAATAAATACTTAAAATTCATATTTAATTTAAATATAATTATTCAAATCATATTTTTGTTTCTAATACTAAAGTTAAGACCTTGTAATAATTTTGTTTGATTAAATGAAATCAAATCAAGCATTGCATAGATAAGATCAAATTTAAATTGGGCTCTTGGAAATTTAAGGTCTCCTTCCTACATAAATTCTGCCAGGGTTAAAAATGCTTGCTTGTAAGTATAAATCTCTCTATATTTAAAACGCATGGCCTTTAATTGATGGTTACATATTGAAGCCACTTTTTCTTTCCAATTTTACCCCTCTTTTATTAGATAAAGTTTAAGTTAAATATAGGATAAATAATATTTGAATATTATTTGTACAAGATTTATTGTGCAACAATTACTAGTATAGTTTAAATGGAAAGAGTTTGGGAAAGAAGATATTTTTGTGTAAAAATGTATTGATTATTAAACTTTTTGACGAATGTGATATGAGTTTAAAAGGGTCTCGTAAAATTGTAATTTTAACATCATATTGACTGCTGCCTCGAACATTATTAATTTTTCTTGCTTAATCATCAATAATAAAAAGAATATAAATTTTTATAAGATCGTAAGAAAGACTTAAAAAGAATATTTATAAAAATTGGAAATTACAATTCAAGATATAAAATTATATATGTTCATCAGAGAATATTATATTACAATGAATAAAGTATATTATTAAATTAAGTTAATAAAGAAGAAGACACTGACATTTTCCCTATTTTATCTTGCACCACACAACACCATCTTCCCTTTTTCTTTACAATTCCAATTTTTTCAAACAATATTTGTTGGTCAGTTTTCTGTCCCAAATTTCTATATTTTCATGAAAAGATTACATTTTTCATTTTCTTGTATTCGAAACGCATCTGTTTAATGTCTCATTCCTCCACAGATTGATGATTGATTCAAATTGAATCGAACCCAGATGGAGAACTGAAGTTGAAGGGATTGGATAGTTAGTCTCATCTCTGTCGATGATGTAATTACACATCTTCTCATTCTTATATAATCTGTTAGATCTGTGATTTGTACTTGCTGGATGAAAATCTGATCTGGGTTTGGTTTGTTTTCAGTGATTTAGATTTTGTTTCTCTGATCGCTTTTGTTTTGTTTTAGGTGTCTGCCCAGCTCTGGATTGTATTGATCAGTCAAGGATCTGGTGATTTCAGATTCATCTAGAAATTATCCAGTTTTGTTGTTTGTAGTGCTGGTCAGTCTTGTAGCAATCTTAGTCAGAGGTACGCTTCTCGTTCACTTTCCGTATATGAGTTAAGATTTATAGCACATTCCGTAAGCCAACTCTATGAGTTGGAAAGGTATGTTATTTGGGAATGTTGTTATTCGCTTTCATGGATTGAGTTTATTCTTCTTTGTTCGTCACGGGTGAATGAAGATATTTTCAAGCTGTTATTGATCATACTTGGGTTTAAGCTTTTTGGTTGTAAATCACTGGTCATCTCTTTACTTTTGTAGTAGGTATATGGTTTCTATGAAATTAGTGTATGGCAGTCTTTTCCGATAACTGTTTCACAGTATGTTTGTAAAGCACAAGTGTGGATCATCTATTTTGATTATTTTGTATGTCTTAGTTATCATTGACACTGTGAATTTGAAATGTAGATAAAAATGCAATCCGATCTGGGCAAACTATTCATTGGAGGAATCTCATGGGACACAAATGAAGATCGCCTGAAAGAGTACTTTAGCACTTATGGGGAAGTTTTAGAAGCAGTCATTATGAAGGACAGGAACACTGGTCGTGCACGTGGATTTGGTTTTATTGTATTCTCTGATCCTGCTGTGGCCGAAAAAGTCATACTGGAGAAACATAACATTGATGGCAGGATGGTGAGTATCTTCAACCATATCTACTCTTAAACAAACAAGTTTGTCTACACTTATTTCTCTTGTTGCAATTAGTTAGAATAATATCACCTCTACCTTAATCATAAGCGCAACTTTTCCCTCACAGGTTGAGGCCAAAAAGGCTGTTCCTAGAGATGATCAGAGCAACTTAAGCAGGACCGACAGCAGTGTACATGGTTCTCCAGTACCAGGGCGGACAAGGAAGATATTTGTTGGAGGATTGGCATCTTCAGTAACAGAGAGTGATTTTAAAGCGTACTTTGAACAATTTGGCACCATAACAGATGTTGTTGTAATGTATGATCACAACACACAAAGGCCAAGGGGATTTGGTTTCATTACTTATGATTCTGAAGAAGCAGTGGATGAAGTTTTGACAAAAACATTTCATGAACTTAACGGTAAAATGGTTGAGGTAAAGCGTGCAGTCCCTAAAGAGCTCTCACCAGCATCTGCTCGGAGCCCTGCTCATGGTTTTAATTATGGTATGAGTAGGGTTGATTTACTCAGTGCGTACAATCCTTTTTATTCCTCAACTGCAATCGGACTAACAATGGATGGTAGATTTAGTCCGATGTCTGGTGGTCGTACTGGACTATCTCCTTTTGGCTCTGCCTATGGTACGGGTATGAACTATGAACCAGGCATGAACACTAATTTGTACGCCAGTGGAAATTTCAATGCTAATCCTACTTATGGGCGTGGCATGAATCCTTATAGTGTTGGTAATAATAGGATTGGTTACAATATCGGGCATGATGGAAGCAATATTGGTACTAGTTTCTCACTCAGCCCAGTGAGTCGAAACCTGTGGGGAAATGGTGTTAACTATGGCGCCCCGGGAAATTCAAGAAATTCATCTGTTTTATTGGGTTCTGGTAATGGGACCATTGGTCGAAACATCTTCGGTGGCGGTGCTGTTGGTGTTGGATGGAGCTCATCGCAAATATCAGTGCCTCCTATTGGCAGGAATAATGATGCGACTAATCGCAGTGGGAATTTCAGTTATGGAGTTGGGGACAACAACCTCAGTGTGGGAGCTGGCAGTTTTGGTAGAAGCATTGGAACGAGTGCAGCTCCTAATTCATCTTATGGCCCATCAAATGTTGCTTATGATGGGTCATTCACAGACTTGTACACTGGTGGATCTGTATATGGAGATTCAACTTGGCAGTTTGCAAGTTCCGATAGAGATGCATATGGTGCTGTTGGTCACGGTGGCAATGCATCATCTGATATAGCTGTTAAAGGTTCTCCTGGTTATATGGGTAGTTTTGATTTTAATGGTAGGCCAGCAAATAAAGGTTAGACCTCTTAGTTTTTTGTCCTGGCACTTGTTATGTTGGTTCTTACATTCTGTGATTTAACACTTGTTTTTGTCACAGGACCACCATCTCATGGTGGGCTGTCTTAGCATCCGTAAGGATGATCTATTTTTTCCTTACCTTCTTCATTGTGGACTGCCTTGATACAGCATAAAGATTGCCAGGTTGGTTTTAGCAATGATTAAAATGCATTTTACTTAGAAATGTGTCATCAGTCTTCTACTCTTCTTATTAAAATTACATACGGATATCTAAAATTAACAAAGACATTGACTGTTAAAAATAGCAGTATGTAAAAGCATGCACATTAAGGAAATCATTAAGACTTCATCTTAAGGGAACAATATTTGTTGCAAACATATTACATTTTGCTTACTGTATGATTGATTGTTACCTGAAATTTAGTATTCTTGTTCAAATAAATTAAGTTTAGAATTATTGGCTGCCTGAACCTTGTGAAAAATTTGCATTTGACCCTTTAGGCGGTTTCCCCTTTTATGCTCTTTTTATGCTTGAGGTAATCACTAGCTATAGCCAATACCAATGCATTAGTCCAAATTCAAATTATTATGCCACTAGAGCGGGTGCTATAGTTGCTGGGGTATGGAGTAAATAGAGTAGTGAAAAAAGCTATGTCGATTTCTTATTGATTGTTTTGGTCTTTGCTTCTGGAAAGTCGAGTCAAACCTTCCAATTAAACCTTTTGTGGCTGGATTGAACAGTGATTATCTACTATGTGGCAGTACTGATTATGTACCTTTAACCCCAATCACACCACCTTGATTGCGCAGAATCTGTTCTCAAATTGTGCTGATCATAGGCTGCATATTCTACCAACTGTTACGACATTTGTGAATTTAGAGATGCTTCCCAATTATGCTTATGTGAAGCTCATCTGGCCCAAAAATATAATTAAATGATATGGATTGATGTTTCTATTTGTTCACATGCTATATTATTCCTGTATAGAGCTTCAATATTATCAGTTGGACAATTAAGCTAATCTTGTTAAATTACATTTGTTGCAGGATTTGTTGTCATATGATGAGGGTTCTTGAACAACAGGAGTTCACCCTTAGAAACTTGCCGAAGCAAGTATCGTGGAAGTTGCTTCTTTTCTTTTAGCTTATTAAGAAACTCAGTTATCTAAACCGACTCAGAGTTGGGTACAACGTGGTTATATAGGTACAATGGTAGAGAATTTGTGTTTTTCAGTCTTCATTTTTGGAACATCTGTAGAAGTTCTTCTGTTTAGCTTGAGTGAGAATATGTAAAATGGTTGCGGCTATACTTGAGAGCAGAACTTTTAGTTGTCAGTCTTCGGAGTAGAATCCTCAGGGGAGGATCATAATATGTAGGAAATGGGATGTCTATTCCCTTAATGTAACGATGAACTTTTATTTTAGTTTCATGAAAAGCTTCTGGGCAATCCCACATAGGGACACCCAAGAATAAGTTAAGCACTCATTTCATGAAAATCACTGGACTTGTTTTCAAATTGCATGATCCTCTTGTTGCCTCTGGCGTCAGTACTTGTTATGTTGTGTATTCACTATAAGGTATGGTTTGGCTCTAGCTCCTTGCCTGATTAGTTTATGCAACTCACTTGAACAAATGTGGTTCAGTTAGCTTATTAAAATCAAGGCAATGGTTACAAAGAGAATCCATCTGGTGGATCCACCACTATTTGGTGGATCCATGAGTCCCACTATGGACTATTAGATGGGTTTTAAATCAATGGTTAGGAATGGTCCCATATTAGCAAACTAAAGGGTAATATGGGAATTTAGTTAGTTTAGTTAGGAATTTAGTTAGTTTAGTTAGTCTAGTTAGCTTGATTAGATGACATCATTAAATGCAATGTGATGTTTTGAACCTTTCTCTCACCTTCATTTAATGCAATGTCTTCCTTAATCAACCCTTCTCTCATTTTAATAATGTCATTATTTCATTCCCTCCACCATTTTCACCATTTTCACACCTCAAGCTTTTAAAATTTCAATTTATCATAACCTCCTTAATCAACTCCGACTCATATTCTCAATCCATCTCAACCCGTTTTACTTGTAAACCCATCTCATTCTCACCCGTTTTACTTGTAAACTCATCTCAATCCATCTCAACTCATACTCAACCGAACAATCACCCTTACCCGTTTTTATAATTCAATGGATAATGCAACTATGAATTCTAAACTTCATTGTTGCAACTTGTTATTGCACTTCCCTGTTGCAACTTGTAGTTGCAAAGTAAGGTGCACATGTGGGGTGCAACAGTTAAAATGCAGAAACCACATTTGGGGGTGCAACTTGTAGTTGCAACTTGTAGTTGCAATAGTAAGGTGCACATGGGTTGAGATGAATTACAAGTAAAGGGCTGAGAATACGGGTGAGAATATGGATTGAGATTATGATAAAATTTCAAATTCTAAAAGCTTGAGGTATGAAAATGGTGGAGGGAATGAAAAAAAATCCATTATGAAAATGAGATGAGAGAGTGTTGTTTAAGGAAAGAGAGTGTTGTTTAAGGAGAGAGAGTTGTAAACTAATAAATGCAACTACAAGGTGCAACTATTAAACTACAAGGTGCAAGTAATAAACTAATAAATACAAATACAAAGTGCAACTAAACTACAGGATGCAAGTAATAAATGCAACTACAAGTTGCAACATGAAAGTGCAATAACAAGGTGCAACAACATCCTCCATTTCAGCAATGGCTTCGTCTTGATCACCAATCTCATACAAAGCCAATGCTCTCCCACAGCAAGAAGAACACCTGCGTAAACAAACATTAAATATCTCAGCTTTACGAACAAACAACATAATACACATTAGGTAACCATAAAATCAATAATCAATAAACATCAGAGTAATAGTCAAAAGATTGAGAAAGGGGTAGTGATCAAATTAGGCATTGCCATTAGGCCCTGGGCCGAAAAAAGCCCATGGGCCGGCCCGAAGCCCATCCGAGCCCAGCCCTGTCGAGCCCATCCAAAGCCCGATCGAAGCCCAGCCTTATATCGGATAGGCCGGGCTTGGGCTTCATCCTCGGGCTTTGGGCCCGGCCCACCGGCCCGACCAATTGGCCCATCTCGCAAAGCCCGACCTTACCGTACTAATATTTCGAACAATAGAATAGTGGAATAAATATAAAAAAGTCATACTATATAATATATTTTACAAACTCTTTAAATTCAACATTTATATGAATTTATTTGTATATTCTTATTTTCTAAATTAATATTTTTTCTATTGAAGTCGTATTATCTCAATATATTTAAAGATATATTCATTTGTTCTCTGAACTTTATCTGATTCTGTTATAATAAACCTTAAAAATACAATAAAAATGAGTTAAAAAATAATGTGACATAAAAAATATCTTTTTAAAATTGTATTTCAATTATTATGTATTTTTTATTATTTAAAAATTATTTAAAAATTATATTTTAATTAAGATTTGAAATTTGAACGGGCTTGTGGGCTGGGCTCGGGCTTCATTATTTTTACCAAGCCCGGCCCGGCCCGGCCCGATGAATAGTGATAGGCCGTAAATATTAGGGTCGGGCCGGGCTCGGGCTTCAAGTTTTGGGCCGGGCCGGGCTGGGCCGGGCCGAATGGCATTGCCTAGATCAAATCAATGAACAAAATACAATTATATACACAATTTCATACAAACAGATAACCATGAATGCAACACCAAAATGCAACAACAAAATGCAAAACTTAAATGCAAGAGCTAAAATCAAACTATTAAATCGGCAACTTCTATTTAAAATGGATTTACCATATGCAACTATAAAATGCAACTATAAAATGCAACTATAAAATGCAACTATAAAATGCAACTTCAAACACAATGACAGAATTCACATCAAATATCCACCTAACATACTCACCCTTCAAAACGATATGCAACACCAAAATGCAACCTAAAATGCAACACCAAAATGCAACCTAAAATGCAACACCAAAATACAACCAAGCTCAGATGACAACATTCATTTACATAATTCAACAAGCAAAAGTTTGAATCTTTCAACCAATGTTACTGACCAGTAAACCCCATAGTCAAATTCAGAGCAGAAATCATACAAATCTCCTATTCTCAAATTCAGAATCAATAAACACCCAAAGTCAACCCAATATACACAGCTTAACACAAAATCATACTATATACTCACTTCAAATTCCCCCAATATCGAATTCTTCACATAATCTACACACAAAAATCCTTCCCAGAATCACAACAAATTCAAAAAGGGAAAGAAAGTCATACCATTCAGAGTAGAAACCACCAATACCATTGACAACATCTGAGCCAAAACCCTCCGAGCCTCCATTAATCAAAACTCAACCTCACCCTCCACTCAACACTAACTCAATTTAAATCTCATCAACTCCAACAAACTCAGAGTGGATCCAGATCCAGATCCAAATCCCAATCTCCATCTCCATCATCTACGGTCTCCCTCTTGGTTTTGTGAGAAGGTGAATTGAGTGAGATGGGTTTTTAGGTCAATTTAAACACCCATCGTCGCTGCGTCTGGAGATGGGTTTCAAAGTGATGAATTGGGTGAGAAGGTGAGAGAAGATGAGAAGGTGAAAAGGTGAGAAGGTGAGAAGTGATAGAAGGGGAGAAGTGACAGAAATACCCTCAACACATTAACCCCCATTCAATACTAACCAAACTAAATTTAAACATATAGGACACGTGTCACAATACAATCAATTCTATTAATCAAATATAAGGTCCAGATCTGGACTCACAGACCCACCAAACAGTACAAGACCCACCAGAGGCGCCCTCTGGTTACAAATGCATTTGAATGGTTCTCAACGCAATTCTGTTAATTTATGTTTGCTGTCTGTCTTTTGCTTGAATGTCAAGTCATTCAATATAAGAAAAGAAAGAGCGCGCATAATATTCAACTACCAGTGATGGGCCGCTCTCATCTTATTAGGTTTTCCAAGAATCGGCCCATTACCTATTCTACATCGTTTTATTTCGTATGTTTTTTCAACAGTATATTTTAGCTTAAATTAATTATCGAATTTAAATACTCAATGTGAATTTGTATTGCTTTGTCGGAGAGGAACTAAAATCGTTCGAAATTTCCCCCTTACGCCACTTCTGGCCGATTTGGGGTCTGTATTTGTGTTACCTCTTTGCTGCCGCGACTTCAATTTTCACAATTTAGGTACCGAGTATAACCAAAGTCGAGTATTTTTACATCAAAGGTTGGATTTTTATTTAGGAATTTGAATAAAGTTTGCATTTTTACGTGTTTTGATGTTGTTCAAGAATTGATTTTTACATTCGGAGGTTTTTAAGGCATGGGTATGATGAGCAGAATGAGATTGGGAGAAAAGGCAGGCAGATTCTAAACATGAAGGGGATGAAACTACTGTGTCGAGACTCAGGCAGAACTCATAGCGACACTGTACACAAGTGAGGGCGAGGATGATGACAATGATGACGTGGAGAGCAAATTGGAACTTGGTCAGCAGTGCATTCTGAAAGAGCAGCTTGAGAAGGATAAGATTTATTCAATGGCACTTTCATTTTTATGGATTACTGGTTTATGTTTGGTTCATTGTGTTAATTATGTTGGCTGCTTTTGGACATGCTAGGATGATGAGAGCCTTAGAAGGTGGAATGAACAGCTGCTTGAGGCTGTGGGTTTGGAAAATGTTGGAGATATTGCTGTAAATTGGTCATTCATGAAGTGTGCGAAGGGCCTAAGTTGAGAGAACATACTGTTGTGCTGAATTGTGTGGCTTGGCAGTTTTTTAAGATGCTATTTTTGTTTGCAGAATCATTAGACCCAGATGTTAAATTTACCCGTCTTTCAATAGTCTCGCCAGGTAGAGGTGATATAGTTCTCCCTATTCCTGAAAGCAGGAATCCAAAAGGTTCCTGGTTTATTCGGAAGGAGGGTAGCCGATACAGTTTGAAATTTCCATTTACAAGTCAGCAACAAGTCAACAACATTATCTCTGGCCTCAAGTACCCCATTACTGTATGGAAAACTGGCGGTAAGGGTAATTACATTTTCAATAAACAGGCAAAAGGGAAAATAGTTGAATTAAAATTTTCATAATTCTCATATTCAGTTTACAGCGCAAAGGAGATGATTGGAACCTTAAGCCCTCAGCTTGAGCCTTACACAAATCAGATGAATGAATATCAACTAAGAGTGGCTTAGATCTTCTTTCTTCTCTTAATCAGCTGGCATATGGGAAACTAATGAATATCAGCCAGGTTTGTTCTGTGTCCTTTACCCTTCAAAACATCTTTGTATGCTTAGAAAAGACTAAAGAGATACAACGATACCCGCTGTAATATAACCGAAAGTTTAAAAAAAATTCACTTGTAATCATGCCATTACAACATCCCAGTTATCGTATACTCATGGTATCATAATGAATATAAATGGCGTGATATACTTATTCTTACTCTTATTTGATCATTTGTCATTGTGCCTTGTATCAAATTCTTAAGCATTTATAATTTTCACAGCATAATTGTTTCTGAGCTGATGTGTTAGTACTAACTAATAATTAATTATTCTGCTGTCTACAAATTTCATTTTCTATTGATTTTAACGTGTATTGTAAATTCTTGCACAAGAAAAATTATTTTAAAATACCAATTCGGCAATATTATCAATAGGTCATTTATAGAGGATAAAGAGTTGATTCTACAAGAAATAAACATACAATGAATCAATAATAATGCATAAGTCTAACATTGTATCTAATTCTCCTGTATTATGAAATGCACAAATGTAGAAGGATTAATTCAAAATGCACAGTGAAAAATGCTCATTCATTAACTTATATATAGAGAATCAAGACATCAACTTATATAACATTCTCTTCATTGCATTGCATTGCATTGGCCACCTTCTATTTTCCCCATATCTGAGATCCTCTCTTACAGGTCAGTCTGATTTATTCGTTAAAATGCTCATTCATTAGTGTCTGATTTGCTTATCTTGGTGTTTTACTTAACACTGCATTGTTTTCACTTGATGATGATGCAGGGTCAAAAGAGTATTGGTTTAAGCTTCCTATGCCGATGAAGATGGGAATCAATGTGTTTTCAGTGGTTAGCTTTACACTTCTAGTTGTATGTTGTCCTGTTGCATTTGCACAAACTGTTCCTCCAACTAGCAGTCCGACACCTGCCCCAGAGCCAGCACCGGAATTTGTGAACCTTACTCAACTGCTGTCAGTGGCTGGTCCATTCTCCACATTTCTCAGCTACCTTGAGAAAACAAAGGTCATTGTTATCTTCCAAAACCAAGCCAATAACACCGAAGAAGGGATAACTATCTTTGTACCAAAGAACTCAGCCTTTTCCTCGCAGAAAAATCCCTCTCTTGCGAATCTCACAACTGACCAGCTCAAACAGTTGTGCCTTTTCCATGCATTGCCGCACTATTACACCCTAGCTGATTTCAAGGACTTAAGTTTGGTAAGCCCCATCAGCACCTTTGCAGGGGCAGCATTGTACGCATTGAATTTCACCTATGATTTTGGAACGGTGAGGATAAGTTCCGGCTGGACTAAAACTAAGGTGAGTAGCAGCGTGCACTCCACTGACCCTGTGGCTGTTTACCAAGTTGATAGAGTTCTTCTGCCGGAGGCTATTTTTGGAACAGACATTCCTTCTACCGCAGCCCCTACACCTGCCCCGGATTCTCCAGCTGCTGATTCACCAACCAACACAAATGACAACAGCACAACTCCTGTCTCTCCAAGTAATTCCTTAAAGTCTGCGAGCTGGAGCATCATGAGCCAACTGTGTCTAGCCATTACAGGCTTGATCTTGCTGTATTTGTAAAAGCAGAAAATGTGAAGATTTCCCAAGTGTTACAACATGTCGTGCAATTTATCTAAGAAACGAATTGTGGTCTAAGATTGATCAATGAATGATTCATTTTCTTTTATATTCCAATAGACTGAAATTCCATATTGTTTCTCTTGTAAACGATGTCGTTAGAGACGCTTGATAAGACACGTGGCAGTCTGTTCTAAGATGACCTCCGAAACGAAATTAAACGGCGTCGTCTGATTACCTGAAAAAGCACGAAACGGTCAGTGACTTGGTGAGTAGCTCTTATTTCGTACTCACACACTCTGCATTTTGTACACAACCCAAAACCGGCAATTCTCACACCGACTTGAAAATAGAGAGATAAACAAAGAAAGAGAGAAATGCATTCTGATTTCTAGGGTTTCGTCGGCTCTCCCGATACCGCATTTTCTCTGAAGAACGACTTGGGGAAGAGGCTTTTGGAGTTGAGATTTCGAGGTCGGTTAGCTACGTTAAGCTTCTACTACCTAATTCAACTGATTTCGGGCTAGGGTTTATGTTTATGTGGTTTCTGATGTCTAGGAGTCTCGTATGTCGCGTGTGTGTGGGTTGTTGAATTTATGATCAGCGAGACTCTGTTTTGATTTTGTGAAGAAATTAAAGTTGGTTTGCTTAGTTTTTGGTTTGATTTGTGAGCGACGAGCATTAGGGTTTGCGATGAAGTGTGTGTGTGATTGTTTTCTAGAGTTTGAATGGTTGATAGATTGTTACTCTGTTTTGTTGTTGTTTACGTAGGATGAGTATAAATTAGGTTTGTGGATCGCTTTTGGGTTTTATAGTGGTCTAACAGATTCAGACCCTGTTCAACTCGTGATGCAGTTTTGAAGTCATGGCTTCTTCTGATGAAGAGGGGGAGATTCTGCCTAAGCATGTATCAGATTACTACTTGGTTAGCAGCAATGAGACTCCTGTCTCGCTATCCATTTTGCCTCTTCAGACGAGTGACAGTGAGGGTACAGAGTCAAAAGAGCGGGTATTTCTCCGTGGGACATTGTATGGTGGAACTGAAAAAATCTTCAAAGAAGTTGTAGCCTGGAAGTTTGAAATTTCATATGTGCATCCTGAGATATCGGTGCTGTCTAAAAGCAAAAACTGGATCAAACTTCAAAAGCCGAGGAAAAATTATGAAGACATCGTGAGGTCGACTCTGATCACAGTTTACTTGTTGCACTTGGCCAAGAAAAACCCGGGTGCTTCTGCTATATCTCTATGGAGCCACCTTCAAAAGCTTTTCAGGTTTATACGTTCTTCAGTCAGCTACCTTTTACATTAAAGTGGGTGCTTCTGTTCTGTTGTAAGAAGCTATTCCTTTTCAGCTCTTTTGTGGAAGGACCATCCGAGAAGGATATTTTGCATCACAAAAACTTAATTAGTGCAGCAATAAGTGTGGACAAAGACCTAGTCAGATCCGAGGTATGGCTTAATCTCAATAATATCACAACTGGAAATGCATTTGCTTCATAACGAATATTGTGCTTTGATTTGTGTTTCTAGACTTGAATGATCCGCTGGTTGTTAGCAATACCGGTTCTCAAGTTTCGTTGACTTTGCTTTTGTTGTTAGGGGCAGAGTTAGCACTTCAAAATGAAACACAAATCTGCCTCTGATTACTTTATCCCAATTGAAATAGAATACTGAATAAGTATGAATATAATGACAGTAATACGTTAGTGCAAACGATGGACACAATAAGTCCCCACAAGATAACTAGTTATTCCTGGTGGGGCAGATCACGGGCTGGCAAAAGAAGCAACGTTTTGGGTTTACTGCATTACTTGATAGATAGAGTAGTGCATTTTTTGTAAAATGTTTCCTTCAGCGATGTGCAGGTATCATAGTATGCACTAGTACACGTGACACAATAGTTTGGTAAAACATAAGTAAATCATTTTGAAAATGTACACATCTGAAACCAAATTGCAAGACAACAAATGATACAACCTGAAGCAGAAGCTCGTATAAGGACAGAAGGCTAAGAAGATCACAAAACCCCTGAAATTACGTCTAGAATAAATATCAACTTCATCACATGGAGAGTCAATTACCAGAATGAAGGAAGAACTTTATGAAAAGTTCAAACGTTCATATGAGCTCATTGAACCATCGAAGACACATTAACTGCAATATCTAATGATGATGGAGTAAAAGGGGATAGCGTGAAGTTGATCTACAACGAAACCAGGAAAAGAAAAAACATACATATGTTATATCAAAAGCACAACATACTTGGAGACAGAGATATTGTTTCGTTCAAACTAAGAATGACTGATCTGATTGTTGAGCTCTATCTTGATAGCAACCAGAACTGAAGAGTTGGTTAGACTGGGAACCAGAGGTGGCATCTCTGGGGTGGTAAAGGAGTCTATCACAACTATTCATCTAGATCTGATAACAGTGGTGTTTCAGAGAGGAAGTCTGTCAAATACTTAATTCTGTGTACTGTTCTAAACATAGTAAGGGTTTGGAGAAGAAGCCCTCTAATTAAGCTCACATTGAGCTGAATTGGATTACAAAATTTGTGTATGATTCACTTTCCGTTTGATCTGTAATTTATCTATGGTCACTGATCAAGCCGTCTATTTCAATTGGTATCAAAGCAACTCGACTTACAGAGTGAAAAGATCTTGGTCACACATATACGTGAACAAAGATGAATGTCACAGAAGCTCAAATTCGCCCCTTTGTCCTAGATGGGTCGAATTACGCTTGATAGAAGACTTGAATGAGAACTTACATTAAATCTTTAGATGATCGTGCCTGAAAGAATATGGTGGTTAAATGGCCTCTTATGATCACTATTGAAGGAGTATAACTCAGAAAGACGAAGCTAGATGGCCGGTTGCTGAGGAAAAAACTAGGTCATCTATGCACGAGCAATGCTTGTAATTTTTGAGTCTGTTGAGCCAAAAATCTACACCTCAATCTCACACTGTGAGACTGCCAAAGAAGCTCGGGATATTCTTCAAAACCACGTTAGAGGGAGCTGACAAGGTGCATCAAGTATGAATTAAGGTTCTGACACATTAGTTTGCAAATTTGAAAATGGTAAGTGAAGAAACGGTGACAGAATTCAACCACAAGCTAATGGATATTGCCAATCAGACACATGCTCTGTGAGAAGCGTTCATCAATGAGAATCTGGTCAAGAAAGTCCCGTGTGCTCTTTCACAGAAGTTTGTTATGCCTAAGATATCCATATCTGAGAGCCGAGACTTAAAAACTCTTCCATTAGATGAACTAATGGGTAAACTTAGATCATATGGATATGAAATGGTGTTAAAGATACCTGAGAAGAAAGGAAACCAGTGGCAGTTAAAAGCAAAAAGCTTTAACGAGAGTCAGATGATAGTGATGATAGAGGAGTCTATCACAACTATTCACCTAGATTCGTTAATATTAGTGTTTGAGAGAGGAAGTCTGTCAAACTCGTAATTCTGTGAACTATTTAGACATAGTGAATTTGTTTCCACTAGTTTTAAAGGAGAAATCCCCACATTAAGCTGAACTGGGTTACAAAAGCTGTGTTTCTTTTACATTTTGTCTGAATAGTTATTTATATGTGGTCAAACACCGCTTGAACATAACCTAGACAAAGTTTCTGATAAACCTGTCTATTTCAATTAGTATCAGAGAAAGAACTCAACGTTTTGAGTGAAAAAAACTTGGTCAGACATCTACCTGAACTAAGATCAATGTTAGAGAAGATCAAATTCGCCCCCTATCCTATATGGGTCGAACTACGCTTACTAGAAGACGCAAATGAGAGCTTACATTAAAATTTTAGATTATCTTGTATGAAGGAACATAAGGGTTAAATGGACTCCTCTTGTGGTCACTGTTAAAGGAGTATCAATTCTGAAAGATGAAGCTAGATGGACAGATGCTGAGAAAAAAGCTAGCTCATCTAATGCAAGAGCACTACATGCCATTTTTCGGGTATGTTGAGCCACTAATCTACACCTTGATCTCACATTGTGAGATTGCCAAAGAAGTCCGGGATATTCTTTAAACCATGTTTGAAGCTAACAAGGTGAAGAAAGCACGAATTCAGATTGTGACGTCTCAGTTTGAAAACTTAGAAATGGGAAGGAAAGAAATAGTGACAGAATTCAACCACATGCCAATACATATTTGCAATCAGGCACATGCTCTGGGGAACCATTCAACAATGAGAAACTGATCATGAAAGCCCTGTGTGCTCTTCCACAGAAGTTTGCTATGCATAAGATATCCTTATCTAAGAACCGAGACATTAAAACTCTTCCATTAGATGAACTAATGGGCAAGTTAAGACCATATGAATATGAAATGAAAACAGTGGCATTTAAAGCGAAGAGCTTGAGAAAGATTCAGATGATAGTAACGATGAACAGATGGCTTTACTAGACAAGAACTTCAACAAGTTCATGAGAAAGGTGAATGGCCGAAGACCGAAAGAAAATCTCTAATAAGAGTTATTTGAGACACGTGAGTCCTGAAATTCCACAAATGATAAGGAAGAAGGAAATTCAGTGTCACGATTTTGAAGGTTATGGGCACATTCAAGTGAGTGCCCTATTTATCTTGGAAACATGAAAAGGCATTTGTGGCAAGTTTCAGTGAATTTGAAAGTAAAGAATCAGGAGATGAAGGAAAATTAGTTGGGGTATTGCATTGATAATTGAACTTATCAAAGAAACCCACACCGACGAGGAACACTGTTCAAGTGAATATGAAAGTGACAATGAACCAACTAAACAAAACGTGTCTGATAAATGTCTAGAGATGGTGCCAAAGGGAGAGTTCTGGGATCTGGGAAATTGAATATAGCAGGTCTATCAACGTTCGGCGAAAAAATGCAATGCAATCTGCTGGGCAGTTTCATACTCAGCAGCAAACATGGCGTAACGCTGTGCAGCAACATACTCTTCGGCACGCTGGGCAGCCAAGTAGTATATCTCCTCATCCTTGTCATCATATTGGCTCCATTGGTCAGCGAATCTATCATGGCTGCATCTCAAGTAAGACATGATTATGGAATGCTCGATAAAAGATCCGTGCGGGTGAAAGGCACCAATCGGACCATCTGAGCCACCTTGGGCACCATCCAACCCAAATCTCGCACTTAGCCCACACTTGGTCCGAGGTATTTCATAACAGAAACATGCACATACATTATATTAAAAGCACATCATATTAGAGATGGAGATACTGTTTCGTTCGAACTAAGAGTTACTGATCTGAGTGTTGAGCTCTATCTCAACAGCAACCTGAATTGACCAGCTGGTTAGAGTGGGAACCGGAAGTCGCATCTCTGGGGTGGTAGAGGAGTCTATCACAACTATTCACCTAGATCTGGTTACAGTGATGTTTCAAAGAGAAAGTATATAGGACGATTCGAATTCGAGCGCTCTTGGTTGCTAAATCCAAGACCATGACCAACTGGCCACTACCCCTTCTGCGTCTAAACTTCTTTTTATTCAGTCAAAATGGCACTGTTTATTTGAATATAATACAACACGCTTGTGCTTTATTCGTTTCTGTTTGGTTTGATAGCATCCCAATGACAATTGAGGGATTGTCTATCATTCTTTACATGATGTACTAAAAATAGCTTCTTTATTCTCATAGTCAGAAAATGTCCACCAGTTCATCAGTTTCTTACAACTATGTGTTTTCCCGCTATTTCTATCTTGACCAGTACTTGCTAAATATTCTGAGAAAAAGCTATGGAAAAGAAGTTACACCATTAGAGGTCAGCTCTTTTCCTATCACAGTTCATTGAATTTATACTTTATCAGTTTCTTTTGATAGATGGAGTTTGCTTGCACGATGCAGAGGGCTGTTCCAATGGTAAAGATGCGCAATTTTGTTGTAGAAGATGAAGTTAGCGATGCTGAAGACGAAAATGATAGTGAAGACAACATGGATGAACTTTTCGAACGTGTTTGCTCACTCTGTGACGATGGTGGAAACATTCTTTGGTAAGCTATTAGTGGCGTATAACCTCTTCTCTCGTGTGAATATTTTTCGCGGACCAAGAAGGGTATGTAGTATTAAGATATATGGAAACATGGGATATGAAAATGAGACAAAATGTACTATCTATAATGGTAGTATCATGTAGATATGCGTTAGATTTGCAAAATCTATTAATCTTTGAAAGTTGTTCAAAAGAAATATTAGCTTCATTGTATGACATTTTTTACTCGTATAGACAATGGAATCCGAAGACCCTATAAATATTAAGTATTAACGTGATCAGCCTTAGTGTTCCTTTTGGAGACTTGCCGAACATTGCATACAATATAGTTTGTAGAGTATTCTTGCGACTAATGAAGTTGAAGATATATGCGATAATGGGTACAATAATCTGGGGTGTTAGATAACAGATAGTCGTAATACTATATTGGGAGGTTTTGTTAAATTAATTTGCAAGTCCAAAAAAGTGAAAGTTTAGATATGTTTTGGGAAACTGCAAAGCTTACCGATACACATTGTAGGTTACAGTTGACCTGTTTATCCACGTCAAGACATCATTTGATTTCCACTTTATTACTGATTTTTCTACCTTATTTCATACAGTTGTGATGGAAGGTGCATGCGATCTTTTCATGCAACTAAGGAGGACGGCGAAGCTTCTGGTTGTGAGTCTCTAGGCTTCTCCGATGGGAAAGTCAATGTATGTATCCTGTATCCATGCCTCTTCAAGTTTTCCCATTACCTTCTGGTTTGGTGCATTCCTATATCTGAATCAAAACATCAATTCGATCATAGGCAATATCAAGCTTTATGTGCCAAAATTGTAAAGATCAGCGTCACCAGTGCTTTGCATGTGGACGGTTAGGGTCCTCTGACATAGGATCTGGTGCACAGGTGTGAAAAGAATTATTGACACATGTTCAATGATAATTAATTTGGTTATGTTAATATATGGATGTGCACCTGGCTATTATTGGTACAGGCTGTAAACATCAGTTGATGTGATTTACTGTCATGACTCTTAGGTGTTCCCTTGCATTTCAGCGACTTGTGGTCATTTCTATCATCCAGAATGTGTTGCAAAGTTGATTTATCAGGAGGATGCAACCAAAGCTGCGGGCCTTCAAAGTCAAATTGCTAATGGAGAATCATTTACATGTCCGGCTCACAGATGTTCTGTATGCAAACAACTAGAGGATGAGACATTTCGCGGAGCTACAGTTTGCAATTTGCAGACGTTGTCCGACATCATATCATCGGAAGTGCATGCCAAAGTAATTCTTTGTATACATTCAAATTTGTATGCTAACCAACAACATTAGTATACTACAGCAACACGGTCTCTTATGTTTGATACTTGAATTTCCAGGAGTTTAAGTTTTGAGCGTACAAATGCTTTTCCAAGAAGAGCATGGGATGATCTCCTGAAAGTGAAAAATCGTGTCTTGATATACTGCCTGTGAGTTTTTAATATACCATACTACTCGGGGGAGAATGGGCATACCTATCAGTTGTTTAATTTGTTTTTTAGATTTGCTCCTGTCCGTGTAAACAACCACTCATAATTTTTTCAGGAAACATAGAATCAACCCAGAGTTAGAAACTCCAGATCGGGACCACATATTATTTTCTGATACTTGGAGAAGTGGGACGAGGCAGGCTTCATGTATTTCTCAGAAAATGAAGAACGTTGGGGGTTCAGATACGATATTACTACAAAGGATAGGCTCTTTCATTCCGAAATCGGTTGGGTGGTCAAGCAGTTTACGTGAAGGATCATCTTCTCAAGCAAGCTTAAGTCCAGGGAAATGTCTCAGAATCAGTGGTGCTAAACACCCATCAAATCACTCAGGCATTATTCAAAAGTCCCATCGGTCAGGCACAGATGCTATTAGATGCTTATCAGCAAGCTCAGAGCTTTTTGATGAATTACTTGAAGGAACCAGTGCGCCTCAGGTCACTCGAGGAACTGATAGGAGCAAGATACAAATAAATAACATTCGTAAGATGTGTAAAAGCTCATCTTCGTCAAATAAAGCTGCAGTGGAAGAACGGTGATGTCTGTTTATTCAGTGTTTTCTAACCAAAGGATGGCTGATTTGGCAGACATGTAGAAATCTGACCCTACCTCTTGTTTGATTTGGATGACAGAATTGCTGCTTTTAAGAAGAAGAGTGATGCTTCATTCGATGAAATCAAATTCAGATCTAAATGTCTGTTGTTTCTACACATTCAAGTAATCCTCGAAATATGTTGGACAATACAATTACCCAGGGGAGGGTTGAAGCTTCTGTTAAAGTAAATCCCTAATGCCTTTTATCTATTGAATCAAAATCACGCAATGGCCTTGCTTGTCTTTTTAAAAAATAACTTATTGCAGGCTGTGCGAGAAGCTTTAAGAAAGCTAGACGAAGGAGGCACTCTTGAGGAGGCAAAAGCTATTTGTGAACCTCGAATACTAAATCAAATTATGACATGGAAGGTTTGAGCCTAGACTAAGACATCATGGCCTTGAGTTTTATATTTTGGGATACATCTGAGATTTTAAATTGCGGTTTACCCAATAGATAATTTGATAAACCATTTTCTAGAAATGTCATGGAAACATATTTTGTGATAGATTTATTGCTTACTGTGTTTAATGGTCACGATAAATCATATTTTAGTATGATGAGGTCTGCAATCTTTCAAATATTCAATATAAATGGCTCACATCGCTTGCAATAAATTGGCAGAGAAAACTCACAGTCTACCTTGCACCTTTTCTTCACGGCAAGCGATACACTTCTTACGGTCGCCATTTCACTAAGTCTGAAAAGCTTCAAGAGGTAATATACTTGAAATCATAAAATACAGCGAATTGATTTATCCTGATACATACTGCTCCCATCCGAATATCAGTTTGTACTTGTCAATGAAGACCTGTAGTAATTGATAGTTTTGTTTTTAGATGGAAATACTCCCATGCCCTCCACTTTGCAACATAGTGCGTGCTCCTTCCAACATTATTGAATAACCGTTTTTTGTTATATTGCAAATTTAACGAGGTGGTTAAATGGAGAACCTTAATTGCAGAGATGCTACACCAATGGAAGTCGCACTGACTTCTAATATTCCAGCCTCTTTGTTTCCTAAATGTACCATAAGAAACTACTATATTCCCCTTTCCCACAGTTTATGGTTGCCAGTCTGCTTGTTAAACTTTTATAAGTCTGTTTCTAACATTGCGCACAACAAATGGCAGATCTTAAACTTGTTTTACACTCACTTTCCATTAAAATTTAGTTGCACAATCATCTTTCTGTTAAAATTACCGTTCACTTGTGAAGTAGTTGCAGTGGGCAGAAGAGTTTATGATCTCCATCTTAACATTAATCCTGTTTTTTCTTTCAGGTAGTAAATAGGCTCCATAACTATGTCCTGGATGGTGACACGGTAACACTACACTTACTTCTCATTGGTGTAGCCATACTTCATTGCCTTAGTTTTTCCAAAGTGTGACAATGTACTGATGAAAATTGCTTAATCTTCTTCTAAAATGCAAAATAATTGTTGTATGTTATACGTAAAGTTAGATAAATTATGGTCATGAGTTAATGATGATCTTAGCATTTCTCATAAAAAAGGCCTTCAATGTTGAATCATTAGTAATGGTAACTACAGTAATTTATAAATCATTTACATCGTCATGAGTGAAAAACAGATTGTTGCTACATAAGTCATTAATATTCAATGTTTAATTATCTTCTCACAACAAGGGCCTTCAGTATGATTAACCTGAACTTTGGTTCAACAGATCGTTGATTTTTGCTGTGGCTCTAACGACTTCAGTTGTTTGATGAAAAAGAGAAACTAGATGAAATGGGGAAGTGTTGTTCCTTCAAAAATTATGATATCATTCAGCCAAAGGTAAGCCCATCTTTTTAAATTAGAAAGCCTTACTGGCGATGTGCTTTCCATGAATCGTATTGTGGTGCTTCTTGATGCTTTTAAATGCCTGAATTGATTAACGAGTTCGAGATATATACTTGATGCATGCCCCTGGACTATATATAAATATATAATAACATTTGAATCTGAATATATTCTTTGCTTCCATGAAAAAATGTTAGTTCGGAAGTGTCTGTGATTTTACACTGGAAGGCATAAATGGTACTGCTGGTCATATGTTATACTCATAAGTTGCTGTTTACCTACATTTTTTACACATAAGTTGCTGTTTACCTACATTTTTTACTCATAAGTTGTTGTTTACTTATATGTTTTCAATAGTTCATCCTTGAAGATGAAATTCTTATGCAGAATGATTTTTGCTTCGAGAATAGAGATTGGATGAGTGTTGGCCTGACAGAGCTGCCTGCTGGACATAAACTGGTACATTAAATAACATGAAATTAGAGTTCAGTTGACACCCAATGTTTGTCTTTTACACAGTTTCTTTTATTTTTGTGTAGATCATGGGACTTAATCCACCATTTGGTGTAAAGGCATCTTTAGCAAACAAATTTATAAGCAAGGCCTTGGAGTTTAAGCCAAAGCTCCTTATTCTTATAGTTCCAGAGGAAACAAAAAGGCACAAACCCCAACTTAGCTTATTTAGGGTAAAAAGTTATGCTTGTTAACATTGTTCTCTCTTACTTTTCAACAGGCTTGATAGAAACTATGCTTATGATTTGATTTGGGAAGACCGGAAGATCTTATCGGGCAAGGTGAGTAAAATATAAACGGTTGGGAGGGAACTGATGGACCACCTACTTTGATTGAGCAGCTCACCATCAATTTTTCATTGCCAGGCTTTCTATCTTCCAGGATCACTTGATACGCATGATAAGCAAATTGAGCAGTGGAACAACTCTCCACCACCACTCTATCTATGGAGTCGCTCAGATTGGAGCGATATACACTGGCGTATAGCGAAACAGCAAGTACATGCATTTACAGAGCAAGAAGAGGCATATGAGAGGTGTAACAGTGGTGCTCCACCTATCTCAAATTACTTAATGGAAGAGAGCCAAGACTGTTATGAGGATTTCTCGCACGTAATGCCAGAAAATGCTGACATCTCTAGAATATTGGATGACATGTCTGATCATGAATATTCAAATGAAATTGAGCTGAATGAAGTTACCGCAAAGAAGAGAAAGCAGGTTGTACCTATGGAAGATACTGTACTCAATGGCGCAGAAAGCAGTAGCCCTGTTGAAAAGAGGGTTAATCGGCTCTTGCCCGGCGACATTTCTTCCCTTCATATACTGCCCCAAGCACAGTCTTATCAAAGTTTGCGCGAGGAAGAACCTAGTCCATCTATGTCTCCCAGCAGCCGCAAGTCTGGCTCATTCGCTCATAAGTCTGAAATGATCAGGACCACGCAGGGATTTTTCAATCTAAGCCAGTCAGTTCCAGCTGGATGTTATTTGGGATCAAAAGCTAAAGTTAATCAGCACAAATTGGAAAGTGGCTCTCAGACCACACCCATTTCAGCTTATGAAGGAAATTTCTCGTCTGCCATTGAATCTGGGAAAATAACTAATCCAGACTGGCGAACCAACCTCGAGGTCCAACATAATCCTTACCTCGAGGTCCAACATACTCCTTGAAAGAATTCAGAGTATATTGAGTTTGTAGAGTGTGGAAGAATGACAAGTAAGGAAGTAAACAAAGAAAAGTTGAGAAAAGAGTATTGATTGTACTAAATAACAAGAGTACACAAGTAGGGTATTTATACAAGTCTTAGGAAACCATGTGGCCTAGCTAAGGTTGGTTTAGGTAAGTAGATAATCAAGATTTGGTTTCTTTAGGAAACCTTGAATATCTTTAGGAAACCTTGAATATCTTTAGAAACTTACTGCCCAAGCTTGGTCCTTCATGTTTCCTTAAGTCCAACATGTACCCTACATGTTTTCCTTATTCTAACACTCCCCCTCAAGCTTGACTAAAGGATTTAGACAAGCTTGGACCCTAGAGCCCTTGCCTCATTAAAAACCTAAGTATGGAAAACCACATGGGATAAAACCATACCTAGGACAAAAAGAGTACAAGAACCTTCGGCCAGGGTTATGTCTAAGGGATGACACTTGTGAGTCCAAGCCTTGAATGGATGAACTCACACACCTTGCTACTAGCAGCCTTTGTGAAGATGTCTGCTAGTTGATGCTCACTTTTTGTGTAGCTCAGCTGAATCACTCCTTGCTCTACAGCCTCTCTCACCTTGTGGCAGTCCACTTCTATATGCTTTGTTCTCTCATGAAACACTGAGTTGGATGCAATATGGATGGCCGCCTGATTGTCACAATGCATAGTGATGGGTGTGTTGATCTTGATGCCTAGGTCGTTGAGGAGAGCTTTAATCCATATCAACTCATTTGTTAGCTTTCTCATGGCTCTATACTCTGCCTCAGCGCTTGAACAAGAGATCACCTTCTGTTTTTTGCTTCTCCAAGTCACGAGATTACCTCCAATGAAGGTGCAATAACCTGTGGTTGATTTCCTATCATTCCTATCTCCTGCCCAATCTGCATCACAATAACCTACCACATCGGTGTTGCCATTCCTTCCCATCCAGATTCCTTGACCAGCCGTGCCTTTGAGGTACTTCAAAATCCTCTCTACCATGTGCCAATGGTGCATCTTTGGTGTTTGCATATGCTGGCTAACCTGATTCACGGAAAAGCATATATCAGGTCTTGTGATAGTTAAATAAATCAACTTACCAACCATCCTTCTGTACAGCTTTTCATCCTCAAAGGGCTTTTCTTCAATCTCCCCCTCACGTATGACTTTGTATCCTTCCTCAAGTGGAGTCTTTGCTGGTTTCACTCCAAGCTTTCCTGCTTCACACAAAAGATCAAGTGTGTACTTCCTTTGTGATAAGAATAACCCCTCTTTCGAGTTGCACATCTCAATACCAAGAAAGTACTTTAGTTCACCCAAGTCTTTAATATCAAAAACCGAATTGAGAAAAGTTTTAGTTTCGAGTATACCTTGTTTGTCATCTCCTGTGATGATGATATCATCAACATACACAAGGATCACAACTATACCTGATGGCGTAGTGAGGGTGAAGAGTGTATGATCAGCTTGAGATTTGTGGAATCCTCTTTTGATGAGAGTTGTGCTCAGCTTGTGGTACCATGCCCTTGGTGATTGCTTTAGACCATAGATAGCTTTCTTAAGCCTAAGAACCTTACCTGGTTTGACCATGCTTTCAAGCCCTGGTGGAGGATGCATATAGACTTCTTCTTCAAGCTCACCTTGTAGGAATGCATTCTTGACATCCATCTGCCATAGATCCCATCCTAGGTTTGTAGCAACTGAGAGGATGACTCGAACTGAATGGAGCTTGGCCACAGGTGCAAAAGTGTCAAGGTAGTCTTCCCCATATGTTTGAGTGAATCCTCTTGCCACTAACCTTGCCTTGTACCTCTCAATCTGTCCATCACTCTTGTATTTGATGGTGAATACCCATCTGCTGGTCACGGCCTTCTTACCTTTGGGAAGATCAGATTCATGCCAAGTTCCATTCCTCTCCATGGCTTTGGTCTCTTCTTGAATTGCAGCCATCCATTCCTTGTGGTCTTTGGCCTCTTCATAGGTCTTAGGGACTTCCCCTTCGTCCAACTTGCTGATGAAGCTTCGGTGATCCTTTGGGAACCCATCCAAAGAACAAACAGACTGAATAGGATAAGCAACAGCAGTACCATTATAAAATATCTTCCAGTTTGATGGAGACTTCCTCAGCCTAGTGCTTCTTCTTAGAGTTTGTGTTTGCTCAGCTTGAATTGATTCTGGTTCTTGATCAGCAGGGTGTGTTTGTCCTTGATCAGCTTCTTCTTCATTCTCCTCTTGATCATTCTGAGTTTGATCTTCATCTTCTTCATTCACAGAATCTGAACTCTCCTGGTTCTCTTCCTGATCATGACTTGATGAGTCAACTTCTTGAGGAGTTGTGGTTGAATCTTCATCAGATTCATCATGTGCATCATCCTGTATTCCCCCCTCATGATCAGGATGGGGAACACAAGGAGATGTGCTAGGGACCGAAGGTGTGGTGATGAAGTTGTCAATGATCCTTCTCAAGGCTGCAACTTTGTCTGATGGAGAGTTTGAGATATCTTTCACTTCCTCCCATCCTGCCTTGTCAAAGTAAGCTTTGGATTCCATGAACTTCACATCCCTGGATACCAAGACCTTTCTTGAAACAGGATCATAGCACTTGTATCCTTTTTGGGTGGCAGAATATCCAATGAACACAGCCCTTGTGCTTTTCTCATCCAGCTTAGTTCGAAGCTCACCTGGAACTAACACAAAACAAAGGCACCCAAAAACCTTTAGATGATTAATGGAAGGTTTGGTTTTGTTTAGTACCTCATATGGAGATATGTCATCGAGGACTTTGGTGGGAATTCTGTTGATCAAGTAGCAAGCTGTCATAACAGCATCCCCCAAAACCTCTTAGGCATATTAGTGTGAAACATCATGGACCGTGCCACCTCCATAAGATGTCTATTCTTTCTTTCAGCCACTCCATTCTGTTGAGGTGTATAAGGGCAGCTCGTTTGGTGATCAATCCCATTCTTGGCTAGGTGTTGCTTGAATGCGTTGCTCATGTATTCTCCTCCATTATCTGTTCTAAATGTTTTGATCTTCGCATTGAAGTGGTTAGTAACATAATTCTGAAAATTAATGAAGGCATCTAGTACTCTATCCTTAGAAGGTAATAGGGTTAACCAAGTATATTTCGACTTTTCATCTATGAATGTAACAAAGTACTTATGGTTATCCCTAGATATGCAAGGGGCAGTCCATACATCCGAGTGTACTAGGTCAAAACAGTTTTCATATGATGTTTTAGAAGTTGGAAATACTGATTTGTGATGTTTACCTAATATACATGCTTCACATTCATCATGTTTAAGTTTAATATCAGGAAACAACAAGTTTAATGCCCTCGGATGAGGATGCCCCAATCTAGCATGCCAAATTTCATTATTCGCATTAGATACTTCTGAATTGAAAGTAAAAGATTCATCATGCAAAGAAATATAGGAACTAGCTAAGTTGTCAAGGAAATAGAGGCCTTCTTTGGAAACACCTTCACCTAGAAGAGCACCGGTCTTAATATCCTGAAATCGAAGCTCATTAGGACCAAACATCACCCAACAATTAAGATCAGTAGCAATTCTTTTGACAGATAAGAGGTTAGATGTAAAATCAGGCATGAAGTAAGCTTTAGAGTCCTTATTAAACAATCTAACAATACCTAATCCTTTAATAGGCACACGGTCACCATTAGCAATTTCTACATGTCCTTTTGTTGGTTGAATGTTTTTGATTAGTTTGGAGTTCGAAATCATATGATGTGAAGCACCAGAGTCGACTATACAGTAATCAGATTTATTAGAAGCAAAGAGAGACATACCATTGGACTTACCCATGCTCTCCTTAAAGGCATGGAGGAGAGCATCTAGGTCTGATTTCTTCAAGTATTGATCCTCCTTAGGTCCGGTTGAGTCCTCATTAGCTTTATTGGCTTGTGGTTGCTTGAATTTGGCAGGTTTCAAGTGAGGGTGTAGAATCCAACACTTGTCTTTTAAATGGCCTCTTTTTTGCAGTGATCACACATCAAACTCTTCCTCTCATCAACTTTGTTAACCACCTGGTTAGCCTTTTCATCCACAACTCTATGAGCCACACTTAACTCCTTCTTCCCTTCAAAAAGATAAGTGGAGCCTTGCTCCTTCTGAATTTGTGCACACACTTCTTCCAGGGAGGGGAGCTTGTCTGCCCTTAGAATGTGTTTGACAAGATCTTTGTATGAGTGATCTAGGGTTTGCAGCAACCCAAACACCTTATCTTCTTCCCTTCTTTTGTTGAGGATTGCAGGATCAATAGTTTGAGGTCTCAATGTCTCCAATTCTGCCCATAGTGTGTTGAACCTCCCAAAGTGCTTTGTGAACTCCATATTATCTTGGCTTAGGGTGTTGAGTGCCCTCTTGACCTCAAACACACGGCTCAGATTGCTTGTGTTGCCATAAACCTTCTCAAGTGTCTCCCACAGGGCTTTGGCATTCACACAAAAAGAGTAGGCTTCAAGGATTGACACATCCAAAGAGGCTTGTAGTATGGTCATCACCAATAAGTCCTCTTGTAGCCACTTCTCTTCATCACATCTTGTGACAGGTTTCCCATCATCTCCCTTGGTAGTAATTGTGGGGGCCTTATCACCCTCAAGATGAGAACATAACCCCTTACTCCCCAAGGTAACTCTGGCCATTCTAGACCATAGAACATAATTAGGCCCCTTAAGGACCACTGGTATTGCCACAACTCGAGTATCCATGATGAGAGTTTGTGGAAAAAAAATTTTTTTTTTTATGTGCGGAAGTTGTTTAGGATCTTGCTCCTGATACCATGAAAGAATTCAGAGTATATTGAGTTTGTAGAGTGTGGAAGAATGACAAGTAAGGAAGTAAACAAAGAAAAGTTGAGAAAAGAGTATTGATTGTACTAAATAACAAGAGTACACAAGTAGGGTATTTATACAAGTCTTAGGAAACCATGTGGCCTAGCTAAGGTTGGTTTAGGTAAGTAGATAATCAAGATTTGGTTTCTTTAGGAAACCTTGAATATCTTTAGAAACTTACTGCCCAAGCTTGGTCCTTCATGTTTCCTTAAGTCCAACATGTACCCTACATGTTTTCCTTATTCTAACACTCCTTACATTCCAATGCCTATGCAGCAGCACTATTGGTATGGCTCATTACCTGTTGGAAACAATTTGCAGAACCAAGACTACTGTTACTATCCAGCCAATTTTCCAGACATTGCTCATCATCAAACATATATACCTCAGTATGTGTCATCTGCTAATGTGAATCCATATGCAAGTGGGGCTGCTTTCCTTCAAAATGAAAATTCAGATGATCTGCCACCCATCCCTGGAGTGGGCACATATCCAAGACCATGAGCATACAGACTCTGGCAGGCTGCTGAAGGTTCAGAGTTGAACGCATAGCTGAAGATTTCTATTATTGACAGTTTAATTCAAATATTTGGTGATAACTTTACTTTCATGCAGTTTTAAGCTTGTAGTAAAAGAAGTGACGTTTTTATTTATTCATATCATCATCTTTATAGCATTGATGGCGATACAGAGAAGCATACATCATCTTAAGCTGCACTGCATTTTTAAGCATACAGTGCAAATTTGCCTTATTTGATTACGTCTGCTGTTTAGTTGTTGACCTCCACTTCGACCGGGCTGTGTCCGTTGCCCCCTCCTCGACCTCCGCCATTGAAGCCACGGCCACCCCTACCTCCTTGCCCACCACCTCTGCCTCCATTGAAACCACCACCACCTCTGCCTCCAAAGTCATTAACCTCTACTTTATTTTCCTCACCAATGCCGCCTCCACGGCGTCCACCACCACCTCTGCCTCCTCCATTGAAACCACCACCTCTGCCTCCTCCATTGAATCCACCACCTCTCCCTCCAAAGTCATTCACCTCTACTTCATTTTCCTTACCAATGCCCCCTCCACCGCGGCGTCCTCCACCGCCTCTGCCTCCTCCCGGACCAAACCCACCTCCCCTACCTCCTCCAGGGCCAAAACCTCCTTGTCCTCCTCCCGGTCCGCCTCCTTGTCCTCCTCCCGGACCGAAGCCTCCTTGCCCTCCTCCCGGTCCGAAGCCTCCTTGCCCTCCTCCCGGTCCGAAGCCTCCTTGCCCTCCTCCCGGTCCGAAGCCTCCTTGACCTCCTCCTGGACCAAAGCCTCCTTGCCCTCCTCCCGGCCCAAAGCCTCCTTGTCCACCTCCTGGACCGAAATCTAATTCTTGCTCATATCCGCCACCACCTCTTCCACCTCTTCCTCCGTTTCTACCCCCTCCTCCCCCTCGTCCGTCCTCAATCTTTTCAACCTTTTGCACTGGACAATTCATGTTAACATTGATAATCAGTTTCAAAAATTAAAACATATATTAAAACAGAACCGTGCGTACGTGCCAATTCAGCTCCCCATAATATCAATGCATGCAGTTGAAATGAACAAACTTATTAAGCTACCCTAAAATATGCATTACGTACGTAGTTCTCCATGTTTTGCTCATAACTACGTTCAAACACTAATCCAAGAAAAAAGAAAGCAAGAAAATTGAATAACGATTTACGTTGTTGTTTGTCTTCCTCGGTATTTGCTGACACAAGAAGAACACCAGCCAGCAGAATGCTGAGCAAAACAAGAGCCTTCAGCTTCATGGCAAGCAAGCTTAGCTTAGCTATGAATGTTTAGTATGAGAATAAGATGTTACTGAACTGAGTTGTGATGATTCAGTAGTGTAGTATTCAGTAGGTATTTATAGGAGTGGGAAGCAGCGAAGAGAGTGTGAGATCTAGTAACAATACGTGGTGCAAGTGCAATTATTAGGTTCAATTATTGGCATCTTATTATCGGGATTAGTTTAGCGACCGATAACGTTGAAAATGAGTCCATTCTAATGACTAATGAGGTAGGCACAAACACTCGTAGATCTCTACGATGGTGACATTTATGCATCAGCTGCATGCAGAGACAATACACTACTAACAGAGTAACAGTCTAACATGCATGCTACTGTTTCTTCCTAGCTACAGTAGTTCTTTAAATATGGATTTATGTATTACTTATATTGTAATGTATGGAGACACGTACACGTACTTACGCGACCAAAACTTTAACTCTTTGTCCACGTTGCACGATCAGATCTAGTGGTTGAGTTGATAGATTTCCTAAGAAATTTAAGATTCTACTGTAGCAATATAAATATATAATATTCCAGTATTTTCAAACATTTTATTTGCCCAGCTGTTATTTGTAACAAAAAGACTCTCGTTAATAAATGGTACTTACGAACATTAGTTTTTTTTATCAATTTGAGTGCTTGCAGAGTGTGATTACTAATGCTTCAAAGTGGCCATGCACTTACGTATTTAAATCAGCCATCAAATGAACAGAAGTGTGTGAACTTATGAATATGATGTCAGTGTCAGTCAAACTAAAAAGTGTGAGGTGGCTACTTGTACACGGTCCAGACTTGTCCTTTACTGCACGTTCCATCATCTCTCATCGCGCTCACAAACACTTAGACATCTGTCCGCGATCTACATTATTAACTAATGTAATTAATCTTCGTTGATGTGACTGTCAATCAGTGAAGTGTAGATTTATTATATACCACGTTTTTTTGCAACTATTTTCATAGCCGTTGGTTGGATTTGCTTTTGGAGTCCGGATTGTACCACATGGATGTGAGAGAACAAAAACAACAATTTTTCTCACATCCGATTTCGAATTTCTCTCACCTCCAACGTGGCACAATCCGGATCCTAAAAACAAACTCAACCAACGGTCATGATGGGGGGTTTCAAGGTCTCACTCCTTAATAGGGTATCAAAAGAGCATCCCTCTACAGTATCATGCACCATAAGAAATTGCCCGTCCAGATTCAACTTCTATAGATCTCATATAGTCATATAGCAGTCGACAAGTGTGTATGTGTAAATGGGATTCGTAAACTTGTTAGCTGGAAGCATTTTGCAGTGCAAACATGGGATTTCTATAAAGTTATAAAACAGAACAACCCGTTTATGATTCTTTTGAGACTAGCTGCTGTTAATTGGAAAGAGTCGGGTCCATGTTTTTTTGATGAGAAATTGGGTACATGTTCAGTGGCTTATAATTTGGGCCGGGTTTGAAAATCCCTGTAGCCTTGTAATGTTTGTCCACTTTCCATTTTGGGTGTCCTCTTAAGTTTGTCCATTTTCCTTCATTCTCCACCACACATTCTACTCATCTATTTATTAATCATATATTCTCAACCACACATTTCATACTCTCTTTCTATCTTAATTACCGTGTATTTTGTGCTTTTGGACAAACAAAATAGGACGGAGGGAGTATTAGATAAGTGTCCAATTCGAAGCTCTTGCACCAACAGCACCTTTGATTTAAAACATCAAATGAGATTTATCCGTATGAAGCACTGATTAAAACATACGTCATACATGGCTATTTCAAATGCAGTAGATAAGACATATATGGTAAAAGTTTTTTTGGTAATTTTCTATAAAAATACTAAAACATCCTTGATTTTCCCATTTCTTGTAAAAATACAATGTTTTCATTCTCATTCTAGTCAATGCATGGTTCTCATCATCAATTATTTAAATTTTAAATTTTAAATTTTACTTAATTTTCCTCATAATTTATATTTCTTTACTTTCATTTATTTCTACTTTTTCTTGATTTTAGTATGTTGACCTAGTTTTAGTTTGATAAGGTACCCTTGCTCCAAAGGGTATGTTGTTTGGTTTTGAATTTGCTTCCTATTTTCAGAGAGTAGGGTTTTATCCATGCATAAACAACTTCTATTACTCGCATATAATCCGTCTGTTTGTACTGTAGTAGGGTTTGTCGAGAAGGATAAAGATAACACACATGAAGGGAACACATATATGTGCATCATGGTGTAGCTGAGCTTCCTTGAGCGGACACGTGGCTCAGTTAGTCAACACTATATGCTGACATACCAGCGTAGTCCGCCATGTTCCCCATGAGGACCAATGGGCTCGATGTTTTGACTTTGACGTGCTGTTGTAAAGAATTTCGGCTAAGCTGAATATCACATGTCGTGTTTTTTTCTGCATGTTCATCCATTTACCAAATTCATCGCTGGTGGGATTGGGAATACTTTTCTTTTTTACCTATTTTATTTAGTGATGGAGTGATATTTACATACTGTTGGACAGATATATTCACCCTCTTTTACGTAACACCTTGAAATTACATTCACGGCATAAAAATTATGGTTTCAAAACCACCTGTAAGAATTTATCAACAAAAACAACTTTGTAATTGAAAATGTGTTGGATCGTAGGTTAGCGTTCCCTCTGAGGTAACTCAGTTATGGGTTCCCTGAGAGGGTTTGCAGTTAACTATTAACGCAGCGGAATTAAAATAAATTAAATACTGAAAGTAAAGACTCACGATTTATAGTGGAAACCACAATAGCCAACCAGACTACTGCGTAAAACCACTACCTTCCGGAGAAGGGTTTGAATGCGTATGACGCTTCTTTAAGGTATACTTGTTTGACTATTACAACGTACTATCTATCGCCTACAACGACTAGATACAATACTTGCAACTCGTAAACTCAACCTCACGAAGCTCACACCACACGTACTCTCGAACAACTTTCTCAGCAACGTGCACGACGATCCGGCTCAAAGAATCTGCCTTCTTCTCTTGCTCCTCGGATATCGCGCAAGCCCTTCAAAGCCGTCGGACTCTCTTCTTAAATACTTCTCGTATTCGGTCTCCTTCTTCTCTTCAATCAGATTCTGCTTTCCTTCTTTGCTTCGTCATAAATGCTTCAATCCAGATTCCCTTTCCTTATTTGATGTGCAATTAATACTCGCAAGATCTTCTCATTAATGCTTGTTTCCAAAGTCGGCGCGGCCTGCCTATTGTTCCTTTATTCTTTTGATTGCTTTCTTAATTTCATTCATTCTTTGGCAAGTTGAGTTTCTTTAATTGCATCCTGCATATCTCATTAAAACTCAACGCAATATTAGTCCTTAGTGTTTGTCATCCATCAAAACTAAGGCCCAACAAAATGAAAAATATTTTTTAAATTATAGACAAATTATCGATTAGTTGATTAATCAATTAAAAGCAGGAACTCATATCAACGATTAAGATTTAATTATTTCGTCTAACAAAATCATAAATCATAACGTTTCTCTTGATCTTAATCCTCTATCGCCATATCATATTCATCAACAAGATTTATTTTATGTGGAATTCCTTCAATTTGGTTAAGTTCAGTTTCGTATAAGATCTAATACGGCGCATAACTCTTTAATTAAATATTCTAAAACTCTTTAGTTAAATATTTTTTTTAGTTTAATAAATAATAAATAAAACGACAAATTTCATTGGCATATATCTTGTACGTCATGAGATCTGGCTGGGTGATCTTTATAATTTAATTTAATGGGAAATCGCATTTCTGAAGTACAACTAGCAATTTAAACCTAGAATAACCAATCAGCACATGCACTGAGATGACCTTCGACCCACGGCCTGCTCTGTTTTATTACTCATCTTCTACCAACAATTGGTTGATTTTAGTTCATCTTCCACATAAACAAGGATTCAATGAAATAACAAGTACACACAGCGTATTTATATGTTGAAAATCTGATGCATCTGCACTTAAAAGGCGACTTGCATTTACGTAGCTTCTACAAGTACACACTCGACCCTGCTATTCTGCAAACCCTTCACTAAGTTAGATAGCAGTTTTATGTATACTTTCTTATTTTTGTGCACGCATAAAAACGACCCCACGACCATTCATGCATGCACGCTATATTAACATACAAAACCTTCTTACAAAACTACGACCGACACATCATTCAAAGGAGATATTTATATGATATACACTTGTTTCTTTTAGACCACTAGAGTTGATCATCTTACACACTTTTCTTCTTCGGTTTTATAAGGCTCGGCTACTTCTTTTCGAACAGCATTGGTTAGCAGCGACAATAAGTGCAGCGACGGTAACCACCATAGCCACCCCACTGTCGGCAACATCCAAATGAACAACCGCCGCCACGCTGCATAGGTACAATCATGTCCTCTTGGTTAGCCCCTCCACCTCCCCATCCTCCTCTACCTCCACCGCCCCAGCCACCACCCCGACCTCCTCCTCCCCACCCTCCTCGACCTCCTCCTCCCCAACCTCCTCCACGACCTCCTCCTCCCCAACCTCCTCCACGACCTCCTCCACCCCAACCTCCTCCTCGACCTCCTCCACCCCACCCTCCACGGTATTCATCAACCTCTATTGCGTTTGTCACTTCAGAGTTCTCAACAACTGCGTATGTAATAAATATAAGAAAGTTGATAGAACCCATCCAATACCCACAAGACTAGAAAAAACAAAATAAGGTATCAAGTTATGTTTCAAAACTGAAGTGGTATATATACCCCCGTGGCCACCACCACCACCTCCTCCCCAACCCCCTTCTCCTCGTCCACGGAAGCAACCACCACGGTGTCCTCCTCCTCCCCAGCTGCTACAACGCTCTAGTCTTTCATCAGTTTCTGATTTCGTATCTACGCAAAAAGTGTGTGTACAACAAATACATGTACATGCGCATGCACTCGTACATACTATATCAAAATAGTATCACGCATGAGTATGATTAATACCTTCATCCGCAGTAGCCTCAGCTGAATCCTCCTCTGCAAACACACAAGGAAAAATTCACTAATTCAGTCCACCATGCAGGATACACAAATATGATAATTACTATCTACTGAAATGAAATTAATTATAAATATCGAGAGCCCTGACTTGATTTCTGATCGGTTGATGTCTGGGTGGCCACCTCGGATGAGACAAGTACAACAACAGCCAGCAAAAAACCAAGCAAAAGTAGGATCTTAGAACACTTCATGTTTAGCTCTGCGCCTCTGCCTCTCCTTACAACTTAGTACTGTGGTGTTATAAGAACCTCACCTTGATACTCATCTTTTACAAATTTGCTCTATTTATAGAACGTTTTGGCTTGGATAGGGTTTTGAGTGTAGCATTAAATGATGAAATATTAGTCAAACGTGTGCTAAACAGATAGGTATGTTCATGTTCTGGTCGTTTGAGTAAGATAGTCCCCTCATAGGATTGTACTGATCCAAAAATCCAATCCTTGTCGTTTCCCTGTTTTGGAGACTTTCATTTTTGGATTCTCTAGTTGACTTTTTTACTGATATTCTCTAAGTGACAAGTGACATTTGAACAGAATATATGTTGATTCTTTTTTTTGATACAGAGTAGAATATGTTGATTTTTTTTATTAAAGTGGAGGGTAATATAAGGTTTGCATTGTCCTCCATTAATAATTATTTATGTTTACATGAGGTAGAATTATTAAATTATGAAAAATATTGAAGTTTTTACAGTGAGTTAGGTTTAAGACATTCAATTCAATCAATTTATGAAGGATTAAGTTTTAAAGAGACAATAGTTTTATGTAAAATCAAGTCCTTTCGTCCTACTAAAATATATGTGTCCTCCTGGAACCCTCTCCACTTCTGAATGCAATTAAATAAATAAATCAGTTAAAAATGATGGATGATCGACACCGACTATTAATAATATAAGAATAATGAAGATGATATTACTTGCCTTTTTCAAATTTAATTGCCCCTACATTTTTCGTATAAATCTTATACTACAAAACATGAGTTTTTAAATCAATCTTTTAAAAGGCAATTAAATTTGAAACTGAATCGGGTCAAACAAAATCTAAGAATGGAAAATAAATATTGACTATTTAAAATAAGAATATTTTTTACATTTTGTAAGTTAAATATTATAAAATATTGTATAAACAAAAATCCCCGCCCCCTTAATATGTAGATCCGCCTCTGGTCAGTGGCGGATACATGATTTTTCTTCATCGGGGACAGAGTAAAAAAATTCCTTTTAACAATGTTAATTTTTTTGAAACGATATTGAGTTAAGAATATTCTTATCAAGGATTAATTTGTAGAAGCATAAACAAGTTTTTGTGAAACAAAAGGGCATCATATTAACCGTTGATTTCTATTCATTCAACGGTCGATATTTATAACGACATTTTCAACCATGTATTTTGCTAATTCAACCACTTATTTTAATTTAAAATAATTTAATCAAACTAACTGCTAAGATGATGTCTTCCTTCTTACAAAACTTTAGTGTCTCTCAAAATTCAAATTCTCTAAAAAAAATGTATTAAAACTCAAAATTATGATAAAACTAAAATGTTAAGAATTGTATACAAATTATGAATATACTCGGCATCTTGTTTAAAGATAGATTAGATTTTATAACTCAATTGGGTAGGAGATGAAATATTCATAAATATTAACCGAAATAAAACAAATTATTAAATGAATATGTATTCCTTTTAGATTTCTCTTACCAACATTATTATAATAATCTTATATTTATATAATAAATTATGATAATTTCATATATATGTGAAAAATAATATAAAAAAGGATTGGGGGCACGCGCCCCACCTCTTATCAAGGTGGTTGATGGTTCCGCCCCTGGTCCTCCTATAACTTTACTCTTTACTCTGATATCATATTAAACATTTCATATAAACTGCATTGTAAAATAAAAATAAAAATGATTTGGATTCTACTAGAAAATAATAAACTATAAAAAATCAATCAGAAAATAATAATATAAAAAATTAATAAAGAACAAAACGCAATGGAAAATTGTATGTTTTTATACAATAAATAAAGGCTAAATTATAATCGCAGTGTAAATCAAATAAAGAAAAAAGAAATTGGGAGCTCTGAATTTTCACGATTTCGATCCCCATCGTCGTTAATCGATTTCACCGCTCCATTAGCTCGTCAGATCCGACGTTCCGATTCCAAATCTCGCCACGTGTCCTCCAGCGGTTCACCACAGACGCAGCTCGGCATTCTGCAAATCGCTACACTTGACGCGATTCGAAGTGTTTTTATGGATTCCGCCCGGGAGCAGATCGACGGAGATGATGTTGTTGTCGAAATGATAATATCTTCAGAAACGGATCCGCCACCTGATGAAGCATCTGCTGCTAACACTGCTGAGGTTCAGGATGAGATCAGACCCTTGCTTAGTCAATCTGACAAGCCAAAGATTAATATTTTCTCTATTTCTTACCCTAGAAAAAAGCAGCCTCGGGTTAGAAATCATTTATATATATTTTATGAGTCTTAATTGCAGGAGGAATTGTTGGCATCTTACAAATTTTCTACTTGCAGGATAAATTGTTGAGATTAGCAGAAGCAGAAATTTCTGTAGTTTCGCAGGCTGCAAAGTGGGTGTGGAACGGTTCTAAATATTCTGGACTTGTATGTATGGCCTTTTCGTCAGTTGTATACTTTACAATGGAAGTTATTTCGGATGTATTTTCAGGTTAGCATCAGTTTTCCTCATTTCTCTTTTCAACAATGTACATTGGCAAATTTTATGGGAGTGTTATTTGCCACACAGTTAACACATACAAGTTTCTTACATATAGGCAATGATACCATTTGGTGGATTAGACCATTATGATCCTTATTTTACTTGCTTTAAGTTTCGTATCAAACATAACGGTTTCTTTTACTCCGTTGCGAACGTAAATTTCAATCAAAATTCACATTTTTAGATGACCATTTATTAGTTATTACTGTGAAATTTCACCTCACTTTTATAGTAGCCATTTGTACTGAGCAAGCATATATTTTTACCTTTCAAGTGAACAAAATCTACATAGCCAAATTTGGCAGTCATTTTTGAATGAATCGACAAAATTGTTATTTTGAACATTTGTATACATGCCATAATTTCAAGGATATATAAACATTATCCATTTAACTGTCATGTTATACAATACTGCAATCGTTATTATTTATTATCAAGAAATGCAAGCCCACAAAACCTCTAGTGCTTACTTTGTTATTGCTGATTTTTTGCTTGTATTGGCAGCTCAGTCAATACCTCTAATTGAGACTACTTTCGCAAGATGCACAATTATCCTGATACTTTCATATTTTTGGTTGAGAAGGAGTGGCCAACCATTACTCGGCTCAACACAAGTTAGGAGTCTCTTGCTTTCAAGAGCTATAATGGGTTGTCTTTCAATGTTTAGCTTCATATACAGGTTGGTTCTTATAATATTCTTTAATTCAAACAGTTAAACATTTCCTGTTTTGAAAAGCAAAACACCTTTAGCTACGAATACTTGTTGTAATCAAGATGTTTTATGTAAGCATTTTTTCGGCTTTAGGATGACGCATGTATCAAAAATTTAGTTGTCTTGTGAGTTTTCATGTTTGGTTTACCAATGGACATAGACACACAACATGCTTAAATAATATACAAATTTTCTCACATATGAAGGAGAAGTTCCTCTACCTATCATTTGATCACCAAAACGTTATCTCTGCATTATTTTAATTTGACATAACATCTAATGCCGGAGTTAAGTCCATTGATTACAGCATCTAGTTTGACCACTGAATTTGCCATGTTTTAGAAGAAGTCTAAAAATGTGAGAAAAAATATTACACTTATCTCAAGGTTTTTGGCAGCTTATTTAAATCCATGTAAGATCACATGTGATTAAGTGAAGGTTTTCCACTGCAGCATTCAGAGGTTACCATTATCCCAAGCAACATTTCTAAGCTTCACGACTCCAGTAATCGCATCAATCATGGCTAGAATATTTTTGAAGGAGAAGTTGAAAGTTGCAGAGATGACGGGTATAGTTAATTGACAACTCATTTTGTTTCGTTAGAAAACTTAAACAGGTATATAACAAGATGCCTCAATAGTAGATGCACCATAGCGTGTTAAGTTGATTGTGTTGACTTTAGATTTTGATATATCTCAATTTTAAGGATTTGATTTTGAATTTTCAAGTTTCTGTTGACCTCATGAAAAAAATTCTCTTCAATGTAGCTCCGTAATTTGAAATATTCTCATCCTCTTTATATTAGTGATGAAAAATCTGCAGCTTATTGGTGAACTTTCATCATTAAATTATTCTGGAATATTTTCAGGTCTCGGTTGCAGTTTCTTTGGCCTGATCTTTCTCTTCTCCCCAATGTTGACTACTCAAGGTACATTTTAAGGTAGAGATCAGGGGTTATTGTGGATAGATAGCCTCCCTGTATACTACTTTATACCCCTCTAGCCATTGATTGCTGTATTAAATCATTAGATGCAATTTGCAATGCTGAAGAAATTTCTTTGCTTACACTTGAACCAATGACTGCATTGTTGTTTGATCACATTTACATAAGTAATGATCTGTATGTTTAAGTAAAGCCATAGAGAACAATGTCTTTCTTGGTAGCAGATGTAGGGTGTTAGTAATATTTTGTGAGACTGATGTTACAATGTGCAGACAGGCACCTTATAATAGTTAGGTAACTGATGTAGAATGAATAGGGATACAAAATATAAGGTCTAAATATTTTTTGTAGTAATCAGTTTCTCTTCATACTATACTTACTGCCTTCTTCCGTTTTTCTCCTTTTGTAAATAGCCATGTGTTTTCATCAAAAATGATGAACCTGTGATCTGTTGATGGTGTATTTATGTTATGCATCATACATTAAAGAGACTCTTTTTATACACCAAATTTGTGAGAAACAAAGGCATCCTTGTTGGTTTAATTTATAAAAATGATTTATTATTTATTATTTACACCTTTATACTTATTTTTTGTTTATGCAAAATACTGAATGAGCACTTTTAAATGTTCAGGAGGATTAGCCAGCACTGTGTACATAACCGGAAGTAATCAAACATATGCTGTCCTAGTTGGCTTATTATCAGCAATAAGTGGTGGCATCAGTTATTGTCTAGTACGAGCAGCAGCAAAGGCATCCGAGGAACCTGTGTAAGATATTTAGCGGCAGTTAGCTCATGATTTTCTTTGTAAATTGGCAATGATTAAAAGGATCCTTATTCTTGATTTGAGTCCAGGTTTGCTGTTGGTAGGGCATAATTGTTACTGATCCTATTTTATCGATAACGTAGTTTTCTTAAGAGCTTAATCTTTTATAGATTACACTAACTGGCTACTTGTGTACTTATTGACCTGTCTTCATTAAACTTGAGCCTCCATATTTTGCTAGTAGGTTTCCCTTACCAAAAACTGTTCTCTTTCAGCGCAACTGTTTTCTCGTTTGGAGCATTGGCTAGTCTGGTTGCGGGAATTTATACCTTCGCATTTCAGGTACGCACTAAAGTGTTTGCGTATTACCTTAATATTACATATACTTCAATAAATCTTTGTTTGCCTTATCCGATTCAGGATTTTGTGGTGCCAAGTTTTTATTCGTTACTTCTCATCATAACATTAGGAGTGTTGGCCTTCTTCGCAGAGGTAATACATTTCAATCTCAACGTCTGAGTTCGCAAGCTTAGGACGGCGCACTTAATTGCTAAACTTATACAATAATAGTAAGTTTAATTTACACTCATGCTCAACTTCAGGTTCTACTAGCTAGGGGCCTTCAGCTGGAGAAAACCAGTAAAATTGCGAATATCCAATTTATGGAGGTATTTTTACCATGAGTCTTCAGTGCCTATTTTTGCAGTTCTATATATTGGGTTAGGAAAGCTAGAAGGGTGTAGAGTAGATAGGAGGCAATTTTTACCATTGTGTGTGACTTGGACATCCCATTAACCAGGCTACTATGTAATGGCCAATTTTCTACTTGAGTTGACATAAATGTATTTCAATCTTTCCTTAACCCTCTTTTTACCTCCTCAACCTCTTCTCTTCTCACGTCATTGTCTACTTCATCTTCTCAGTATGTTTATGCCCGGTTAATAATGGTAGCTTTGTTTATACTCTGGATTCTCATAGCGTCCTCATTTGATTCCAGGTAGCTTTAACGCAAACGTGGTTAATAAGTTCATCAAGGGTGGATTCATCATTTGGACGTCTTATAGGCATTATGCTCATCCTCATTTCTTTCAGCAGCACAATGTGTATTGGACCTGATAAAGAAACCGTGTGAGACAAAAGGAAGAAATTTCACTAGCTGGCCTTGTACCTGGTTTTGATGGCACCGCACTCATTGTTTGTTGTGTCCCTGCTCGTCCATATTGATGTTTAAAGCTTATTTTGTGGGCGTATCATTCATGGGTATGGCTTCCATGTACTTTCTCAGTTTCTCACAGTTAGTCAAGAAAAAATGCAGGCTTGTATACTGGATGGTGAGAATGCATGTTGTAAGCATTTATCCGACAGTAGGTGTTAGAGTAGAAAGAAACTTCATCATACTACACTCACTGTATTGGGAAACAGGACTTCCCAGATTTATTGAGATCTGGTTGTTACTCCCACATCACATCAACTGATGAGTCTTCATTTACAAAAATAGGAAAGGACTTATTACTACCAACTTCTGCATGAATGATGGAAATGCTTATGAAATGCACAGATATATTATGAGGTCTTTTGTATAATCATTATATTGAACCTTAATATTGGTCGGAAGAAGATAGGAAAAACATTAATATATCTTCATTAGGAATGGATTGTTCCATTACACATGACGTATTGTCACTTATTGTATACAAATATCATAACACAACGCTCGAATAAGTAAGGAATACAACAAAGTCTATGATATCAGTAATGGAATACTGTAAGATTCCATCTCAAGATGGCGTTAGACTGAGCAATGTCTAGGAATACCGTCTCGATGCTAGCCCATCCTCTGGCCAATCTGAACTTACCAGTCCCGGATACAATGGATACTTCCCTAGTTGGCTGCAACAACCTATCAGCACCCTGAATCTCTATAGTACTTCCATTATACGCTTTGTTTGTGAAAATGAATGACACAAGGATGTGCAAGTCAGAGCCGTCGAGTGCAGTGTTTACGTATATCCCATGAGCTCTTCCTAGTTCAGTTGACTTGCGGTCAATGGTTGTCGTGATGGCATCGTCGTATGCAAACAAGGAGCCAAATGTGAGAATGTACCATTTGGTCTGTGGCTTGCCAGCAATGATGATGTTGGTGACATTTTCCTCCTTTGTTGGAGTCTCCCAATCATGCATGTAGAATGTCATCTGGGTCTTCTTGAGCTTTTGGCCTTTTGATGCTTGTGAGCTGAAAGCAGTAGCTGCAAGGAGCATCAAGATGGACAAAAGAGCAAGTTTGGGAGCTGAAAATGAAGCCATTGGGATGTAACTATTGCAAGATGCTCTTCCTTGTTTTGTGTATGATGTGTTAGTGATTTGAAATTGTGTTGAGTTGGGTCTCCCTTTTATATGTACAAAGTGAGGCTGCTTGGTTGGTGTGAGTGGCTATGTTTTGACCCCATTTGCATCTTATGTATGTTTGTTGTGCCGAGGTTTGTTGGAAGATGAGTACATACATGAATGCTGTCTCGGACACCTTACTTGACTGATCTTTTATGTTTTACTTATTTGATTAGTTTGCTAATTAAATCCAACGTAATGGTAACATTTGATATTTCACAATTACTGGATAAACAGAGTTTCAAATTGTTTTAGAACACACTCCAAAATGACACTTTTTTCTTACTATGCAGTATGCCAGCAGACTAAGGTAGAGTTTGTTACTTATCTCCCTCCGCCACCAGAGCCCACGCCAGAACCTTGGCCGGCACCACCTCCAGTCCCTGAGCCAACACCAATGCCGATACCTATTCCAATACCAAAGCCACCACCATGGCCACCACCTATGCCTCCCCCTGCTCCTTTACCTCCTCCAAGGCCACCACCTAGTCCTCCTGCTCCACTTCCAACGCCACCTCCTGCGCCAAATCCACCACCATGACCTGCTCCTCCTCCAAGCCCTCCACCGCCACCACCACCACCGCCTCCCCCGCCACCACCTCCACCAGCGGCTCCACCAACACCTCCTCCAGCTCCGAATCCCCCGCCATGTCCTGAACCACCACCAATACCTCCCCCACCTCCACTTCCACCGCCCCTCCTGCTCCACCACCTAGACCACCACCTGCTCCACCACCAACTCCTCCACCAGCTCCAAAACCCCCACCTTGGCCAGAACCACCGCCAATTCCACCACCACCTCCGCTGCCTCCACCTCCTCCTGCTCCTCCACCTAAGCCTCCTCCCGCTCCTCCACCAACACCACCGCCACCCCCAAAACCTCCACCATGTCCAGAACCTCCTCCTAGTCCACCTCCACCACCACTTCCACCACCGCCTCCTGCACCTCCACCTAAACCTCCACCAGTTCCACCACCGGCGCTCCAAATCCACCTCCAGCGCCAGATCCCCCTCCAACACCTCCTCCACCACCAGCACCTCCACACCACCACCGCCAAGACCTCCTCCACCTCCAGCTCCACCACCAACACCTCCACCGGCTCCAAAACCACCACCAGCGCCTGATCCACCTCCAACTCCACCTCCACCGCCAGCACCTCCTCCACCACCACCTCCAAGACCTCCTCCCCCACCAGCTCCAACACCCCCACCGGCTCCAAATCCGCCTCCAGCGCCAGATCCACCTCCAACTCCGCCTCCACCACCAGCACCTCCTCCTCCCCCAAGACCTCCACCAGCCCCACCCCCTAATCCACCTCCAGCACCACCTCCTCCACCAAGCCCTCCACCGCCTCCACCTAGCCCTCCACCACCACCTAAACCACCTCCTCCCCCACCAAAGTCACCACCTCGACCACGTCCTCCACGACCATATCGGCCACCTCTACCATAACGTCCTCGTCCATAACAACCTCTACGATACCTACAGTAATCATCTTCATCACCATACCGTGTCTCTTCAACTCTATCATCATCAGCAGCTAAAGCAATTGCACTGAACTGCAACACAATACTCACTGCAACTAAACTCACAAACAACCACTTACTAAAAATAGAATGACTCATTGCAAGCAACAATGCACGTACAACGTAGCCCTAAATCAATGAGATTTTGTATAAGTAGTAGTTTTCAGATTACTGATGATCAGGTAACACTCTTTGTTGTTATGCTAGTTCTGAGACTGAAACACTAAATCTCCCATGTTGCTTATTTATAGTTTGACACTTGGACTGGGTCTCTTCCAGTTCTAAAACCATTTATTGATGCATGTTGTGCCGCGTTGGACCGTTGGGGATATCGCAATAATACGACGTATCACATTAACTGATCAAAGCTAAACTAAAATTTGTAAAATTCAACTATATTAATTAAATTTTATTAAAAATATTGAAGTTCTCAGAATTTGTAAAGGTATTAGTTGATTTCAATTAAAAATTACAATAATTAAAATTTGTAAATTAAATTTCAATAAAAAATAAAAATGTTGATTTTTCACATTTGATTTACAGTTGACTTAAATAACATGACTCAACTTGACTTAATGGTCTAGGGGTTGGCTTTAGTTTTAATGAGTTAATGTTACAAGTGACTCTGAATTTTCACATGAGGGTGTCTCGGGCTTCTTTTGGCAAATGTGTTGAGATTAAATGCGCATGGGTTACGTGAGTTTGAGTGATGAAGAACGTTTCACTGCATGTACACTCCAAAGAAACAGTACTAGTGTGACCATTTAGAGCACATGTAAGCACACAGAAAGTCTTCAGGAACAATAACTAAGGCTGGTCGTGAAATATATGACAGCTATGTGACATTTATGAATAGTTGGTTGTGAAGAAACTACTGGGTCAACGCCGTCAACAACGCCGACACGGATTGGTCAATTAGCTTCATTATGTATTACTTCATTTGCACAACCGATTAATGCCTTGCTATAAAAAGAACAGTGTCGTAAATAATTTTTGTAGACGATAAAAAAGCTAAATTTTACAAGAAGTGTCGCACTTTCTTGAAGACAGAAATAGATCCAGGAGCGATCTGAGCCGTCGATTAATATCAGGAAATCTTAACCGTTCTTCTGTTTTAAATCCGATAAGTTCCCGCGTCCACGCGTCAATTTTGATTGGCATGTCCCTTTTAAATGGGATTAACAACTACGAGCCAGCCTCTTTTAGCAACGAAACTCTGAATTTGCCTGCAATCAGCTGCTTGTATTTCACATTGCATATAAAAATAAGGCGCCAGAGATTCAAGAGTCTACATTCAGTACGTTACAAGACAACAGCAAGATCGGTTCTAAAAGAGATCAAGAAGATCGAAAATGGAGTTTCATCCTCTTTGTCCCGCATTCACCACAATCAAAAAATCATGTTTCCACATATTCTTTCCATCAAAGTTGGAAGAAGATGTCCAAAATTACTTTGACTCCTTCTCCCCCTTCCCGCAACGACAACCTTGCTTTGGTTGCATGGAAATTATTGAAATTCGCGACGTGCGGCAGTACCAACCCACCGAATGGAGCATTTGCAAGATTCTGACCGACCATGAGATCCATTCACGTAAGATTCTTTTGTCCCACAGTGAAGTTTTTGATCATGTGTTCAGGTATTGGAGTTTGAATGACACTATCAACTTGGTTGCGATAAGGAAAAAATACTTAATGTTTATATGGGATTCGACCGATGATGATATGCTTGTCCGGCATGAGAATTATCTTTCCTTACGCCCGGATATGCATTATGAGCTAGGGTTTGCAAAACTGATCCGGGATAGAAACATCAGAGCTATGGATGAAATTGGATTGAGGTGGGATACATTGCGTCAAGTTTTTGTTTTCAAGTTGTTGCGGCGGAATGTGGTTCATCCTTCAACTTTTTCTTTCTTTGCCACTGATCTTGATGTTCTTTAAATTTGACATGTTTCTGTGAAGCTTTTCTTGCTTTTCTGTTCTGCTCATTTCATAGCTGATAATATTGAAAGAAGGAAAATTTCGGTTATCTGATATTCTTGTTTTGCTTCTCTGACCCTCATTTTCTTTCATTTTTGAAACTATGTACAAACTCCAAACTTGTGAGAATAAGTTGATAAATATACTTTAATTTTGGGTACTTTTAAGTCAGAGTGTATGATAACTTAAGTGAATGTTAGGAAAAATTACTAGAGATAAGTTTTTGAAAGAGATGAACTTCAGATATGTAAACCATCTGATGCATCGGCAACATCTGTTAGACGACAGTCGTGATCTTGCCGCAGTAGGCATTTAGGTCTCCAGTACAGTTGATGTGTAGTTTAAAAGGAAAGAAAGAAATATTAATTGAAGTATTCTGCAGTTGGCCACATATATCAAACTAAATCTGCATATTTCCTGAGGAGATAACTGATTACATATCCATTTTTCGAAGTAAAAGTGTTTGAAAACACCAAGTGAAGTTTGGAGGGGAACTCTTTCTAGCACAAGACTTTAAGTTCACACAATCATTTATCCAAAATCCATACAAACACCCCCTGCGGAGGAAGTCTACTATATGGATCGCGCAGTTCTTACTTGCGTGGCCTTAAAATCGTCATGGCTAGAAATCATTCGATTTAATAGTAGCTCAAACACTCTAAATCAGAACAGCTCTTTCCTTTGGAAAATAATATGCTTGCCGGATTCTCATTTGATCTCTCCATGGTTTGTGATCAGAAAACTGTATCAAATAACATTACAGTAAATAAGACAACGATGAGAACTAGGCAAGTAATCCTCTAGAAAATATGCAAGAAAATTTGGAAAAAAGTCTAAGCAGGAAAAAACAAGCAGCTAGCAGCATGAACAAGTTACCTTATTTAGCTAACCAGCAATGGCTTCTGTCGCAAGAGGCTAGACAAAGTGGGCAACAACGGAGTTTATAAAGAAAAGAGAGTCCATTAAGGTGACCAGATTCAATGAATTTACTCTCTAAGGTCAGTTCATGGCCTACTTGTAAACTGCCTTTACAACTTTCTTCTAAAAGCTTCTATTGCTGATTTTTTCGGTCATGTTCAAGTGCGCTAAATCTGCACTTTACCACTAAGCAGATTCACGACTCACCGTGAGTTTTTTTAACCCGTTCATAGTTGTTTGCAAACTTCAACCATTTTGGCTTTCGCATTTTACTTTGAAAAGTGAAAGAAATGTCTTTTGGGCGAAGCGAAACCGAAACAGAACAAAGGAGAACAGATCACCAGGACCCTATAGGAGTTTTATATATCGTTAACTTTATTAGGTTACATCACATGAAACAATTATTTATTGAATTTTGTGTGATTAAGGTTATAAAATATTAGACCTTACCTAAAACGGAACAGTTAAACTGAGTACATGTTTTGTGTATTTATCTTTTTCGGTGAAATTGTGAATTTTATTTTTCATTTGTTGATTGCATTTTATCAATTATTGAGATTGCACACGTCATCCCACAACAATATATAAAACGAATACAAAGTGAAATTAACGAATTTATAAAAAAATGTATCCATCCATATCCATACTAATAAATTCCTAAAACAATCTCAGATTTTGAATAAGGGTAATATAGTAATTTGGATATAGTTTTGGGCTTCGTTTTTTGGGCTTATAATTTTGAGGCTTTATCTTCTATTGACTTTCTTATCGAGTCAACGTCGTCTTCCCTCCACGGCGGCGGACGTCATTAATATTAAACCCTAACAACACTTTGCCGGACGAGGACGAAATGGAGAAATTCAAATTGGCGATTGCGATCGTCTCCTTTGCAGCACTCTCCATTGTAATCGCTAGTCAGTACCGTAAACGCCGAAAGACCTCGTCCAATACATGTTATCTTCACTCCGATCTCAAACCGCAACACGCGTTTAAGCGCGTCCTTGCAGACAACTCTTACTCCGCTTTCAAGCATTTCAACTCTAAAGACTCCAAAACTGGTATATTTTCTCTACTTCAAGAATCAAGTGATAGTATTTGGAGAAGGATGTGTTTTTACATTAAAGAATTGTTTTGGTGTCATTTTCAGGTGGAGCTTCTTCAGTAAAGCATCCGTATGAAGCTGAAATTTTGAAACTGCTAGAGAAGCCTCAGCTGGATACCTGCTTTTGTCAAGGAGATGTGGAAATGCAGTTGAGGGATTCTTATGTTTGGGTTGAGACTGAAGCGCAGCTGCAAGAGTTGGTTGATTTGTTGAGCAAAGAAAGTGTCTTTGCTGTGGATACTGAGCAGCATAGTTTGAGATCATTTCTGGGGTTTACTGCTCTTGTACAGGTTTGTGCTTCCTTTTCCAGGTGGCTATGCTTTCCATGAGTTATTGGAGAATTTTTTAATGAAGTCTTGAATGAAGTTCAGTTCATGTTGTTGTTTTATAGATTTCGACACAAAGTGATGATTACTTATTGGACACGATAGCTTTGCATGATGTGATGGATATCATGCGCCCTGTTTTCGCTGATCCTAGCATCTGTAAGGTACTCTATTCATGTGAGTTGCAACTGTGGTTGTGTCTCTTGTTGTTATCGTAAAAATGTTTGTTTGCTTGCTCTCTCTTCTTATTTGATGCTCTATCTGACAATAGGTGTTTCACGGTGCTGATAACGATGTTTTATGGCTCCAAAGAGACTTCCATATCTATGTTGTGAATTTGTTTGATACTGCAAAGGTAAGTTCAACCTTCAAATATTTTGTTGGGTTTCATTCATTTATATGAGACCCAGGTTTTGATAGATGATGCTTGTTTATTTTAGATGTATATGTGTCAGTCATTTTGTTCGTGACATTGCAGGCGTGTGAAGTGTTATCAAAGCCACAAAAATCTCTTGCTTACCTGCTTGAGTCATACTGTGGTGTCATGACAAACAAAATGCTCCAGGTTTGATGATTAATTGATTACGACTTTGATGTTCTTCAACTGCTTTGTATGTATTGTAGAAGGACCGATATCCTGATGAAAAAAGTAAACAAAATGAATGGAATTTACTGATGCTGTGTCTCAAAGAGTTTTCAAATCAACAGTTGATCAATCGACATAACTTTGTGTTTCTTCTGTAGCGTGAAGACTGGAGGCAGCGTCCACTTTCAGAAGAAATGGTGCAATACGCAAGAACAGATGCCCATTATCTGTTGCATATTGCTGGTTGCTTAGTAGCTGAAACCAAGTTGTATGAAAATGGTGAGTTTTACTTTTTTATGTCTTGCCTACGGATTTTCTGTTATGTTTATGGTGTTGCCAACTGCATATATTAGGATAAAAGAATAAAGAAAAAACTTTTAAAACTGCATAGGGGCAAATCTGAAAGCGGCTTATCTGTGAATTACTACGAAAGGCTATGATAAATATTGACCATCTTGTTGTTTGGTCGATCTGTTGGCATACCGGATATGCCATAACTCAATTCCTTAAAGTTTAAAACTAATTAGTGGTCCTGCTTAATTTATAATCCTAGACATAGACCATAAAGTACTAGCATATTGGATGAACATACTTGCAAAGTTTCTCAATCTGAATGCTGCCTGTCTCCGAAGGAATTTCCGAATCTACTACTTCAGCATTTCAGTTTCATGTAAAGTATTGTGATACAACACGTGACTCACATCTTTGATCACTTAGTTGTATAAATGCATCTCAGTTATTTATTATGTTGTGTTAGAGTTACTTGAAACTGCTGATAATTTAAATGTCTTTTAACTGATAGGAAATTCAGTGACTTTGAACAATGGAATTTCTCTACTCACCGAGGCTTTTCGACGTTCTAACAATATATCTTACAATTATACACAAAAGATGTTGAAAATTTGCACGGAGAATCTGCAGCTTCATCTATTATCTCTAGGCATACATCAGCATATGATGCCAAGGTCACTGCATATTCATTTGTATATGATAAATCCACGTTGAATTCAGTTTCAAATAGTAACTGATTTTATTCTTTTGTTTTCAGTTTCAATCCACGATTAGAAGGTTGTGTACTTGGCGGGATTTGATGGTTGGTATATGTTTCTCAGAACCCAATATGGATTTAACCTTAAAAGTCCATTTACCAATTTTCCATATATTCATTCGGTCATTTTTTTTGTTCAGGCTCGGATACATGATGAAAATATAAAATATGTGCTGTCAGATCAAGCTATTGTAACTTTCGCAGAATATACTCCAGATGACCTGGATGATGTTTGTTCTGTAGTTTTGGAAACCGATGAAAGTGATGCAGTACTAAACTCTTGCATCACAACCCCGTCTGATGTTGTTTGTAGTCATATCGAAGACCTGTGCTATGTATTGCAAAACCATGATGCGTCTGCTGAAGATATTTTTCAAGATATTCTCGCTAAATGTTTAGGTCGTAAGGGCACTTGCCCACTGACTGTTTTCAACTATGCATTGTTAACCAAATCTAACGTGAAACAAGTGAATGGATTTGTTTCTAAACTAAATGGAAGGAAGCAGTCCAAGCGTTATAATAAAAGGGCTTCTCGCCGGGATCAATTTGTCCAGAAGTTTTCGTGCAAGTCCCCTGTTTATCACAACTGTAGGATTTATGCGAATGATGGCCGTCTACTCTGTTTTTGTGATCGCAGAAAGTTGGAGTGGTTAGCTTATGTTTTGGATTGCTTTTATTGCTTTATATGTTAGTGGCCTTACTAAGTGACATTTTACTTTTTCAGGTACCTTCGTAGAGATTTGGCAGAGCTTGTTGAAGATAATCCACCTGGCATAAGACTGAAATTTGAACCTAAAGGCCGGCCAGATGATGAAGATAATGACTTCTACATCCAGACAAAGAAAAATATGTGTGTTGGCTGTGGAGAACAAAATCACTACCTTCGCTACCGCATAATACCCTCGTGCTACAGAATTCATTTCCCTGAGCATTTGAAAAGCCATCGGTCTCATGATATTGTCTTATTGTGTGTTGATTGTCATGAGATAGCCCACGCTGCTGCAGAAAAGTATAAGAGACGGATAGCTGCCGAACTTGGCATTCCCTTGTTTATCCAAAAAGTAGTTGACTCTACACAAGGTGAATCCACAAATGGATCCTCTACAACACCGACAGATGGAGAGGGCGTGTCTCCTTTACAGTTGCGAACAGCTGCGATGGCTCTTCTTCGTCACGGACCTAGCATGCCATCTAAGAGACGTGACGAGTTGATACAGGTTGGTATACATAGTAACTCAATATTCAATTAGTGTTCTCTGATTACTCTGTAAGGTCCATTTTGAGTATCATATATTTGCGCAGACTGTTATGAAATATTACGGGGGAAGAGTAATAACTGAAGAAGACCTGGAGAAAGCTCTTCTAGTTGGTATGAGTCCTCATGAGAAAAGGCGCCTCGAAAAGAAGAAAGGGGTCTTTCTCAAGCATTCTAGTTCGAGTGGCAATCCAGACAAAGTGTCTAAAGATTTTAAGGATCATTGCAACACCGCTGCAGTTGTTAAATACACCAACAATTTGAATGAGAAGATTGGGCCGAACAGCTCTGAAGGAGAATCATATATCAATAAAGAGGGCCTGGAAACTCCCATACCTGTTGATGCAGACAATACATTGCTTGCTAATGGCAGTTGCAATAGTGACGTATCCATTCATGGCAGCAATGATATTCAAACAGGAATAAATAAACAATCTGAAGTGCAAGAAGCAAGTGATCTGGAGAAAGTGGATAACTGTGAAAATAAACCAGCAGAATTTTCATATCCTACACCTGAAGGAACAGTTTCACCTAAGCATAATTCTAAGTTATCTCTTCTTGGTCATGGACCCCATGGAAAGCAAGTTGTAGACCATTTACTGAAGGAGTATGGGGAGAGTGGCGTGAGTGCATTTTGCCAACAATGGAGAAAAGTGTTTGTTGAAGCAGTTCATCCTCGTTTCTTAGCCCCTGGCTGGGATGTAAAACACAGGTACGTGCGTATTGCTTAGCCCTCTTTAAGAAGCATCACTTTTTGTTATCAAATGGTTTCTAATACATGCAACTGTTAGCAAGCTTGAACATGAAAATGAAAATGCTAAAATTGTTTCTGAAATTTGATTTATGCATTATTATAGTGTCATGATCGTGTCTGTTATGTAGTTTGGTTTTTGGATTATGTGTTTCTTATGAGGTCTTGCCCAGTCACTTGTGCAACATACGCGGGTGATTGTTGTTCATTGGGAACCATCTTGATTTATGACTGCATTTCCATTTTGTATTTAGTTCACTCTATAATTTCCGCTGTCTACTGTTATTTTACGAGTCCTACTGTTGTTTCAGTGGTAGGAGAGAATTTGGTGATTTCAGTGTGTACAATCCAAGTAAGTTATCTTCGGAATCTACTAAGAGTTTGTCAAGCGTTTGAGCCACCCCAACATCTGGAGCTTATAGTTTTGGGCCATGGAATTAGGAACTTTGTTAGGAGCATGATCGTGATTTACCTTTTAAATTCCTATTTTGTAACATTGTTGTTGTCCATTAATTTTGTTCCTTGTTGTAGCACAGCTGCCAAACTGTTACATTTTTCTTAGATAAGTTATGTTAACCTCACAGGGAAACTTGATAAAAGACTTTTATTGGTCATATGGCATCTTAGTTTATTTGGGAACTTCCAAGATTGAAATTTGTAATTCTTACAAAATGTGTGAAAGGGATTGAATCTCGAAAGGATCAAATGCCTGGATTAACTCTAAATTTATTTTATATTCATATAGTGAAATATTCAAGGGTGACGAATAAATTTATGTATGATGGTGATTTACAATGCGGTCATTAATTAATATTATTTTAACAAACGATATTAAAAATCAAATAATTGTCAACTGCAACTTTTTATGACTTTTGCAAATTCAACTTCATACTTTACTAAACACAACTTTAATGTCACCTTTGATTGATCAAAATTATAAATTTTATTTCCATCCTACCAATCTACAAATAAACTATGCCCTACTTGATATTAACATATTGGATCAAGATAAACATGAGATATTCATGTAAGTGTAAGATATTAGAATATAATTTCATTTCTTCATCTTTATTAATCTAACAGATAGATTTAAAGATAGTATTTTCATCCGCCTTGTGTTTTCTGCCTATAATTCTATGTAACAATTTGCATAACAATACAATGAAACAGTAGACTAATAACAGTGATATACTTTGAAAACTGTCAAACTTGGTTATTTGACTTTTAGCAAATATGTAGCAAAAGAGTGGAACATTATGTTCTTGGAAAAAGTATGGCAGTAAATATACTATTAAAAAGTAGTGATTTAGAATTTGAATAGATAAACACCACAACCATACAAAGTTATTACACTTTGAAAGTAGATTTGCAAGTGGAGAATATATCCATATTTGCAAGGGAAAAAGATGCATCACAAGTGACATAAGCAGTAGCCTTATATTTTATCACCTTCAAAATACTCATTTTTCCTCTCAGTGCAAAATCAGTTGTAAAATAGAAGCTTCCAAGAACAAAATCATCCCGAAAGAAGGGATTCGACACCAGATTATCTCCCAAAACATTTACAAAAACCCTTTGATTTACCTGTCCTCTAGCAGGCACAATCCGTGACTCTATCGGAAATTTTATCACTACAATGCCATGATAATTTACACTTCCTGTAACATTTTCATACTCAAAACTTGCGTAGTTTGGATTCTTAATACTTAGCACCGAATCCACCGTACCATTTACGATCGACTTTGGGAATCCTAAAAGACGAAAACCAGGTAAGATCACGTCTCGTCTAGTTATCTGTAGATCCTTAAGCTTCAACATTGTAAATGTCAGTATCAAAGAAATGATAACTGTGATGAGTATTACAATGACAGTAACACTGCAACAAATCTTGAGACCTCTTCGTCGAGCATTTCGAGTTTCTTCAAAGATGTCTAAGTCCTCCATTACGCAAACTCTTTAAAATAAATTGTAGACAGAACAGATTGAAAGCTGGATTTGTAGTTATGTGTATGTGCAATCAGGATACTGTATTTCAACATAACAACAAATTATAGATGATTCATATTTTGATAGTTTGTGCATATTAAATATTTGGGAGGAAGAGTATTTGATTTATCTAATCCCATTTTCCATATTAACAGTTAATATTTTAATTGAATAAAAGTCTGTGCATTTACAAACTACTGAAATTCCTAACCCCTATATTTCTAAATCAAATTATAATGATCCAATTTTACAAAATCAACGATCGAAATTGTTTCTCTAAATATTATGTCTCCATTCCAATACATACCTTACATTTTATAGATTTAATTTTTAAAAATACTTAAATAAATACTTTCTAAATGTGAAATTCTCAACTGTAAAATTATCACTGTAAAACATATTCGTAGCAAAAGCGTAACATTATGTTCTTACGAAAACATTCGTGGTAAAAATCCTTAAAGTGAACCATTTACAACTACTTTAAAATGGCAATGAATTGGAAATCAAATAGATAACTACCCAACATATAAAACTTTGATAGGAGATCTACAAGTAGAGATTACATTTGAAGTTTCAAGGAATACAGAAATTTCACATGTTGTATAAGCAGTAGCCTTGACTTTTATCACATCATAAACACTCACTTTTCCTTTGAGCTCACAATCAGTCGTAAAATGTAAGTTTCCTTGACCATAATCAACCAAAAAGAAAGGACTTGACAGGAGCTTATCTGTCAAGACATTTATCACACCCCTCAGATTTATCTGTCCTCTAGCAGGCACATTTTGTGACTCCACTTCAAATATAGAAATGAAATCGCCGTGATAATTTACACTCGATGTAGTATTTTCAAACTCAAAACTTCCATAGTTTGGATTCTTAACCGTTATATCCAAGGTAAGATTTGAGAATATTGAGAGATTTGGTGTGCCCACAACATTTGCACTAACCTCCAAATCTTTAAACACAGTAAATGCTATTGTCAAGGAAATGCTAACTATGATGACAATTGCAATGGCAGTAACTCCGAAACAAATCTTGAAGCCTCTTCGTCGAGCATTTTGAGTTCTGTCAAAGATATCAATGTCAATATCTCTCATTCCACAAATAAATTGTAGACAGAAATGGATTGCACACTGGATATATAGTTATGTGTATCTGCAATCTTGATATTATAATTGAACACAACATCAATTTATAGATGATTCGCATTTTGATAGTTGGTGCATATTAAATATTTAGGGGAAGAGTATTTGATTTATCTAATCCTATTTTCCATAATAATAGTTAATATTTTAATTAAACAAAAGTCTGTGCATTTAAAAACTACTTAACAGTTGTTAATGTGCATTTACAAATTACAGAATTAACAAAATCTTTGATTTCCGTTAAATATGAATATCATAAACGAGATGATAGCAATTACAATTTACTACGCTAAGTCTAATCCTGTGACAATTTATATAGACATGTTTGAGGTAGGATTTGGGACTGGTAATTTATAATATACTTTGCTTTGGTAATTTATAATATGCATTCCATGTATTTGGGTGGTCTAAGCCAGTCTGATAAATTCGAGCCAAAAATTATGGTCGTACCCTATCGGATTGCGCATAGGCCAAGCGATACTAATTATGTAGTACTATTTTTTGGGATATATAATAACATATTTTTTAAACATACTAAATAGTGACAAACACATTTTTAATGATATAAATAATAAAAATCAAATTTGTCCATCTACTTTATAGAATTTAGTGACTTTCTGCAAACACGTTTAAAATTAATGTAAATGAAATTTAAACGAATAAAGTTACTGAAATGAACTTTTTCATGAAAATGATATTTCTAAAAAAATTAATTATCTATACCTTGTAACTTATTTAAAGTAGCACTCAACGGAGAAGGTAGATAAAATTCAGGTAGAAGTACACCTAAACTATCATTCATTATGAATTACAGTCCAAACTGTAAAAAATAAAGGGGTAATTGCAGTAAACCACCATTATAATATGGTGTTTTGCAGTAAACCACCATTATTAAAAAAAAATTCGAAACGAGTCTATTATAACATCGCCGTTAACAGAAAACCACCAATTTAACTGTTCCGTTAGAGATTGTAAAACACGCGCCATACGACGCGTGGTATATAACTTTAATTCAGACAATTTCAAAAAACCACCATTATAATGTCTTGTTTTGCCGAAAATAACCATTATAATGTCTTGTTTTGCAAAAAAACCCACCATTTTAAAAAATAATCACAAATGACTGTGGCTATAATTGTGGCTATCTTTGATTAGTAAAGCAGTACACGTTTATTAATTTATAATCCATACTAGACACGAAATCTAATGGAAGCATATTTACAGTTGCGGGTGTGGTGAGAAGCTGTTATATTTTAGCTCAGAGTCGATCTTTAAGATCAATATAGAAAAACAATTAGAGTTTAAAAGTAGTGATATAATAAATTATATTTCGTAAGATAAAATGAGAAAATTATTTATATTTAACTTCCATCGAGTTTAAAAGAATTGAACCGTGCAGTCGATAATCATTAAACATTGATGGTGAACTCTCAAACAAGAGTTTCTTTTTGTATTTCTTACATTATTTTCTTCATTTACTTCCATCGAGATTAAATTGAAGCACTATGTAGCTAGTAGATACTTATCAACGAGTAAAATTATCATATGAGCCTCTGATAGTGCAGTTGATAGTACTCTGATAATAAGTTATTAAAATGGTGGTTTTTTGTAAAATTGAGATTATAATAGTGGTTTTCGGTAATTAATTTCAATATAAAATAATATTTTTTTGTCATGTATACATGCACTTAACGGAAGTTTTAACGGAATAGTGTCATTGGTGGTTTTCTGTTAACGGCGATGTTATAATATACTCGTTTCGAATTTTTTTTTATAATGGTGGTTTACTGCAAAACACCATATTTTAATGGTGGTTTACTGCAATTACCCCAAAAATGAAAGGTATGGGTGAGTTTTAAAATCGATATTTTATTATAAAAAATTGAACTATGTGACCAACTTCAATACATACAACATATTTATATATTTAATTTCAAAAAACGTATAAATAAATATATTTTTCGATATGTCAATTATAAAAAGGCCATAAAACTGCTCTTGCCTCGGGCCTCCACAATCCTTTAGCTGTTCATGTGAAAAGGTATTTGCGTTTGTACCTGTTTATCCTGACTATTCATCCTTTTCTAAGTCTTAAATTCTCAATTGCGAAACATGCTTGTCTGACCTTTTCACAAGTAAAAGAGTGTACCAAACATATAAAGCTAAAACATTTTGATAGAAGATTTGCAAGCAGAGAATACATTCAGAGTCTTATAGAACAAGGAAATTTCACAAGTATTTTGAACAGTAGCCTTCAATTTTATCACATTAAGAACAATCACTTTTCCTTTGAGCGCACAATCAGTTGTGAAATTTACGCTTCCTAGACCAACATCACTTGGAAAAAATGGATGTGACGCGATCTTTTCGTCATTGACACTTACCACACTCCTCAGACTTACCTGTCCCCAAGCAGGTACATTCCGTGGCTCCATTGGAAATATAGCTACAGGATCGCCATGATAATATACAGTTGATGAAGAATTTCCAAACTCAAAGCTTCCATAGTTCGGGTTTTTAATCGTCACCTCCACGTGTAATGTAGCTTTTACAGTATTATTTTCGAATGGCGAATACTCAATATTCGGTATGCCAACGACACGTGCGTTAATCTCTATATCCTTAAGCTTGAACATAGTAAATACTAATGTCAAGAAAATAATACCTATGATGACAAATAAAATGGCAGTTACCCCACAACAAATCTTGAAGCCTATTCGCCGAGCATTTCGTGTTTTGTCAATACCTTCCATTCCAGAATCCTTTTTAAATAAATTGTAGACACAAATGAATTTCAAGCTGTATTTATAATTATGTTTATCAGTAATCTGGAAATTGTTTTTTGTTATATGAATAAGAATGCCATAAATGAAACAATAGCCAGGTAGATGTACACTTTTTTGCTACAACTTTGTTTGTTCCAATGTCAATTTATGGTCATATTTATGATTTTTTTATTGATTTTGTTGAGCCATTGATTTTAAAAATATATGTGGCATTTACCTTGTAAATTATTTAAACCAGTAACCAGCAAAGAATGTTGATGAATCTTAGTGAAAATTAATGTTGTACATTTACCTTGTGAGGATTATTGGTGAGTTTAAAATTATTTTTTTACAAAATTTATATTACGTAAATTGTGATTCGATTTATACTAAACTTGTACATTTTATTAAAAAAATCCGATTCTAATTGTATTAATTGTTTATATTGGTATAGGGAAATGTGTTATTCGAGTTATTGATTCACAAACAGCCTATGATATTTAAATTAATGTTTCACTCATATACTCAATTAACATTTTTAGTGTAAACATAAATGCAATTTGATTCTGAAGTAAATCTAATAGGAGTACAGCTGTTTGTTACTTCATACAACTCATTATCTTTAATTGCTTAACAATATATGAAAATATCCATCTTTGAAAAAAAATCAGATATCCGATTGTTTTTCATTCATGCAGATTCATTTTTCTTCGCTTAACAAATATTATTTTTGCTACAAATTTAACAAGCATATAAAACTCACACTTTGATAAAAGATCTGCAAGTAGATTGTACACTTTGAGTTACAATGAACAATGAAATGTCACAAGTGCTATAAGCAGTAGCCTTGAATTTTATCACCTCTAAAACACTCACTTTTCCTTTGAACTCAGATTCAGATGTAAAATTAAAGCTTCCTAAAGCAACATCACGCATAAAGAAAGAGTTTGACATGAGCTTATCCTCCATGACATTTATCAAAGCGCTCATACTTACCTGCCCTCTAGCAGGTACATTTCGCGACTTTAGTATAGATTTAGCCACAACAACGCCATAATAATTTACAATTATTGGAGTATTTTCAAACTCAAAGCTTCCGTAGTTTGGATTCTTAATAGTTACCTCCATACCCAATGTAGCATTTACCGTAATATTTGGGAGTACTGAAAACTGAATATTATTAGATATGCCCACGACACGTGCACTTATCTCTGGATCCTTCAGCTTGAACAAAGTAAATGTTAGTGTTAAGAAAATGATAACTATGATGATGATGATGGCAGTGACGCCGCAGCAAATCTTGAGGCCTCGTCGACCATGTTGTTGAGCATCTTGAGAGCTGTCAATGCTTACCATTCCACAATTTATGTGAAATAAATTGTAGACTCAAACTCAAATGAATTGTGTTTTTAGTATTTCAGCTATTAAATAGTTGATGAATTTATAGTTAATTATGTGCATCTGCAAGCTGGATATATGTTGTAGTTGTAGGTGAACATAAAGCAAAATTTTCAGTTGATTCATTGTTGATACTTTATGTTTCTTAGGCATGTAACTACTTCCAAATCTGAAATGGTAATAAATTACTCTCAAATTTATGCACAATTTTAGTATATTAATAGTTTACATCAAGAAAGAGGCGCGCCTAAGCACATCCATATCTTAAATTACAATTGTAAAACTGATAGCTTTATCTTATTTTCTAGTATTAAGTGTACAAAAAGTTGGATTGATAAATAACTGTTCGTTAATCAACGTCAATAAATTCTGAATGAAAACTCGGAACGGGAGTGAGGTTCACTTCCCTTGAATCGTGGTATCTGAATTCAAACATCTGGTTTATTTTTGTTAAATTCGTACATTGGATTTTTGTTGTATAAGGAATGGGATTTGAAAATGAGATCTCATACAGCAAGTTGTAGCGTGACAAAAGTATGTCACTTTAAGATGGATTTACTATTTTTAATATTAGCAAAAGTAAAAATATGCAGTCCAACTAATTGCAATTGATTGCATGCGTCTTGATATTTTTATTGTTCATTTTATTTTGTGTTCAATAGAACGAATATAATAATACCATAAATGAGTTTACATTTTATTACTATCTATTTTTGTTAAATTTAATTCTTGATCATATTTATGAATTTATCTTAATTTCATCATAGAATCAAAAAAATCAAAATATTACTCTTGCATTGAAAGGGGATCACATTTCAAGTAAAAGTGTTCATTGTAACTAAGTAAAAGTGTCCCAAGTGCTTCCGGCCTTGTGAAGAAAGTTGGGTTTTTAAGGCTGAATGGTGGCCGGAATTGCTAAGAACCTAATACTGAATCTCATCTTTTCTTAGAATTAAACTAGTATAACAGTCGTCAATTGATCACATTGTTGGTTGTCTAAAATTCATATTTTTATTCATCAATTCTATATTAAGTATTTCTTAAAGCATTAGAGTTAATGTTACTTCATACTTAACAGCCACTACTTCACCATGAATTTTAATTAACATGTAATGCGAACGAATAATTCAAATAACGGTCAAATAAGAAAGAAATGCTCTCTTGAACTGATATACTCATATGCGTGCTTTAGCAAGCTGTGAGGCTATTCTTGAATTTACTGAATGCTCTATGAAGGTTGAACTCAGATTAGGTTACGTAAAAATCCTGTTTTTTATTGCGAAGATTCGACTCATCGACATTTACGAGACATATACAAAGATACTTACGCTCAAATAGCTGGAAGTAATGGCGCCGGCAGTAGTTTGAACATTTAACTTTGCTGGCGGTAATGTCTCTTCAAGCCTGTCTATATATCGTTTTACCGGTTATTGTTTGCGGTTTTGATTAGCGTAAAACGTCGTTTAGGGTTTGTTAAAGCGTAACGGCTAGTTGAGGGTATATGTGTAATTTTTACGAATTATTTAGGATGTTGTATAAATACCAGGCCGTTTCTGGTAATTAGAAGACGAGATTAGTGGCTCATGGCTGCTTAACGATAAGCTGATGCAAAATTAGGATTAACGGATATCATCAATTTTCTTTTGTTCTTTGAGAAACACAGACTGCCCTTTTGGCAACTGTCAGATAAAATGATCTTGATAGGCAATTTAGCTACTGTATGTCAGCACCAGCTTGGAATCAAGTTGCTTTGTTTTTTATTTTCCACTTGTGCTGACTTGTTAATTTTTTAATATTTTTGGTAAGGTCATTAGCTTCTAGAAAGGCTTATATGTTATTTGGATATGTTTAATACATGTTGGCACGAAAACTAACATTATTATATTCATAACATATGACCCACTACTTCAAAAAAAGTTGGAACATATACATCAAAGAAAAGATTGAACATATAATGCAGACAACTAAGTCTCTGTATGCAGCTATAAATACCGCATTTAGGATCAGTATCAAATCACAAGTTTTACTCCATTAACACATTTGAACGTGAACCATACACAATGGTGTTCAATAAGTTTCTTACCTTGCTTTTTATTTTTCAGCTTCTGGTAGCAACTTCTTTTGCTACGTTGAAAGTTGGTTTCTATAAAAAGTCATGTCCCGGAATAGAAACTATTGTTAAGAGAACTACAGCAACATACATTGCACGCGACAAGACTCTCGCTGCACCCTTGTTGAGAATGCATTTTCATGATTGCTTCGTTCGAGTAAAATTTCTTAAATGTGTTGTTAATCATGTTTAGTGCCAAATATTTTATTCAACTTTCATAAATATATTTATTTTCTCAGGGATGTGATGGTTCTGTTCTTTTGAACTCCACAAACACAACACAAGCTGAGAAAGATGCTATTCCCAACCTTAGCCTCAGAGGATTTAATGTCATTGATGCAGTGAAAGAGGCACTTGAAAGGGAATGTCCTAATGTAGTGTCATGTGCAGATGTTCTCACTTTGGTGGCTCGAGATGCAGTTTCACTGGTACACAATAATCATGGCAACATTCATATTGTACCATAATTATATGTATGTGATTGAATTAACAGTTTTATTTGTCATTCTTACTATGTATTTAGATGTACGGGCCATATTGGCAAGTTCCTCTTGGACGAAGGGACGGAACCCAGTCGATCGCATTAGATGCCTTGATAAACCTTCCCCCATTTTTTGCCAACATAACAACATTAATTACAAGTTTTGCTTCCAAGGGTTTAAGCGTCAAAGATCTTGTTGTATTATCTGGTATGAGTGTCAATTTTATTCAATGGATTCTTGCACCATTTGATTAGCTTATTAAATCTAATGTTTTAACTTTGATAAACAGGTGGACATACTCTTGGTATTGCTCATTGCACTTCATTCGAAAATCGATTGTACAATTTCACTGGAAAAGGAGACACAGACCCAACATTGGACCATAGTTTATTGCCGAACTAAAGAAAAAGTGCAAGAAAGGGGATACTAAATCTTTTGTTCCCTTTGATCGCACCTCCAAACGATTTGATGAAGATTATTACACCTCGGTGGCTCAAAGAAGGGGTCTGCTCCAGTCCGATACGGCGCTTTTAGATAACCCATTGACAAGAAACTATGTGAAACGTCAAGCGCTAAATCAAGGTGCAGATTTCATTTATGATTTTGGAAAAGCTATGATCAAAATGAGCAAGATTGGCGTCCTTACGGGTACTGAAGGCCAAATAAGGAAGAAATGTTCTCTTGTCAACTAAAAAAGGGACATAATTTTATGCATGGCTCCTGCTGACCGCTTGTTGTTGTTTTTCAAATTTCTTTATTTAAAGTGAGTCTGCTGTCTAATTTTTTTATTCACACTATCAATAAAATAATATCAAGTTTGCCATCTTGCTTTGGTAGCCTGTGATGCTGTTAATTGTTATACTGTTCGTGTTTAAATTTTACAACTTCTTCGCAAAATAATTCGACCTCTGCCAAGTGTTTTACTGAAATTAATGCACTGTTGCAGAGGCCAACATAGATTTTTGACTGGGGTTTAAATAAAGAGTCATCGTCCTGATATATGGAGTTTAATTCATTTCTGAATATTGGAAGTAGTTCGATGAATGAACAAGCAGACAGTCCTTAAGAGCCTCTCTGCATAATCACCTAGATTTTGTTCGAACACATAGCAAAGAATGAAATATTTCCCGTCAGCTTCCGTTTAAGACGCACTGCAAGAGGCCAGAAATATGAACGTATAAATTAGTTACTGCCAACAGAAGGAATACAAACAAGAACAGCAGATACAAAGTGACTAAAGCGAAATTATTCACAAGAGTCACAGGATAAAAGTTAAAGTGGCCTCTAAAAGGCACACAATAAAAATGACAAGATCACTTTCGTTACAGAAGTTATATATGTTGTTCATGCTTAGTTCTTATTCACGATCCATGAGAATCGGTGTGATCGGAGCAGTGTAAGGGTGTCGAAGTAGCTGGAAATTTGCCAGAATTTGATCAGAAAATAAGAGGTGAGAAAGTGTGTAAAATTTCTGTTGTAAAATGAAGCTCAAATGAGCTTAATTAGTCAGTTACAAAACATTTCTAATATTTACATACTCAGTCCTCAACTATTAAATTATTACGTAACCTGCCCCCTAAGTTTGAATATTTACATAACCTCCCAGGGTTAACTGGTTAAGTCTTCCTGAATGGTAAAATTGGATTGAGGCGATGTCAGGCTCGAATGCTCGAACTGCCGCCTGGTTGTCTGATTGTCTCAGTAATACAAAAAAATGGCACAGAAGTAGATGATGGATGAAACAATATCAGTGTGCCAATCATTGGATGAAAATGAAATGATCTTGGTATCACTTGGCAGGCTCGTCTATAATCCTCTTTGGCTAATTATATCAACACCAACTTAGAGACATTTCGATCATTTGAGCTGATTCATTTTTTTATGTTAGTAAGGTCATTCGCTTCTAGAAAGCCTTCTAGCAACTTGGATATATTTTACACAAGTTGGCATTTTAAAGTAATCTTGAAAATATTCATTACATATGAGCCACTACTTCACAAAATAATGTAACATGTAATGCAGACAACTAAGTCTTTGTATGAATAAGAGTGTCTTGAAGCAGGTATAAATACCACATTTGGGATCAGTATCAAAACACAAGTTTAAACACATTTGATCGTCAGTCGGCGATCAATAAGTTTCTTCTCTCGCTTTTTATTTTTCAGCTTTCTGGTAGCAACTTCTTTTGCTACGTTGAAAGTTGGTTTCTATAAAAAGTCATGTCCGGGAATAGAAACTATTGTTAAGAGAACTACAGCTACGTATATTGCGCGCGACAGGACTCTCGCTGCACCTCTATTGAGAATGCATTTTCATGATTGCTTCGTTCGAGTAAAAATTCTTATATGTTTCAATCATGTTTAGTGTCAAATATTTATCAAGAAACTATATTAAACTTTCATAAATACATTTATTTTCTCAGGGATGCGATGGTTCTGTTCTTTTGAACTCCACAAATACAACACAAGCTGAGAAAGATGCTATCCCCAACCTTAGCCTCAGAGGATTTAATGTCATTGATGCAGTGAAAGAGGCACTTGAAAGGGAATGCCCTAATGTAGTATCATGCGCAGATGTTCTCACTTTAGTGGCTCGAGATGCAGTTTCATTGGTATACACTAGTCGTGACAACATTCATATTTAAGATTTAATTTTACCATAATTATGTGTATGTGATTGAGTTAACATTTTCATTTGTCATTCTTGCTATTTATTTAGATATACGGGCCATATTGGCAAGTCCCTCTCGGACGAAGAGACGGAACCCAGTCGATCGCATTAGAAGCCTTGACAAACCTTCCTCCATTTTTTGCCAACATAACGACATTAATTACAAGTTTTGCTTCCAAGGGTTTGAACATCAAAGATCTTGTTGTTTTATCCGGTATGAATGTCATTTTAATTTTATTGATTCATGCACCATTTGATTAGCTTATTATATTTAATGATTTACACTTTGATATAAAGGTGGACATACTCTTGGTATTGCTCATTGCACTTCATTTGAAAATCGTCTATACAATTTCACTGGAAAAGGAGACACGGATCCAACATTGGACCATAGGTTCATTGCCGAGTTAAAGAAGAAGTGCAAGAAAGGGGATACTAAAACAGTTGTTCCTTTTGATCGCACTGCCAAACGATTTGATGAAGATTACTATACTTCAGTTGCTCAAAAAAGAGGTCTGCTCCAATCAGATACGGCTCTTTTAGATCATCCATTGACCAGAAATTATGTGAAACGTCAAGCATTCAATCAAGGTGGTGATTTCATTTATGATTTTGGAAAAGCTATGATCAAAATGAGCAAGATTGGCGTCATTACCGGTACTGATGGCCAGATAAGGAAGAAGTGTTCTCTTGTCAACTAAAAAGGACGCAATGTTATGAATGCCTCTTGCTGGTTGCTTTTCGAATTTTCGTTATTCATAATATGTTTGATCTGTTGTGGTTCTTATCCTAATTCTTTTTTTTTATTCACTTGCAATAAAGGATGTCAATTTACTTTTTATTTTGAAATGTCATTGTTGTATTTATCGAAATGGAAATGTCTGAATCATTAAATATAAATATTTTAAATTTATGTGTCATTATGTAACCGCGCTAATATTCTTACTTTGGTAGCTTGTGATTTTGTTTCGCTGTGCATGTATAAAATTTTACAACACACCGACTTCTGCCTTCTATAAATATGCGTGCTAAAACAAGGTAGAGCCGAGGCCACCATAAATATTTGACTGGGTCAGAGTCATCGGCATGATATGGAGTTTCTCGAAATATTGGTGACAGAGCAAAACGATTTGCTGTATGGAACTTCAGCAGGCATGTAAACGATTCTGATCCTTGGCACACTTAAAGCACTTGCACGTGAAATTGTAGTCTACAAGAAGTGCTTGCCTCTCCTCGTAAGGTAAGTCTTCATTAATGTAGGATATAGTAATCTGAAACAACCAAACAAGTCAGTACACTGCAGTTTTTTTAGATCCTCGTATAACAAAAAGAGTCGACCATTGAGTTGGTTACCTCCTCTCCTTTCTGAATTAATCTCGATGCAATAACTGTTGCTAGGCCATCCCTGTCCTGTGATTTTATGGGAAGGGAAGGTATTTTTTTTTAAATATATGATAGACCGATGGATCACTATAATAAAATTATTTTTTACTTGCACAATACCTCCTCTCTTTTGAATGCCTTCGCGTTAGGAAAGCAAGAGTGGTTCATGCAGCTTTGAAGTGGATAGAATGCAGTACCTACAAAAACCAATTTGGTCAGCCACTCGGGCAGCGTACAAGGCTAAGGCTTCAAACATTTTAAGCCTCATTGTATATCCCAAGAAGTGACGCTATCTGATAGAGTTTAAGCATACCTTGACACAAATATGTATAATCATCACCCAGTGCATCCAATACAGGGCGGATTTTTTCCTCAATCTCTCTCTGCACGAGGGTATAGGCATAAGATGATTAATGTACTTTAAAATGTGCGTAAATAGTTGATGTGCATGACTGTGCTATCTTTACCTTTTCCTGTTCTGGAAGGTCTGTGATGAACTGAATGTAATCATCAACTGGTGATTCAACTATCAAGTCCCTATTAATACAGGTAGTCAGTATTTGTCACTTCAGATTACGCTACTGTTGACATAATTGAAGATAACTTACAGGTTGTTTAACTCAAACATGCCAATAATGTGACCATAAATTTCAAGAGTGAACACTAGGTGAGTCAAGGAATCTGATTAGTCAGATTTGTAAAATTAATGAATCATCATTAAATCCAATGATCATTGCTAAAAAGGATACATGCTCCACATTCTTCATCAAAAATGGCTTCCCTCAAAAATTGCAGTGACTGAGCAATACCAAAAACAACAGAACGGAAAACAATATAATTTCTTATGCTGAGTATAAAATTAAACAGAATCCATTGGTTCTTTATATTATCATGAACGCCTTACCTCAAGTGCTAACTCCTTCCTTCCTATTTTGCCAAGACTGTCTGGTTCACTGATGCAGTTCCACCACCTAAAACGCAGGCAATGGTGATCGATAGCTATCAAGAATGGGCTGTGTGTTCTACCCAGGCATTCTTATATACTAGAACTACAGTGTGAGTGTGGAATAGATAAAAGATAGTGATTTAAATCCTCCACATTCTTCATTTATTATGATCACAACAATTATACACAGAGCCAAGTAAAAGTCTGTACCCTTTTTTGTACCCCATGGAAATTGGCTTCCATGCCTCCATGAGAAATGATAGATTAGTCGAAGTGGAGATTACAGATTCCTTTGTTTCATCAGAATGAGCTGACTTAATTTTTTGGTACCTTAAAATGGTGAAAGCAATTGCCTGTACAAAAGACATGCTGAGGCATCTGATTATGCTCGCAATCAATCTTGTTAGCATTAAAATAAACACATGACCCATCGAGTCTCAGTAGATGATGGCGGCTTTACGAATCTCTTCTTACCACAAGCATAAAATTCGGTATAGGTATATATGATACGTCAATACAAAGAGCCAATCCAAGTGATGCTTCCAAAAATGTTAATGATTTTTCACGTTATCTACAATCTACAGCATACTCTTAAAAATTAAAAATTAAAATGGCTACAAAAATAGGTCTGGTCATACCTTGGCAGCAAGGATAAATATATCATTTGTTTCTGAAAAAAGTAAGTGCATCAGACAAAGAAAATCAAGCTGCAAACAAATATTAGAGGACTTCCAAGGGATTCCATTGTAGCCTCACCATTAGCATGATCAATGAATTGTTTAAGAGCCTCCCTGCATGATGACTTTGATTTTCTTCCCACACATAACAAAGAGTGAAAGCTTTCCCAGTCAGCTTTTGCACAAGATGGGCTGCAATAGTTCGAATAAATGAGTTAGGCAAACAGAAGGAATACAAACAAGAGAAAATGAGTCACAAGAGTTGCAGGATAAATAGATAAAGTGATCTCTGACAAGCACACTACTTGTAGCTGATGGACAAAACATCATTGCGGCAAATATCTATCAGTTGTGAGTATAATCTTTCCCAAATGAGGAAGTACATCAATACTCAATTTAATTTTTGAATTTAAACAACGCTTTTACAAACATACATATACTCACGCAGACGTAAAACTGAAATGAACAGTTCCCGCAGCACAAATCATTTTTTCGTTTCACATTGTATAAGCTTGGATAATGAAAAATGCATTGCTTAAATTGGAAATGTGGATTCAAGAGTCTCTAAGTACGATAATATATTAGTTAGTGATTATCTTGATAATTTCTACTCATCTGTCATTAAACCTGTACAAAAAGAACGCCAGGGTAAAGAAGTTGCAAATTCCACCTAATAGATTAACCAATATAATATATTTCTAGTGCCTGCATGTACTTGTTTACATGTTGTGATTCGAGCAAGTTAGTTATAACTGCTTGAAAATGCGATGTATCAACTAAATAATTTTCTTGAACCAAAATTATAAAGTACCAAAAAGATTGCAGCGTAAAAAACCTGCAGTAGTATGTTTCTCCACAATCTCCGGGACATGGTATGACTGATGGCAATGGGAATTTTTCTGAGAGGGGAAGTCTTAGTTCACCGTTCATCAACGACTCCATAACCTCAATGGGAAGAGGAATTTTCTCTCCAGAGTCGCTTGGTGCACATTCATCAGAACTATCACAATCGTCAGAAAGTACATTGTCTTCATTATCCGATGAATCACTCGGGCAGCTGGCTTTTGAGGCATGAGAACAATCCCCATTAGGATCTCCTTTGTCCATTGAAATCCCTAAGCTCTTGAAATACAGCTGTTTCCCGATTTGAATTTCAATGGAACCGATAAAACGGTAACAAAAACTACAAACAAAGCAGTCCATCTACAAAAATCAAAACTCAAAAGTTTAAGGACAAGCACTTGAGAATGAATCAGTGATATGACAAGATTACATGTATGATGTATCTTACTTTGTTATATGAATGTTGATTGCCAAACAGCATTTGATCTTTCAAGACAACTTGCTCTTCTTCAAAATCCATATTTGCATACACACCTGCATTTCACTGACTTAGAAACGACAACATTGAATAACCGCGCAGAGGTTCATCTTCAGTTATAGCATTATATTGCTTATATAGCTTAATGTGAGAAATACTTCAAATAAAAAATTAATTCCGTAAGACAATTCATTATTTCTTGTCTCATAGCCTACATTTCACCTAATCATTATGCAACACGAGGCTTGCAGAGACGTACCCTTTCCAATCTCCGCATTCTGTTTCACTTTGAGTCCAAGTATCTGCCTATCAGATAAAAGCTTTTCAAAGTATTCCTGCATTTCATAAATCAAGAAAAAATCCAACACATAAGAGTATCAGACATGTTCATACTGGAAATCAACAAAATCAAATCAAGTAGATGCGCAAGCACAACCCTAGTTCCTAAAGCATCTTATACATCATCAGAAATCAAAAAATCTAATTTTGTTTAGAATAGCACAAAAAGGAAGTGAAATACTTGGACTTGAAGTTGAGTAGGAGGCTGAAGGAGGGCAGCAACGTGCTCTGCATATCGCTCGTCAACCGCTGACGCCATTTTCTTCTCTCTCAGTCCGTCGGAGACGTGGAGTAAATATGCGCCGCTGCAAACTAAAACTATTAGCGCTGCGCTGCGCCTCTCTGAGTTTGTTGCATATCGAATCAGACCGGTCTATGTCTTGGTCCATTTCAATGTTTAATTGAACCGTATGAATAATTGGATTAACGTCACCGGAGCAAAAAGAAAACTGGAGATGCGGGGTATCGATCCCCGTAGTACCTCTCGCATGCTATACAACTCTACTCTTTCCCATTTTCTAGATGAGAGGGATTTATTCCTTAAATAGGGGACGAGGTAAGAGCAAGATAATATAAACACAGCACAGCTCAGGCCTCATTGACATGCTTTCATCAGCATCTGTGTGTGCACTCATTTAGAGCTGATACTATCAAACAATCTGCTTTGACACCATAGCATTTACTTGGCCTCTATTTTTTATGATAAAAACTCTGTTAAATATTACTATTCCGCAGAGAATTTATATAAAAAACAAGATGATAATTTAATGTCTTCGTATTCACTAAATTTTATAATCTCCTGACTCACAATCTTCTTATCTTGCTCATAGTTCCACGCTCTCACTGGTTAGAAGACGCCGCCGTCTTCAGCTCCAGCCATGATTCCCTCATTTTGTTTCATATTCACAGGGACGGCTGACCTGTCTGGACCACTTATTCTTCGCAGCGGCACCAACTGCACAACCTTAGCCATTCTTGAGCGTGTAAGCTACGTCCAAGTTAACACTTCACCACGCCTGCAGCTTATTCTTTACTGGGCCGCCCAGATAAATCTCTGAGATCCTTGAGTAAGAAGACTAGAAGAACCTTAGTAACTTGACATGATTTAAGGTTAAATGAATATGTTGTTCTGATACAGGTGCAATGGAAGAAAACAGAAACAAATGACTCGTTGAAAAGAATACAACACCTGATTTATATATATTTATACTCAAAACTATTTTTCATTTCAAATTTGTTCTGTAGCACAAACTAAAAAAATAACCTGCTGCTGACGCTAACATCTAACACTGAAAGCAATAACATAACACTACTTACAAGGAGGGTGTGATTAACAAAACCTGTACACTTGCGGGTTATGTAGGGTTGGCCAATTGTAACCAAATCTCCAATTGCCAAGTGAGCTCCCATGGATGAAGTCCTATTTCAATCTCCTGCCACCCAAGGGATCTCCCATGATGGAAACAATAGGAATTCTTTTCAGCCAGAGAGAGTATTCGTGGATTGCTGCTAGCCTCCAAATGTACATACACACATCTGTGTAATCTTCTCTTCTACTGATCTATCTAGTATTAATCGGACATGGGTTGGTATACAGGCGCTCTGTTCTTCAGCCAGTGCATCATCTCTTTGCTTAATGTTGTGTTTTCAAGAACAGCATCTAGCATTGGGCTGCCTACAATAGCTGAAGTCGTCTCAAATGCCCATACCCGGTCCTCTGGCCACGCTCTCTGAGGCTGCTTTTCCTGGTCATCGAAAATGATTCGATGTTAAGGATTAAACAGTAACAATCAACACATCAATATCAGAATAGCGTGAAGCACAACTTCATAATGAAAGCCTGGTTACAGATTAGCAAACATTGCATGTATGTCAATTAATAGAGAGCACGAAGCTAAATAGTAACTAACCATCCTTGAGAGCATAAACTGAAGAGTCTTTGGTCCATTAATGGATTGCCGTGATGGCTTCTGGGGATTAGCATAGAAGGAACTGATATCTGGTAATATCAGGCAACCCCTACTAGCTTTAGCCAAGTTAACATCTGGTTGGGGATTAGTCTGATTGTACCAATACATCAGCTGCCCTAAGCAATAATTGGACCCGTAAGTTTTCTGATATTCCTGCAAGCCGCTTCCCATTTTCTCACTATACTTGGGACCCAGGTCAAGAGGGCTAATGTAAATAGGTGGTGAAGTAAAAGCCTTGTATTCCTGCAGACAGCAATAAACAATAGCCAATTAGAATGGAAAGTTACAAACTAATCCAAAATATACTTCCATAAATCCGAAAACAGCAGACGAGTTTACTTGTATTCTAAAAAAGTTTTTTGTGTATGCATATATATGAATCAAGTCTGCAGCAGCGTCATGACGGCATTTGTATGAGCAGGGAAAACTTCGAAGCTCATCTCTTAACCTATACAATAATTCAACAAACCAGAAATTATTTTACACAAGTTTTTGAGAAAGAAAATCAAATGATAAACCAAAATTTGGTGGTGAGATGTGTTTACCATAATAAAGATTTAAAAAGATCTTCCTGTACGTTGTCTGAATCTGATGGATCTTGAGCATGGATTCTTTTTCTCAAGTCAGTATACAAGTGGTCATCCGTGTAAGGTGCCATGCACCGAAGAAGCTCCTCAACAAGAGACTTCTCTCCTTTCCAGATTAGAGATACTACAGACCTAGGACTAAGCTTCTCCAAAGGAGGTGAGGCTCTTTTAGGGTCACCGAAAACGCATCTCATAACATACCTAACCTGCTCATGGAATAAATGAATTCTGGTAACTAAAACGCTTCGCTCAAAACATGAGCCTTGGATATCCCTCACATTCGCTAGCAATCAAGGTTTCTTTGCATGACACAAATAGAGAAATCTACTTACTTTGTCAAGAGTTAGAGCCAAATTTTGAAGCCTCTGATTGTATACTCCCTCAGCCTGAATCTCAGCATCACTTTTCTCAACATCAAGAGATATTTCAGTCAGATACTTCTTCTTTTCTTCAACATTATGCTTCAATATTTCCTCAGGGAGCTTAATTCTTTCCTTGTTGATAAACCTCACCTTCAACAAAAAAACTTTACAAGTCAAACCCGATAAAATTTGCAACCCATAGAATCAGAGAAGACATCTATATGATCACAAACATACCAGACGAGCAGTATATGCAATTAACCAGTCTGGCAACCCAGCAAGTAAACAGCTACCCAACCCAGCTTTTGCGAGAACAATATAATCTTTATCTGATACAGAGTCCAGCTCACATGCCTGAATCATCAATTTATGCCGATCTAAAATTCCGTGGCACTCTTCTAGTACCTAGGGATAAAATTTATAATAAATAAAAGCGATACCAACAAACAAATAGTTATCTTGCTAAGGTGTTTCATCAAGCCTTGCATCTGTCATCCTAAGTCATTCAGCAGATGGTTTTATTTTGTTTTCAGTTTTCATGAAGATAACTTAATTAATAAACTGACTGTTGCATCAAATAAATAGGTTAAATCCAAACCCCATTACCGAAATACACTTGAATATGCAGTCAGAATTTATACTATAAAAATATACCATTTCAAAGGCCCCTTCTCCAGTTAGATTCAAATAGCTTCCTCGACAAACTTGACTCCCGCACAAGCAAACAGAAACCTCATATTCTTCCTTGCTCTGTAAAGATCCACACAATGAATGCATATAGAAAAGTATTCATATTGATGAAGCAGAAAACCACATGGAAGGTTCATACCTCTGTGACAGAATTGTAATCAAATGATATTTCCTCTCCATACTGAATTTCACGAACAGCATAAATGCCAATTTGATAACGGCCATTCACAGCCGTAACTCTGGGAGCATAATTTCGAGAAATTTGTTAATTAAACAAGAAATGTCATTAAATCCCACAGGATCTGGTCACTGAATCTAAAGAAATTCGCTGCCCACACATATAATTCAAGCATAGAAATACACTGATGCAGCATATAAAACAGCAGAGGACAAATAAGAAATCTGGACAAGTTGAAATACATGGTTTCTGCATCAAACCAGAGCTACGTCAGTACAATATGACATCAGACATCCAAGTACTTACTTTGCTTCACAGTTAGGCCGACATGAGTGACAAATGCGACTTGCATAATTAGCTTTGTGCATCGCATCGACAACAACCAGATCATACCCATCAGCATCACCCTGTCAAACAAAATCTTTTAGTCACATAGAATGAACAAAACAAAAAACCTTGGGAATTTAGTGCTGAAGTGAAATAACATCAAAAGTTTGCATACTTTTGGCCTCTCAAGATAGATGTTATAAAACTCTGGTGCTGGGTCGGTGCTGTTTTTCTGCAAGTGCCGAATTCCATCTTGTTTTTCAAACCATCTCCAAGCAGGGTACACCTTTTAAACACATCAAACATCAACATAAAAATCATGCACTTAGACCATCTAAAATGTAACATTGAGAAAATTCAAAACCACATATATCATGTATGCCGCAGTTTACAAACCAATAATTGAAATAAACAATTATCTAAAATTCATGTCCACCGTTAATAAAATAAACTTGTTTTATGAGAGAAGTACTTGTTTCCTTTAAGTTAGACTTTGAAACAAATTGAGAGCTGTCAAACCAGTTAGTCGCATTAATTTGATTGATGTATATTTTGGCTATGCTTCATTATTATATGCGCTCAACGAGTAATAAAATATTACCTATATACACATCTGCTGCATGCACACAAACACGATAACAACTGACCATATTCTTTAGTGATAATGGAGATAACTAGATATAACATGCGATCTTTTGAAGCTGAAACCAGACATAATGGAATTTAAGACCGTTTAGCAAGTCCCATGAAAAGAAACATGACTTATGAGACCTTACCTCTCCAAGAAAATCCACAATAAAATCGTCCACACCAAAACCACCATCTTTGTTGCAGACTACACCAAGTCCCTGATTGTATCAGTAAAAAAATACAAAACTAGTTAAGTGAAACAGATAAAACAACAGTCAGTAATCCAGCTACGCAGACACATAAATGAAACGAAAATAACAAAGGACTGACATTTACCTTTCTGTACGCTACATACTTATCATCTGGACGAGATGTCATTGCTTTTAGGATACCTTGACACATCCTTGTGGTTCGCATATCCCGAGCTTCTACAGCTGTTTTTTGAATTTCTTCAATGACTTGCTTCAAGGAGTAGATCATTGGAGTGCTCCCAGATCCAGTAAAGCGCCGCACTTGTTTATTCAGAGTCCGAAGAACAACATCTTCAATGAACAAATGCTTCTCAAGCAGGGACCAATCCAACTCCTCAGGCATGGAATCAAGTACAAGATTATGAGTATAGGGATCGATTCCATAAACCTCTTGCTCTAAGACCTCATCACCAAGTGTTTTTCGAGGCTGAAAGCCTTTGACTTCAGGAATCTCCATATCCAAGTCTTCGTTACTGCTTTTTTGTGCTTTGAGCATCTCAGAGTAACCTTCAGGCAAAGAGACCTGCATCTTCCGTTGCACCTCTTCATCATCAGCAACAATGACATAGTGATCAATGACTTCATATTTTCTGGTAACAGGAGGAACAAGGCTTGCTTTTGTCATACGAGCACCCCATTCACGCTCATAACCCACTAACTCATATGTGTCGTCATCGCCATAGTGTTCGTTTCCTTTTGCCTCCCCAAACGAAGTTTCTGACCACAATGCTGACCCGCTTCTTGTTTCAGAGGCTGAACTCTCAGAGTCGCTACTGACGAATTCAGATGAGTGGTCAAACTCATCAGATATATCACTCCCAGAGTTCCTTGACCTTTTGTTTGACTTCAAAACCGTCGACTAAAATCTCGAGAAGAAGAATGTTCTTCTGGGCCATCATTAATGGAATACATGCTATCACTTCGGCTAATATATTCTTTGTTCAGTGAAGTGAACCTCTTCTTGTACTTTGAGGATGCAAGTGACAATCGAGCAGATGTATCATCGGCACTTCCTATATTCTTCATCATCTTTGAATCATGATCCAACCTAGTTGCAAGACGGGAGAACAGCTTAATCACACGGCTAAAGTTTCCAGATTCCCCACGTTTCTTCCTTCTGCACACACAAAATATGAGTTCAGTAATCACACCAAATACGCATATTGATAACAAAGAAAGGGGCTCACTTGATAACATCCTTGTATATTCTGCTTAGGTCATCTTTAACAGCTCGTAGTCCACGGTTAACATAGTAGCCAATCTTAATTTTCTCTTCAATCTCTTCGACCTAGCCAAACGTGAAAATGAAGTCAATTTTAAGTTTAACTGCTACAAAGCACGTCATTTTTACATATACAGGAGGATGTATAAACCTTTGGCACCAAGAAGTCAAATGTATTTTCCTTCATGATTTCTTTCAAGCTAAAATTAATAAATCTCTCAGCCTTCTTGTAGTTGATTTCAGTTTTTTTCATAGCCCAGCGTCTGACACGAGCATCCCTTGGAAGGATTGATGAAGAATTCCTAGCATCAAACACTTTTGATCTCCTGTATAGGTTTTGTCGAAATAACTGACTGGCTGACTCTCTTCGATCCACACTATCAAAATAGTCTTTTAGATGATCAAATTCATCTTCAGTAGGGGTGCAGTCCTCAAATGTTCTTTCACTTCTTTGTACACTCTTTGTATTCAAACTAGTCTTACTGCTCCATGAGCTCCAGTTCCTTGACCAGTTGACAGAAGGGAATCTACTTTCCAACGGCCGTAAGTGGCTGCAACCTCTTACATTTATGGTTGACAATGAAGGGAAAGATGAAATAATCTGTTCAACACTGCCAACAGTAACATTGCTACACCCAGCCAGAACTAGGCAACTTATATTTTCTCTATTATACCCTTCCTGCAATCAAACAAATGCACAAATTTTACATTAGGGAATGCAATAATAAACACAGATATCAAACTGAAACAGAGAAATTAGGAGAATTACAGTGCTCATCGAATCTCAAAGTCATTTTCAACAGGGTTAAAAAGTTCATCTATTTTCTATATGGATTGCACTGTTTATGAGGGGAATATAAAAATATCCTCTTTCTGAAAATGACCTTGAGATTCTAGAGCTAGCTGTTTTTATTTTAACTAAAGAAACAGAAATATGGAAAGAGTAACCCACCAAAATTTGCCAGGCAGTACAGTCAGTACAAACGGGAGCAATTGATGACAGATCAACCTGTCTGGATATACTCTTGTAGAAGCGGACAGCTGATTTCCACTTTTTGCAAGTTAGAGAAGCAAAAACAAGTGATTTAAGATCGGCTTTGAGAAAATGAAATATACGTGCAAGTATGTGGCCATTCAATAGTCCCCAAGGTCCATTAACTGCAGATTCTGAAATTTCTTCCTCCTTGAAGTCGACACCAGCACAGAGTTCATCAAATGAGAGCTCACCATCATCCTCCGCCACAACAGTTTCTTCAACAACGTTCTCTTCTTCATCCTCAAGCAGGGCAGTACGAGCTCTTTTTGCAACATGATTTCCTTCTGTAAATGCCAGCAATAAAGTGATGAAAATCCATACATGAACAAATTAGCTAAAGAATCAACATGTTGCTTCACTGAGAGTTACCCCTAGAAGCTATTTATTAAATGGAATAACACTGACATGTCTACTGCTTTAAAGACTATCTCATTCAATTCTATAACAAGCCTTCAGTTTATGATCTGGAGTAGAGTATGAAATCACACGCGTTAAAGAAATGCAATTCCAGATGCTGGTCTATGTATGGGCCATGTATACGAGAATGACAGAATCTTCTACCCAAAAACAAAACGAATATTTTGTCAGCATGTCCCGACCATCTAATACATAAACATTACCCTAATGGCAAGTCTAATTTTGTACTGAAGTTATGAGCTGAGCAACATCCCTTTTATCCCTCTTAAAATATTTTTCCATGCCTTAAGATTCTTAATTTTGAGTAAGCAAACTGCGTTACATTCTTATCAAAGCTTTGTAGTAGCTCTAGAGGAGGCTAATTCTAGATTCCCTTGTGTCGACAAAGGATAACATACTGATCAGAAGATTCAGCATACCTGAAATATGAAATCTGTTTAATTCGCCAGCTGAGTTTTTTGTAATGGTGGGATTAAAAATATTCTTTTCTACCTCCTTCAATTGTTTGGCGCTGATCCATGGATCTAACACTTCATTAATTGATGCTGCAAACTCTCGGGTTTTGTATGACTTCATGACCAATTCATGAAGCTTGGCAAGGGTGTAACCTATGAACTGAGGGTATGAGTTACTGAAGGGGCTGAGGCTGGCTTCTGGGAAGCCAGAAACCATTAATAACGAAGACGTGTCAGATGGTTTCCCCTCACTCACAGTTTTATTGTCTTGGACCTTTCCAAAAGTATCAGATGACAGTAAAGCAGCGGTGACAGGTACCCAGATGTTATCAAATTTTCTGAGAATGCAGCTAGATCCGTGGATAACACCTTGATGAACGAAACTTTTAAGTTCTGCCAAAGTTAAAGGTCCTCGTTCGCATCCAGAACCATCTCTGTAATACCAGTCACCAAGATGCAACTGCAAGTCATTGGCCGTGCATAGATGATCTTTTGGAAGCTTAATTGACTCTTTGGACTTAATATCACTTTTGAACTCCTGATCCCTAATAGATTTTGAAATTCCTCCTACAGACGATCGTTGCACTTCTTTTGCTGTGTTATGATGCCTAGAAGATTTTGATGAGTATCTCTCTTTGCCTCTACTTCTATTTTGTGGCTCAGCAACAGATGGACCATGATCCTTAACCACACATGCATTGATCTTGACAACTGGTAACAAAATTCCTTTGGCACTCTTTGCAGCTGATTGATTCAGTTGTTCATCTGTGCCAGAAAAGGCCCAACAAGGCAAATCAAGCATCTGGCTGCTAGAGGGATAGTAAAATTCATCTTTGACTTGCCATCGTGGGTCCTCATATCCTGATTTTCGCATCTGGCATAGTGAACCGCCATCATTTAAGACAACTATCTTCTGCGATCTATCATCCAAACTTCCATCATCCCTCTTCCAGTCCCCGCCTTTGCATGACCATTTCCAAGGGAACTCTGCAGGGAACCCATCTGCATACATACCTGATTCCTGTGGTGCAACTGAGTCATTCAGAAACTGAACGGATTGTCACTGTGGTTATCTTTAGAATCTTGACTGGGCGAAAGACAATCTACATAATCAAGAAACACAACTGTCAGTTTTGATCGGCTGAAATGGTGGTCATGGAGAATAAGAAAAGCTGTTGAATCTAAACTGAGCTAATGCAAAACTCAGTATTCCTCGATTTGTCATCATGTATCAAGCAACATCCATTATAACTAACACTACCAAAAACATCTATACAAATTTATACAGAATTTAGCATCACTTCACTGTGCAAACAGTGAAGAGATTACAGAACATCTGCAAAACTTGAATATCACGTATCAATGCTGATTGCACACTAATGAGCAAATCATAAGGCAAAGAAGTCAGTTTTGAAAAACTAATAAGACCAGTAACTGACATCACCCAGATTTCTTCAATGAATTTATTTTAATGAATGTGCACTTGATGTCATTGTAGTTAAGATATGTGTAAAATCCAAAAACATGCTAAAGGCAAGTGAGTCAGAACTACGCATTATGGAATGACATGAACTAAATATTTTGATATAATTGCAAAATAATCAAATTGAAGAAAGGAAATAATCAAAGTATGGAAATGTTTACCTAGTTCTACTCCATATCTCTCCCAAGGAGCATTTTCAAAAGTTACTTGTAGCACTTCTGCACGTAGATAGCAAAACATGCAAATTTGATTTAGAATCAGACACAAATAACATACACACATAGAAGAGGAACTGAATAAGTTGGTAATAATTATAATAAATTAAAGAATTGGTACCCCCGAGAATTTCAAGCTCCCTGCCAGGTATTACTGCCAATCCCTCTAAAAGAGCTTCAACCCTTTCGTCAATGTACAGATCCTCATATGATACAGATGACATGATGTGTGGTTCTGATAAGTTTAGGGCACATTTTTCATCAACTTGATTGTCATAGTCACACCCTGAGTGTCCCGTTTCTACCAACAAATTACCTGAAGCCTCTGGAGGGTCAACCATTTGGGTTACTGAATCAGAGGCTAGTGGTGCAAAATTCACAATAACCAATGGCGAAGCGGCATTTTCAACAGTCACCCACCTATCAGTATCCAAGTGCTTTATAAGATGGTCCGACCAGAGGTCTCCGGTCTCCACCAGTCTCTTGAGCTCAGATAATTTTGAAGGGCCCCGTTCCACTCCAAAGTAATCAAGGTATACCCATTTCCCAGTAGCTGAATCAGCCGCTGCTGAGACATGAGGTGGTGTGTCACATATATCCATATCTTCCTCCATTGAAGTGGTTCTTCTGAATGACCATTTACAATAGCAATTTCATTGCAGTCAAAACTGCGCTTTTGAGGTAGCTCGTCAGGATACAGTGAGTTGACCTTTTCCTCAAGCATAGAACTTCCTTGTAATATCAGTTTCTTGTCCTGAATACCCTTAGAAGAACATGTGGTCTCATAAGTATTACCCTTATTTCGTACTACCTCCTCACATCCTTCGTTTTTGCATCCCTTTCTATGCTCTCCATCTTTATTATCCACATTTGTTATACTTGTAGGTGGCGTGACCCTACAGTTATGATGGTCATGCATGGTATCGAGGCTAGATTTTTTAACAATGTTATGACTATATGAAGGTCTCTGTTTCATGTCCTCTTGATAACTGTCTTTCCGACTGGATTGGTACTTCTCCTTCTTATCATGGGCAGACCTCTCCACCCTGTTATTCTGTGATCTCTGTCTGCTATCATATGGGGATTTCTCCCGTTTATCAAAAGGAGATCTCTCCCTTGTATCACACATGAATCTCTCTCTCTTGTCATAAGGGGATCTTTCCCTTCTGTCATAAGGAGACCTCTCCCGTGTATCACTGGGAGACCTAACCCTGTGACCAGAGCTTTCCCTTCGATCATAATTGTTTCGATAATTCTGTTGACCAAGGGGAGACCAAGTAGGCGGTCCTGGACTAGAGACATGCCTATCAAATGATCCCTTTGAGGATCGAGAAGAATCAAACTGCCTTGATGTGTACCTTTCAGTAGATACTTTGAATGAAGAACCATTGTAATGCCTACCCGAAACCCTTCGTGGGAAATGATCAGGATGCCCAGAATGACAAATGTCTTCGTCCAACTTTCTGCTTTTAAATCCAATGGAACCGCCAGATTCACCATGACGTCTATATTCATGATCAGTTTCATTTATATAATGTTTTGAGTAACCTGCAAATAAGAAATCCCTTTCACCAGTTTTCTCATTACTGGGCTCATTCTCAGATGATGTGTCGTCAAGCAGAAACTTTGAACCAAATTTTGAATCCTTAGCAGATAGCGGATGAACATATGGTCTTCTGAGCAAACCATCCTCTTTAATATATTCGACAGATGTCATTGCCAGGCCATTTTCATTACTCCGACCAGTGGTTGATTGTTCTTTACCATTATTATAATCATTTCTGGTAATTTTTCCTGTCTTATATGAATAGAATTCGTTTCTTCCAGTTTCATCACTCGATCCCTTCCAAGACCGAAACTTTGTCACCTCTTGAACTTTATTTCTGCTACTGCATCTGACAATGTCATCTTTCCAGTGCGCCTGTCTGGCCAAGTTATATCAGATTCTGGAGTAAGTTTCAGTTCCTGCACAATCTCTCCAGCCTCGAGATCACCCCTTAGTACCCCATCATCATTCTCCAATTCCCTACTCTCTGAAATTCGTAACTCACCTTCCTCAATATCTTCATCCCCTTCCATCGAAATCTCACCATTCTCAACCTCTTTATCAACACCACTACCACTCATAACATCATTGCTCGCCACCTTGGCGTTCATTCTTTTCCCTCCACTCAACTTATCAAGTCCCTTGGAACTAAAACCATTACAAAAAATCTCTGAACGAGAAATCATATCCATAGCAACACATTGACCTTGCAGAGGCATAACATCACCTCCACCATCAGCTGCACCACCACCACCCAAGGCAGTCCCACAGCTTTCCTCCAATTGAACAAGCCCTAATCCACCCCTGTCCCGGGGCTCCCGATGCTCATGCATCGAACCCCTTTTCCAACTCTTATCTCCCAATTCGTGGCACGGCCGGAACCCTAGAATCCTCCAAACAACCAAAACATAACAAGACGTCAATTGGCAACGAATGTTAACGATTCAATCGCGTCCGAAGTCTCCTCGAGACGTGATAAGAGAACAGATGGTTAACCAATCAATCCGGCCGCGAGAATAATCGAATGAAAACCCTGCGTGCTACGGAATGCGGAGGGAGTTAGTGAGAGGCGGAAATAGAGGTGTATGTAGATCAGTTTTGAGAGGTAAGTTGAGAGTGAAAAGAGAAGCTGAGAAGTCCGGCGAGTGAGATCGGAAAATCGCCGCTGCGTTGGATTTGTGGGTCTGTCTTTCTCTCTCTTTTTCTCTAATAAAAACTCACAATTTTTCTTCAACTTCGTTCTTTGTCAAAGCTTTAATTTGATGTCACTGCTCCAAGCCCGGTCCATTCGATTGAACCGAATTTTAGACGAAATTGAATCGTTTCATGGTCGAAAACGCATGTCTTTGTTATATTATACCGGTAACTATTGTCTCAAACCACTGTTGTGAAACCCGACTCGGTAGTCGATTCGGCTATGTCACTGGGTCTTTGGATTAGAGGGTCAACTCGGATTGACCCTTGGATCAATGTTTATATCAATAATATAATATTTAAATGTATATTCAAATTCAAAAGTATTTTTATCAATTTTAATTCTCATAAAGTGTTAAGAAAATGAATTCAAAAGTATATTTATCAATTTTAATTCTCATAAAATGTTAAGTAATAAATTTGGTCGGGTGGTTAGAATTTCTAGAGCATTGAAAGGGTCTAGGTCGAACCTTAACGTAGTAGATTTTTAGAAAATTAAAAATCGGTTCAATTGGCCCGATTATCTATTGGCACGCGCAAGCCGTGATTTACCAGAGGTCAGGTCACATACCATAACTGTGCCGGTGTCTTTATTAATAGAAGAACCTTAAAGCAATAGGTATTTGCACATTCAGTATTTGAGTGTTTGAGCTTTGAACCAATGCTCTTCTCTGCAACTGATGTGCAGGTGCTACTTGCAAATTCAACCTCTTGATCCAGAATCCAGATACACCCTCTTCTATTTGGCTCAGTCAGATATGCAGGCTTCATGCTAAGTATCCTGGCATCAAATAATAAATTACTCGCTCTAATCTTCTGTGGTCAGGTTATTCCAAAATACACGATCTGAGTTTGGACTTTGGAGAGGTGGTTGGTTTACAACACTTTCTCACGGTTTCACCAATAGTCACCACAAGAGCAGATTCCATCTTTAAAATGATGGAATCTATTTGAATCTCTCACAACAATCTCTCTGTCAACTAGCTTTGATATGAGCTTTGTGGCAGAATGGCAATTTACGCAAGCCCGGAGATTCTTGCTAATTCTTAAAGTTGTTCCAGAGGCTGTACTAATGAGTCCATAAGCAATAGCTATCCTCTCACTATGGTTGCAAAGGTTCTCTTCTACCTCCTCATTGTTCAAATCATGTAGAACAGAATCTTTATGGGGTACAAATCCGGCAACCTTCATTCTCATCTCCAACTCTATCTCCTTGTCCAGTATCTGCTTATATTTAGGATGAGATCTGTCTCCAGCTCGAAATGTCTCAAGCTTTCCGTTTATCTCAATAGAACTATGGCCCAAGTCCTTAGTCAGACCTTTTTCTTTCATTAAGACTCTAAGCCTTGCAACTTGATCCCATGAGCGAACTGAAGCATAAAGGTTGGACAGCTGCACATAATGACCCGTATTTAATGGGTCTAATGCAAATAGCTGCTCTGCAGCATATGCGCCCAATTCAACATGCCTGTATGTCTTGCATGCACTCAGAAGGGCTCCCCAAATGCTGATTCCAGGTTGAATTGGCATCTCTTTTATAAATTCATATGCTTTATTTAAGTACCCTGCACGGGCCAAGAGATCAACAACACAGGCATAGTGTTGGTACCGAGGCTCAATTCCATAAAGTTTCATGCTATGAAATAGCTCCCAACCTTGAGATGCAAGACCCGAATGATTGCATGCCATTAGAAGTCCAACAAAGGTCACGTCATTAGGGCTCACGCCAGTTTGTTTCATTAAACTGAAGAGATCCAAAGCTTTACTTCCTTGACCATGTAGCGCGTAACTGACAATCATGGCGCTCCACGCAACCACGTCCTTATTAACTATTCGGTCGAAAACTGTCCGTGCTAACTCAACACTTCCACATTTTGCATACATATCAATGAGGGCAGTGTTAACAAAGATGTCATCATAATATTTACTCTTAGCAATGAAGTCATCCATCCATCTGGCTCCTTCAAGAGAGCCGACATGTGCCTGAGCTAAAATAGCAGACCGGACTGTAATGGAATCAGTTGATATATTTTTACTTATCATAAGCTTAAAAAGCTCCAGCGCTTTCTCGGGAGATTCATTATTTGCATATCCAGATATCATTGCGTTCCATAAAAGTAAATTGGGGATCTCAACCCGATCAAACAATAATCTAGCTGTTACAACTTGCCCAGTTCTCGCATACATAGCTGTGAGTGTGACAACCAAATCTTGTTCAAATTCAAGACCCATTTTAATCACACAGCCATGAACAGATTTCCCTTGATTCAAATCCTCTAAGTCTGCATAAGCCTTCAAGACACTTACAAGTGCAATCCAATCGGGTCTTACATTACCGCATAATCTCATCTGACTGAAAAGTCTCAATGCTTCCAATGGCTGTCCATTCTGGCTATATCCTGATATCACCGACGTCCAAGAAACAACTGTCTTCACACTTAACCTCTCAAACACGGCCCTTGCAAACCCAAGTTCTTCACACTTGGTGTACAAAGCCACCAACCCATTTTGCAAAAAGTGATCAGCATGTAACCCAAACCTAAATATCTGTCCATGCACAATCTTACCAACAGAAAGTGAACCCAATCCGCCACAAGCTTTGAGAATATAAGGAAACGTGAAGCAATCAGGAATAACTCCATCCATCCTCATTCTCAAATAAACCCGTAAAACATCATCGAATAAGTTATGCTTCGCATAGCCCCTAATTAAAGCATTCCACAGAAACACATAAGGATCAGGAAATTCATCAAACACTTGGCGTGCATATCGTGTTTCACCAACATTAGCACACGCATTCAGGAATTTGGTAACCAAAAACCCATTACCTCGCAACCCCAACTCGTCTAAACGAGCGTGGATTTGTCTCAAGTGATTTCTGGTAGTCGATTTATCAATGAGACACGAATAGAACACTTCTGCGTCGTACACGTGGTCGCAAACATCAGCATTGTCTAGAGTGATTACTTTTGCAGCAGAGAGATAGCACGAGATAAATTGAACGAATTGAAACAAGTGTATGTGTACTGGTCTAAATCTGATCAGAGATGAATGAATGACATCGCCGATTGAGGAATGAAGAAGATGCTTATTGATTGAGCTGGAAAAAGTCAACGCCATGCCGAAGGATCGTTGACTAACTAGTCATGTGGTATTGACGAACATCGTGTATGGGCCTGATGAACTATCCGGCCCAATATCAATCAAGCTCGGTATTTGGAGTCATTTTTGCGACACTTGAAGTTGGTGAAGATATGTGGATTTGGGTGGTGCATGCAAGAGATCTTGAAAAAATGGTGTTTATTTACAAACAAAGAGACTTGGAACAAAGTGAAAAATCAGGACAGGTTTCAAGCATTGTTTCATGAATCATGCCTAATGTAAGCTCTTCATGTTGGGGATCCATTCAATCTAAAGAAATGGAAGTTGGTCGTAAAAGATGCAAACTGTAAAATCCCTTTTGGAAAGGAACCACAGAATTCAAAACAAGATTGTGCAGCAGTTTCGTTAGATTTAGTGTCAACAACTGAAGCATTAGGTCAGAATGACAACCAGATAGAAACAAAGATTCTTTAACAAACGGTCTTGATTAGATAAGAACAATATTTGGAGCAATTAGTACAGAGGAGAAGAAAGTATTTATATTATCCAGACAATTTCAACAATCCAGGAGTAGTCATTATATTGTTGTTGCATTGGTGGCTGCTGAGTCCTTGACATCTTCAATCTTTGTGAGCATGTTTGTTACTCTCTGCAACAGAATCCAGAACTGATAAGTTGATAGTAAAAGTGGAAAAAAAATCAATTGCCTCGGTTCTAGTGAAAACCCACACGGATAAGCAGGTCGCAAGTCAAATTTACTGCATGATTCTTATAGCAAAAATTTATATTCAGAAATATAACGAGGGAATGCCAAAATCTGCACTGCAGTTACAAAAATGATATTTTTATTTTCCTAACAATAACGAGGACAACTCATGGTGCGAAACTGGATTTGAAATAAACTTATTGCTGGCACTAAACCCTTAAAATTGTGTGGAAGTTCTACGATCTCATGGGTAAAAACAGCAAGGGATGAATCCTCAAACTAAAGGAAATGCAAAATGCTTTACGCACATCCACCACGGCAAACATAAAAGGTTAAAAATCGTAAGAACCACCCTTAAAAACAACATATTTGATGACCAAAACTATTGCTTCAGAACAATATCTATTTCATACGAAAGATTCAGAAAATGGCACACAAAATTTAAGCTTCAATATGAAACCTAGCAAGGGGATCATGACTGGAAAATGCTCTTATGTTGCAGAACATGGAACACTGCATTTGTCACTCAACTCTAAGGAAAAGAATGCAACCCTTATTCCCTTAATACCTTATCAACTTATTGACTTCAAGCAAAGGAATATATGGTTATGGTACTCAATACTTACACATCTTTTAGGAATCTAAGGAAAAAACTGTTCTAGGAATCTACATTTAGGGTAAACACAATACTTACACATCTTTTAGGTTGAATACTAGTAGTAAAATATAGTCTTTTGATAACGTCTAATAGCAAGATCGTTCAGCTGCCCAATATGTTATTAACTAGGACTGCTCATGTGGAAATACGTCATAGCCCAAGAAGAAAATCCAACAAAGATGCTTCATTTCATAAGAGATGAAAACAATATTTTTATAGTTTTAATAGAGTGAGTTACTATTAGAGCCTGAACAAGTGACATTCAATTAAAGGAGCATATAAAGTCAATCTATTTCTTAAAAATTCAACATTTCTAGTTTAGAAACTGATAAGATACCTAAAATACAAGAAGCAACTGACCTTTCTCTTCTTCAATGGGCTTGTCCTCGGGCACAGGATTTAGCTCCACCTGCTCTCCACCAACGGTCCTAATGCCACTCCCAACTCTGGTCACACCAGAATGGCCACGAATGCCTTCCTTTTCCTCAGGATACCTAACCACAACAACAGGACAGGCACAATGATGCACACAATAATCACTTACACTCCCAAGCCTACTCTTAACACTCCTTTTTGATGCTCCAAATCCTCTACTCCCCATAATCACTGCACTCAATCCCAACCTCTCCACCTCCAAACACAACCTCTCCTTCATATCATGATCCTTAACAATATGAATCTTAAACGGAATCTGAGCATCAACAAGAGGCTGCGCCACATCAGCAGCTTTAGAAGTAGTAAAGTTATCAAAATCATCCTCTAACTTCTGCTGCGACTCTTCAGAACAATTGTCAGTGTCGATCGACATGTCAATGGATCCCCAATCAGCGCCGTAGAGGACGCTGGTGGGGCGAACGTGGAGGAGGATGACTGCGTCGCCTGGACGGAGATAGTGCTGTACGGCCCACTTGACTGCGTGGGCGCTCTCATCGCTGAGATCCACGGCGATTGCGATCTTTCGTCGGGCGCCTGCGGTCGGAGTGGCGGCTGTGGTCGGGTTAGTGGTGGTGGAGGTGGTGGATGGGGCTGGTTTGACTCGGATTGATGAGAGGGAGGGGAGTGAGTCGTCCACGGCGAGCTTGGGATCGGATTCAGCTGGATTCATAGTCAGATTCGATCGATTGATGCACGAATTGTTAATCGATTGATCGGAGAGAGAGAGAGAGAGGGGGTTTGACTAGAAATTAGGGCTAGGGTTTGACTTTTTCTGCTATTCATTTCACTGTTTTTCTATTAATTATTTAAATAATTATTGCAAAAGAGCAAGATGAGCAAACACGACACGTCGCCCTAGTTCACTGGTCTGCTTGAAACACAAGTTTGTGTCCGTAGATTAGACCGATTGAGAGTACAATTAGATTCAATTTTTTGCTGTAGACAGAAATGGATGGAAGACTGAAGGCGCTTCAGTTACTGAGTTGTTTGAGCAGCCGATCCCAGTGCTTAACACAACCTTGGCTGTATATGAGACTGTTTGTTGCTCGACACTCTCTGGTATTCGCTCTTTAGTTTTTGTGTATCAACTGTTGATTGTTGTTTGAGATAATCTAGTTGTGATAAATCACATAATGGAAAGCCGGTCGGTAAATTTGACTATGGGCTTAACTGATTACACTTTGTCACACTTAGTGGAGTTGAAATCTCTGCAAAAGTATTCCTTTACCGAGTCGTAGGTGACTACTTTGTCGCACGCATGTATTGGAAAATGTCTAATAGCCAAAATAGGGAAGTTTGATGATGAATACTTTTCAACAGATGAGGAGGAAATGGGAAGAGAGGGCAGCTTAGTGCTCTTGATGGCATGAAGTTGCCATTATTTCGAAGATATTGTATTCTCTCTTGCCAAGCTGCTGCCTAACTTGTTAGTCTCTACTTTCTAGTTAGTATCCTATTGATTTTAACTTTATAAGCGAAATATTCTTCTTATTGTAGAGCCCATTAGTTCCCAAGTGTTGCTTGTTGAATGTTGACCATAAAACTGGAAAAAAGGTCAGTGTAAATGCAGTGGCTTCCCTCAATGCGAAAATGCTCAAAAGTCAAAATAAGCTTCCTTGTGGTCTGGACCAGGCACTTGAAACTCAAATAGATGGTTTGGTCTATTTTCTTGTTTTTTATGTAAAGGTATATTTCCTATGTTTACTATTCAATCTACTAAGAGTTAAAGTATGTAACACTCACACTCTACATAATATCGTGCCGTCTGCGTTGAGTTATATGTTTGTGAACAAATATTTCACAGGCGGACAAGTCGTAGTCTGCTTCAGCTGTAAACCTTGAATGACAATTCTCAACCAAAAGTGAAATTTTGATTTTTATATTGCCAAAGACAAAGAGATCAAGAAGTTTACAATGAAACCTATGTCCACTAATCTTTAATTTTCCAACTGCCCCAGTCTCTGTTTATTAAATGCTCGTTTGTTTATATTCATACATATATATGGACATTGATGACCCTGAGCTCTCTTTGTATGGTTGTTCAATAGGCGGCTGAAACTGATTACCATCTGAGGTTGAAGGGCAATGTTGTCATTTCTGACTACTGGTTCACTTCATATACAACATCCCAGCCTCTCAGGCCAGTCCTCAATCCTTATGTATTTGACTAGTGTTCAGTTCACAATCATAAATATATGTGAGTTTTCCGGTAGTTAAAAAAACTCATCCTCTCTTTCAGGGGTGTACTTTACATAAACTGAAATGGGTACTAGTGGTTGTATTCCATGCCTTGTTTTTGTATTGTGTTTCTTATGTCTCAGAATCAGTACATGTCATGGATCTGACAGCATCTCTGGTAATGAATCTCTGTCTGGGGATCAAACCATTTTATCAGCTGGTGGAATCTTCAGATTTGGTTTTTTCAAACCAGGTAATTCTTCCAAGTACTACATAGGTATATGGTATAACAAAGTATCTACTCAAACTTGTGTCTGGGTTGCAAACAGAGAAACAGGAATTTCTGATAGGTTTTTGTCGAAACTTAAGTTTGTTGATGGGAATTTGGTTCTCCTTAATGAGGATCAGAGGGTAGTATGGTCCACAGAGTTGAGCTCATCTAGTGCATCAGCCTCTGTCAAAGCAGTTATTCAAGATGATGGTAATCTTGTTATTTTGCGTGATAGATCGATGGAAATTTTGTGGCAAAGTTTTGACAACCCGACGCATACTTGGCTACCGGGAGGTAAAATTAGTTTGGATAAGCGGACAAACAAAAGTCAGGTTTTAACATCATGGAGGAATTCAGAGGACCCATCGCCGGGTCTTTACTCCCTAGTGATGGATCCAAATGGTACTAAATCGTATGTCATACTTTGGAATAAGTCTGTAAAATACTGGACTAGCGGACCTTGGAATGGACAGATATTTAGCGAAGTCCCGGAAATGAGGCACAATTATCTTTACAACTTCAGTTTTGTTTCAACTGAGAATGAAAGCTATTTCACATATTCGATGTATGATTCATCTGTCATTTCACGTTTTGTTGTGGATGTTTCTGGACAAGTGAAACAGTTGACATGGTTGAGCTTTACCAGTGAGTGGAATTTATTTTGGTCACAGCCAAGAACACTATGTGAGGTATATGCTTCTTGCGGTGCATTTGGAATTTGTAATGAAGGTTCTTCAACATTCTGTAGCTGTCTTAAAGGGTTTGTTCCAAGGTCGAAGAGTGATTGGAAATTAGGAGATTATTCTGGTGGTTGTGTCAGAAAAACCTCCTTAAACTGTGGAAATAGTTCGGTTGTTAATGGGAGGACAGACAAGTTTATGGAATATACTGGCATGAGATCTCCCATACGATCACATTCCATATTTGTGGATGGCGCTGAAGAATGTAAAAGTACTTGTTCCTACAATTGCTCTTGCACGGCCTATTCAACTTCTATTGGTGCATGTACCGTTTGGTATGATGATTTATTGGATTTGCAACAGCTCTCTGGAACTGATCAGATAGGCTCAACTATACATGTAAAGTTAAATGCAGCTGAGATTCCTGATACCAAGAAAAATACAGGTCTAATAATTGGTATTGTATCTGGCTCAGTTGCTGTTGTTGCAGTTTTTATAGGTGTTATTTTTGTTGTTTGCATGAGAAGGAAGCGAACTGTAAAGATGACCAAACCTATAGAGGGTTCGCTGGTGCCATTTGGATATAGAGATTTACAGAATGCGACAAAGAACTTTTCAGAAAAAATAGGAGGCGGAGGTTTTGGTTCTGTGTTTAAAGGAACATTACCTGATTCAACTGTCATAGCGGCGAAGAAGCTAGAAAGTGTCAGTCAGGGAGAAAAGCAGTTCAGAACCGAGGTGAGCACGATAGGAACGGTCCAGCATGTTAACCTTGTCAGACTTCGAGGCTTCTGCTCAGAAGGTAAAAGTCGATTGTTGGTGTATGAATACATGTCCAACGGCTCATTAGATGCTCATCTTTTCCACAGTAGTGGTTCATCAACATTGGATTGGCAAACAAGGTATCAAATTGCTTTAGGGATCGCTAGAGGTTTGAATTATCTGCATGAGAAGTGCCGAGAATGCATAATTCATTGTGACATAAAGCCTGAAAATATTCTTCTAGATTCCGAACTTTGCCCAAAAGTTGCGGATTTTGGCCTAGCAAAGTTGATGGGACGAGATTTTAGTCGAGTTCTCACAACTATGCGAGGCACAAGAGGGTACCTTGCACCAGAGTGGATATCAGGAGTAGCTATAACCGCAAAAGCGGATGTCTACAGTTATGGAATGATGCTTTTTGAAATAATATCAGGCAAAAGAAATTTTGAGCAGCAGGACGACGGAAAAATCAAGTTCTTCCCAACTCATGCTGCACACAAACTAAATGAAGGAATCCAAGATGTTATCAGTCTAACTGATGACAGACTGAAGGGAATTGCAAATGCGGATGAGGTAATGAAGGCTCTTAAAGTCGCTTCTTGGTGTGTTCAAGACGATGAGAATGACCGACCAACAATGGGTCAGGTAGTTCAAATCTTAGAAGGTGTTCTGGATGTCAGATTACCTCCTATTCCAAAATGTCTCCAGATGTTCGTGGATGACGAGGAAAACCTGGTTTTCTTCACTGAATCTTCTGCTAGCCAGAGCTCTTGTCAACAAACTGACTCATCAACTTCTACTTCACAGTTAAAGAATGCCCCCTCTACTGTAAGTTGAAGCCACAAACTACCGTTTTCTTCGGATATTTCTTCCCCTTCCCCTTCAACTGAAAACTGTGGACGTTGATGTATATGTATGCAAGCCTACGTATAAAATTACATAAGAGGAGTAAATATCCTTGCTGGTTTGCTTGTTCATGCAAGTGTGCTACTTCAGTTCTTATTTCAAGTGTGTCATAACCCTTTTCCTTTCTGAAATAATTTTAGAGTTCAAATCGAGTCCAATAAATGTTGGTTATAGCGTTATAGGCAATGACCTGAATGTACAGTTGATTCATGTGACTTTCAGAAAGCTACCAAAGATGCCAGAAATTGTACCGAATACAGCCAGAAAAAACTAAAGCACGTGTTTAAGGTACGTCAATCATTCACATGTTTCTGGGTCATGCTGGAACTTTAAAATAGTGTGTCACTTGATTTCATCAGTTTGAGACCAAATGATTCCTTATATTTTTCCACATATCTGTCTGGTTGAACTCGAAACCGTGGACTTGAATTAAAAAATCTCAAAGTCTCCAAAGATGAACTTACGCCATATCCTCTAGTTTTTTCCACCATTGCAAGCAATCTGTTAGACTTTAAATATTTAATTTTCTAACAGTTTTGATTTTTTTATAATCGCAGGTGAATCACATGAAATGAACGTTTGGCCATTTGTTGCTTGGAGGGTCATTTTAGTATCTTCAGTATGACTCATCTTCTATGATGTTTACCCGTAGCGTCACGGCATTTATGAAGGTGCCAAGGATGCTCTACCATGGCAATCCTTATTAAATATTATTAACTCCTTAGGACAGATGGTCGTTGAGAGCAGTATATATTAAGCTGTTTCCTGACAATATCCTCTTAGTTACTCATTCATCTGTTTTTAATTAATTCACAAGGAAGTTTTCGGATAAGGGATTGTCGGCACAAGGAGCAGAATGGAGTTCATCAACAATGGCAAGGTTTAGTTTTATCCAGGCCTCTCTGATCTTATGAGTTTATACACTAGTTATCCATGCCTCTTTGATCTTATGAGTTTATACACTAGTTATGATTTATCATCAGTTGAGCGATTTGATCATCACTTGCAATGATTGTACACTTTGATCTATTTGCTTCTGGTGGATTCTGAGGGTGAGTATATTGTTTGATGATCTTCTTTATGAGTATCGCGAAGTGTTGACCTTTCAGAAGTAATATTGTCCTGTTTTGGTACTTATTATCTAAATGATTAACCAATATGCCACTTTCAATCAAAATTTCTGGAAGGTGATCACCTCTTGATTTAGTCTTAAGTTTGTCGTTTCTATGATTTTGTCTGTTTTTCTTTCGAATAATTTAGTAGAACATCAGGCACTTAGAAATTAATGAGCTCATTTTTGTGGTTTGAATAAGTTCTATGCTTCTTTGTTGAAGTTATGTTTAATGATTTTCTAGGACAAGAAGAAGAGGAATCCTTCAAAGTTGCTATGCTGCAAAATGTTCATATCTGAATCAAGGAATCAGACAGTTCTAAATTTGATCGAACAAGCTGCTCGACTGGAAAGGGAAGCTGTGATTGTGAACAAGTTTGAGGACAGAGCTTACAATAGAGTGAGATACACTCTTGTCTCGTATATTGCGCATGATGTTACAGGGACTCCTATCTATAGTCCATTGCACCAAACTATTTTGCGCATGGTTGAGGCTGCTTATGGAGCAATAAACCTTGAGACTCATTCTGGTGCACATCCGCGACTAGGAGTTGTGGATGATATTATGTTTCATCCATTAGCTCAAGCCTCATTGGAAGATGCATCATGGCTTGCTAAGGCCGTTGCTCGAGACATTGGCAATATATTTCAAGGTTTGCGTCGATCACTATTTTTTCTGATGATGTAGTCTACCCTTCCTTGTAAATCATTCTGATGAAGCCAACTATTTATATATGGATCAGTGCCTGTTTTTCTTTATGCTGCGGCGCATCCTGATGGAAAGGCTTTGGATACTATTAGGCGCGAACTAGGCTACTATCGACCAAACCTTATGGGAAGCCAGTGGACAGGTTGGTCCATGGCTGAAGTCCTTCCAGAAAGACCAGATGAAGGTCCAGCAGAAGTACCGCGATCAAGAGGCATCGCAATGATCGGGGCACGAAAATGGGTAGCTCTGTACAATGTACCAGTCATTTCAACAGATGTAGCAATCACTAGGAGAATAGCAAGAATGGTGAGTGCGCGTGGCGGAGGGCTCCCTACTGTTCAGACTCTGGGGCTTGTACACGGCGAAGACTGCACTGAAATTGCTTGCATGCTCCTCGAGCCAAACCAAGTGGGTGCAGAGCGCGTACAGCACCGAATCGAATTGCTTGCAGCAGAAGAAGGGGTTGATGTGGAGAAGGGTTATTTCACAGACTTTTCTCAGGATATGATAACAGAGAGATATTTGAAGCTGATCTCAGACCCAGCTGATGACAACTAACTCAATGCACCTGTTTAGTGTTTAGACGGGTCCATGAATAAGAGTGAAATACCCAAGTGAAGTGGCTCTTCCTAGGAAAACATTTCCAACATGACCGAACCTGTGCAGTGCAGCTTATTTGTCAGTTGGGAACACATAAGAGTTGTAAGCACACTTTGGGTAAAGATGCCATGTATATAAGAAATAGACAGTTGTGAGTTACAATACAGACTATTACATAGCTGAAAATAGGGCACAGTACTTGCTAAACACAAGATGCACAATACAATATCAACTGCAACAATGACCTGTGGACTTTCAAAGCATTCAACATTAAAACTTAAAGTAGCAATTTTAAAGAGCTGTCTTAATAAATAAAAACATGGACTTCAACACCAGATGCGTGTAGGGATCATCAAAGCCAAATCAGTTTCCTTGATGTCGGCCGCGGCCTCTACCACCAGAACCCCTTCCACCCCTGTTAAATCGACCACCCCTATTACCAGAGCGACCTCTCCATTGGCTATTTGGATTTCTTCCACGGCCAGATGGTGCATCTGAATAAACTTGCTGACTATCGTCAGTGTTGCCATTGGTTGGAATGTTTGAAGGTTGTTTTACAGCTCCATTTAGCTCGGTAGATGGTATACTGGTTATGGAAGCACCTGGCATGGGAGTTGCCGTAAACTGCCCGCTACCCTGGTTGAAATTGTTTTGACCAAAAAAACCAGGAAATGGTGGAGTTGAAGAGCCTCCCATGAACATTTGCTGCTGACCAGCGAAAGCAAGATTAGCAGGTAGCATTTGATTCCGACCAAACTGTTGTGAAAATGGCATTCCTTGGGGCATTGACATGGCCATGAACGGATTTCGGACAAGATTGTTTTGCTGCATCCACTGCATTGTGGGAAATGCATTAGGGAAAAACATGGGTTGCTGTTGTTGCTGAATTGGCATTCCATTTGGCCAAACTCCATTTGATCCCATATTAAAATTATTAGGCTGATTAACATGCGGAAAAGGACCAGTCATCCCAGCAGAAAAGGGAAACGGTGGGCCTCCCTCAGAAAACTGATTTCTATTATTGTGCGGGGTCTCAGTAGTAGACGGATGCTGATACATATTACTAGCAAGAAGGTCTCCTTCATTTGAATTTGTTTGTGGGGAAGGACGCGGACTATTCCAGTTCCTTTCTTGATTTCTGTTCTTCCGCTTGTCCTTCTTCTTCCCTCCTGCCTCTTCATTGGAAACCCTCTTTGACATCTTCATCATCTTTCTGTACTCAGCTTCTTTCTCATCGTCTGAAAATTCTAGCTCTTCAGATAACTCTTCATCATTTTCATTGGACGCATCATAACCTTTCTTGTAAAGATTGGGATCATTGAGCACATGATTCACAAAATCTGGCACAAAAGAGACTGGAGTCCCAATACTAATGCCAGAAGGGACTTCATCTTCATTGTTGTATCGAATTGAATAGTATGGGTTCTTTACGGGTCCAAAAATATCATCTACCAAACCCAATGGCTCTCTGCTCTCCGTTATCCAAAGGATGGAACCTTCATTAAGAGGGTTATGCTTCTCAACACCTTCTACAATGACTTGTTTACCCACAATCTGAAACAAATAAACAGTGACATCAACTGGTAGAAGTAGAACTCTTGTTGATTATCAGTAGCTACTTATTAACGTGCTGCTATTTTAACATCTTAATAATTTTTTAAACAAACTCAGTTAGTAAAGCATTTTTCAAAAGTTAGATACAAGGCCAGATCACTCAAAAGTTATACAAGTCAACATCTCAGTGAGGATTGTAACTCTAGTTTTCACTTCAATATTTTAGCAAACTTTCTTACCTGATTGTTTTGTTTCAATATTAGAGGGACGTTGCCCAAACTTTAAGTACAGTCATATAAACCAGGAAATGGCGCTTTAGAGCACTTACAGTAAGTATTACTCCAACTGGAAATGTTTGATGACTGGGATTCAATGTAACCTCAATTTTAGGGACAGGAGGAAGGTCCTGCAAGAAAAGGGGAAAACCCAAATTAGTCTAAGCTTTCTATGCAATCAGGTTGGTTATAGAATTATCTATACATTGAGGAAATATGATGGTAACTAAAGCAGCATGCTTGATGAAAAATACTAAATTTGAAGCAGAAAGTAAGTACTCCACTGATCAGTTGTGGGTGTTCGATCGTGCTGTTAGTTAAACATGTCACAAAACCAGACTAGTCATTTCACCCTTAAAATCCTAAAACTGTATGAGAGCATAACCCTTTCTTTGGTTATTACACGGAAGTGTTAACAAAGAAGTAACCTAATTCCCAGAAAATCACCGAAGTGTCATAACAAGAGTAGTGTGAAATGTGAATATTAAGACAATGCAAGTAGCATATATATAAATGTAGGCGTACTGTTATCTCATTCTTGGAGCGAATGGGGCCTTTCACAACTTCATCTTCATCATCACTCCAAGCAACCATCTGCTCTACATCTTCATCCATTATCTCACCCTCTTCCAAGTGGGCAGCCCGTTCAGCCTTTCTCTTGACAACCTCTTCATCATCACTCTCCTCGTCGTCACTGCTCGATGTAGCCTCAGAAGAAGAAGCATCGGAAGAAGAACTCTTGCTCTCGCTATCACTTTTACTTTCACTTTCAGACTCAGTACCACTGTCAGTTTCAGCCTCATCACATTTCTCTTCAGCCTTCACAACCACCTCCTTTTCCGCAACAATAACATCAACAGGTCCATCCAGACTAACCCTACTCAAACCAGCTTCAATCTTAATTCTGTCAGCTCCCTTCACCTCTTCCACATGTTTAGCTTTAATTACATTATTGAATCTCCATTGTCATTCCCCTCAACCTTCACTCCACCAAGACTCAAACTTTCACTTCGAACCACATCACCAATCATAACTTTAGACTTCATCTCTGCACCACTCTCAATCCCATTCATCTCCATAACCTCTTGAACTCCTAACAAATCCCCACCAAACCTCTCCAAACTCGGACTCTGACAAACCCAATAATCCTTAATAGTCTCAAAATCAGGTAACGAATCGAACAAGGGCGACGAGAAATCAAGATCGTTGATGCTAGGGGCAGCGGAATCAGCTGCTAAAGGACTGGACGGCACTTTCAGCTCGGTGTCCGACTCCAAGTTATCAGTTACTAATCCAACCATACTTGAACGAAGCAGCTGATGAATTGAGCAACGAGGGTTTCTTCATCGTATGAAAGATGCTAACTTTATATCGAGTGGAAAGAGATGCGGGCGGTTGAGTTATAACATGCGATGTTTTCGTTTTCTTTAAACCCTAAATTGATGACTGCTAGGGTTTTCAACTCTCTTTTTAACCCCTAAATTCAATAAACAAATAACTTTTATTATTATAATATTAATTCGATGAATAAAATTAAATAAAAATCATTAATTTTAACTGCATCGACGAATATTGATTTGCAGAAACTAAATTAATTTCAGCCTTTATTATTCATTAATTAGGGATTGAAATTGTTTTTTAATTTCCAAATAAATAATTTATTATTTGCAGAATATGTTTGAAACATGACTTTGTTCTTCTCCTCTACGAATACTTGTCTGATCTGCTTCCGCCTTTATGAACCGAATCTTCTTCAAGAGCCGCCATTACGCCACATTCCAACTCCATCCCCACATCCTCCAAAAATACGGCTCTTACCTATCAAGCGACACTCAAATTATTGAACTTTGCAGAGCTGATTCGCTCTCTGAAGCTATAACATCCTCAATCAATCGGATGCCAACAAACTACAATCCAAATCTCTCGTATACGCTTCGTTGATACAAACATCCACTAAAGTTGAATCCTTTTTACACGGTCTTCAACTCCACGCTCAAGTTTTTAAGAATGGGTTGGAAAGTGATTGCTTTGTTGGGAATAGTTTGCTGGCGTTTTATTTCAAATTGGGTGGTGATTTTGAGGAAGCAAGAAAGGTTTTTTATGGGTTGGTTAATAAAGATGTTGTAGCATGGACTTCGATGATTACTGGGTATATTCGTGTGGGGAAGCCGGTGAGGTCGGTTGAGGTGTTTATGGAGATGTTGGAATTTGGTGTTCAGCCGAATGACATTACTATGTCTAGTGTGATTAAAGCTTGTGCGGAGGTTGGAGATGCTATTGGGATTGGGAAATGTTTTCATGGTGTTGTAGTGAAGTGTGGATTTGGATCGGATCATGTGGTTTCAAGCTCTTTGATTGATATGTATGGTAGGAATGATGCTTGGTTTGATGCGCAAAAGGTGTTTGATGAAATGGCTGAACCAGATGCTAGTTTGTGGACTTGCCTTATATCTGTGTTTACTAGGAATGATTTATTTGAGCTAGCATTGGGTTTGTTCTACACTATGCAGAGAGATTGTGGTTTGTGCCCTGATGTGTTTTCCTTTGGGCCGGTCTTGAGTGCTTGTGGGAATTTAGGGAGATCAAAGCAAGGGAAACAAGTGCATGCCAAGGCTGTTACGTTTGGGATATGCGAGAATGTTGTGGTCCAAAGTAGTCTTGTTGACATGTATGGAAAATGTGGTTTAGTTGACAAGTCTCAGCGATTATTTGATAGTATGGAAGAAACAAATTCTGTTTCTTGGGGTGCATTGCTTGGTGGATATTGCCAAAAGGGTGAATTTAAGTCTGTATTTGATCTTTCACGAGTGATGGGTGTGGTTGACCTCTACTCTTTCGGGACTATTCTTCGAGCTTGTACAGGTTTGACGGCTTTATGTCAAGGGAAAGAAGTCCACTGTCAGTATGTTAGAAAATGTAATGGGACTGATGTTGTAATTGAAACAGCATTGATTGATATGTATGCTAAGTGCGGTCATATTGAACAAGCACAAAGAGTATTTGGACTAACAACAGTTAAAAGCACTAGAACTTGGAACTCTATGATTTTTGGATATGCACAAAATGGGAGGGCAGAAGAATCTCTACGAGTGTTTGATAAGATGATAGCAGAGGGCATTAAGCCTAACGGAATCAGCTTCATTGGAGTCCTTTTCGCCTGTACTCATACAGGCTTGCTTGAACAAGGAAAAATATTTTAGGGCGATGACAGAGGAGCACGATATTCAACCAGAGGTTCAACATTACAATTGCATAATTGATCTCCTAGGACGTGCAGGATTTATAGAAGAGGCAGAAGAGTTATTGATGAGTTCTGAATATAAGGACGATGCATCTGTTTGGGCAGTTCTCCTTAGTAGTGCTAGCACAGCAGGTACAAGTGCAGCCACTGCAGTGCGCATTGCAGAGAGAATGATGGAATTGGATCCAGCAAATCACCTAAGTTATGTTTACCTAGCAAATGCTTCAAAAGATACAGGGCATTGGAAAAGAGCATCAAGCATAATCGATTTGATGAAACAGAGAAGGATAAGTAAGTCACGTGGACGGAGTTGGATTGACAACGACCATAGTGTTTGAAATTACCCTCAAGTCCTCAACTACAGCATTTCCATTGTTGGAGCATGAACAATGTGATACCACTTCGTGAGGCGACAACTTATATGCTTTGATTTTTCCGCTGATTTTTGGAACTTCTAAAGTTCCATGAGAATCTGGTGACAGAAGCTCGCGTATGAGATTAACTCTAGCAAAGCAAATACTGGCACACCGGCACTCAATCTCTATATCTCATTCATGGTGCCTTAATAGAGGTGAGTAGTTTTTGTGAATCCTTCATGCTAGTCGAACTTGTTGTTTTCTTTCACATTTTAGAGGTAAAGCATGAAGTCTAAAACTGCGAATGAGGTTATGAGTCATGGTCACCTATTAGCTTGTTTCCCATGTTTTGTGCTTTTTAGTAAGAATTTCATAACACCTCTAACTTGATTAATATTAACAATTTGCTTTTCAATTCTGTTGCAGGTTTCTTTGAACTTTGTAATAGAGTGCTATGCAAAATTAATGAGTTTTGTTGATCACATACATCAGAGTCAGTTTTTATGGAGAGTCGAAGACTACGAAAAGCAAGTTTAGAAGACGTGACATTATCTTTCACCATGATGTTGAAAATTGAACATGACAACAATTCATTTAAGAATAAAAAATTTAATGGAACTCCCTCTCCTAGGTCGTATCGTGTCACTAGTGTCTCAAATGAATTGCATCGATATATGATTAGGATTTTTTGGGGCATTGGTTTCTCTTTTATAAGATGAATCGAACACTTTCAAAGATAATTGAGTAGATTTAATGAAATTATTCTTACTATACAGAGCAGTTACGACATGAAATAATTGAGTAGATTTAATAATTGAGTAGAATGGGTTGAATTTTTATTTACAGTCTCTCCTGATTTCTTTTATTAGCGAGCGATGTGGGATACTAAAGGTTTACTTTGAAAAGCAAGCCTCTCTCCTGGTTTCCTGTTCAAAACCTCTGTTCTCGCTTTTGAGGTTTTTTTCATTCATCCTCATGTACACACTTTGTTTGCCCTGTCTAAGTATAGAGCATCAAGCCGCTGAGCGAGGCCTGAATCGGACATTGGCATTTCAACCATAGACACTTTACAAGCTGTAAGTCCCGCTGTCATGTCCGAAGAAGCATACATACACTTGTGTACTACTTGAGCTGTTTGCATCATATTAGAAATTACTCCTGTCCTAGCAACAAATAGTATGGAAAGACAGACATCCCAAACTACTTTCTTTTGTTCCATCCCATACAAAAATACACAAAGTGCTAATTCGCAGCAGCACAGAATGCATGATAACAATGAGAATGGATCTTCCTTACAATTCCAACACCAGAACAATGTATTCAGACAGACAATAAACAAATACATTGTCAATCCATTCTCAATATTTTTTGACCTTTGATGAAGCTTGTAGCTAGTAGGATCATAACATTATCATTGTTGTTGTACATTTGTGTTATTAAAGATAAATTACAAGGTACGTAATAAAATATTTATTCGAAAAACATAACACTAAAATTAGCCCTCATGCAAATACATCGATCTGTTGAATTCAAATTAAGCACAACTACTGGCTCTCACCATTTGGGAACAGCCGCACTAAACAAAACCAAACAGAAGCACACAAAAACGAAACAAAGATAAGTTGGACATTAGATTAGAGACTCCATCACTTGAAAAACACAGATGGGCAGAGCTTAGGCAAATGCGCTTCTTAGTACATTCTCTCCAGTTCTTCTTGGTGCAGTGTTAAAACATGTGTAGAGTTGTTATATCTGTTATAGCTGGAAGTTAAGACGAGACGTGTAGGTAGCCTTTGGAGACCAATTTTTGGGAATGACATCTCTGGCCGACAGGGTTCTATTAGTGGATAGTGTTGTTATCTTCACTGAGAAGGGTCCTTGAAGTGGCCCCTGATTCAAGCACCAATTGGCTCCCCATAGATGATTCATCTGTAGCCATTCCTTCGAGTTGGCCTGCATTCAAATATGCATTATTATTACAAAGCAGCACGAGTGCTTTCGCTCCATTCAAAATGAAGTTATATTTTAGCAAAATATATAGAACGGGTGCACACTTGGATCTTTCCTTTTGTACAAAAGTTAAAGAACACCAACTGTATTATAAGTCTATTTTAAAAATAAGGTCGAAAGACTCTTCTCAATAAATGCTCGAATGGAATCTCCTTTCCAGGGGAATCAACAAGCACGATTTGTGTCTAAAGCCAAAATGATAAAAGCGCTTTTGGAGTCCAACAAATCCAAGTTGTAGAAAAACATTAAGTAATTGAATTATCACCTGTCTGAGATGCATGGAGCCAACATCACCATCAGCATCCTCAAATTCAACCAGAAGAGCTAACCAGTGGTCTGTGGATCCTTCGTTCACATGGAAAGCCACGTTCTTCCCCGGATACTTGCACGGTGTCCTGCATTCCCAATCTCAAACGTTACAAAAATGCTAATAACACAAACGATTCATTATTTTTGTGTAACCCTAATTTTTAAACAGGAAAACTGAAGTTTTATACGTACACTTATTTATCGATACATTTTTACGTACACTTAATTTTGCCAGATTTGATATGAACAGTCAGAACAGAAGAGCCAGTCAACGCTCAAACTCTACAAAGTTATGGTCAAAAAAGGAGGCTTGACCGCTCTGTCCCCCAAACCATCGTCAAAAGACGGTTCTACCCTCAATTTTATACCGGTTAGATGGAGTTCGTGCCTAACTACTAGTGGCAATTTTGGAAACTGAAACTTACCTTCGGAAACTGATTGAGATCTCGCCTCTGTTTCTCAAACTAGCTCCAAGTCCAGAAACCGCCATGCGAGTGAAAGCCGCGCCACTCAAGTCGAAATGCGTCCGACCGCCAGAACAATACCCACCTGGACACTCGTCAGTGATGATCACAGTCACTGCTTTCCTCGAACATATGCTTTTGTCTAGACATTTTACTTTGTAGCAAGCGCCGCAGCCTTCTCCTCCTTTGAACAGAATCGGCGACACTGCTCCAACTCTGGCTTTCAATGGCTTCACGTCTACTAGGGAACCGTAGCCACAGGCTCCGCCAGTGCTTCCGTCACCGTTTGGTTCGCCGTACCAGGTGGCTGTGGCTGGTTTCCAACTAGAAACCGGAAAATGGGTCACTGCGTTGAGCCCAACCAATTGAAGAAGAACGAAAGTCAACAGAACAGTCGGCATTGACCCAACATAATACATTGCTTCGGAAACTTCGCCGGAGTAACAAGAACTGTCGAAAACAGGGGAAGGCTCTGTTTTTCTCTGTTCTGCATCTGCTGCGTGTTTTGTTTTATTTATATCCAAAGAACCAAAACGACAAATAAATTACAGGATTGCCACTAGGCCGTTAAAGGAGTTGTATATATTTTTCTGTTCTGGTAACGGTACGTGGCCACGTGGCGGGGACCAGCTGAGCCTAATGCAAGCTATAGTCGGGTCGGGTTGAAGTGGAAAGGGTAAAATGGTAAACTGTGATAATGGAATTAATTCGAGTGAGTGATTGAGCCACGTGCGCGTCGTGTGCTGTGCGAGGGAATAGAGAGAGTGGGGCATAAATGGTCACATGGTGGATCTGTGACAGAGCTTTGGTAGTGTTACAGATATTAAAACGAGATATGGACAGACTATCCATGTTTTAATAAAGTGAGACACACATGTGCGGATGATTACATTCTGATACTTTGTACTCCCTCCGTCCTACCGAATGCTTCTCTTTTTGCCATTTTGGGTGTCCCACCGAATGCTTCCTATTTCCTTTTTTGGCAAAAAATAAATATTAAAATATAACACTCTAATTACATTTACTAGTTAAATATAATTAATTATACTAACTAATTAATTATTATAATTGAATTAAACCAACTACCAAATTGAAAAATCACCCCCAACAACCCTATATATTAGTTTCAAAATTTTGGTCTCAAAATTTTGGTGGAAAAGTTTACTTTTGGTAAATTAATTTTGGTCTCAAAATTTTGGTGGGAAAATTTAGTCTTAATCAGATTTTCATTAGAATTTTTTATTCCTTAAATATTGGTTTCTTATTTTACATTGGAAATGCCAAATAAGAAGCATTCGGTGGGACGGAGGGAGTACAATTTGAAGTGGAAAATGTAGTAGTAGTAGTAGTATTTTATACTTTCTCCATCTTGTTTCTTCAATATACATGTGAAATATATTATAATGAAACGATGCAAAAATAACGAGACTGAAGAATTATAACTTAAAAAAAAGACCGACATGATACCGGATTTGAAATGAAGCGAGGAGTCGATAAATGGGATTCGGATCCGGTACAGCGTACTGCGGATTCCAGCCGATTTTAATGAAACTTTTAATCCAAACTTTTAATGTATGTAATTTTTAATTAGTAAATATAATAATAAAAAATCCTAAAAATAGAAATTTAATATTTTTATATTCTAAAACCCTATCTAAACCACTAAACCCTTTACACGTGGCATCATATTTTCTAAAAATATTAAATTAATTAATTTTAAATTTGGCTGCAAATGGCTGTTCGCAGCACTGGATCTAAATCCCAATAAATGATGGAATTTCATTCTCAAATATGCAAAGTCATAACTCGTACATTGTTGTCTCGTCACGTCTTTATTCCTATTTCCTCTACCATGCAATATTGCAATTAGTTGTAAAACAATAGATAAACTACCATAGATGTGGTCCGACAACGTGGGAATGCATTCTGTTTGATCAAAGGTTGCGAGTTAATGTGCGGGTACGCAAATAAGTTGCAAAACATGTGCCAACTTGCATGCGATTATGCTTTGAGTTGAATATGTGACTTTTCATATTAGCACTCATGATATCTCTTACATTCATCATGCATGTGCTCTTGCACATATGCTTGTAACATAATAATACACAAAAAAAGCATTGTGCGTTTAAATTTTTTCTTCATTTTTTGAGTTAGCATATCTGAATAAATAAGTAATAAATTTGACGCCACACGAGTATTTTCGTCATATGTGTGAGCTCCATGATCCAGGAATGTAGCAGTGGCGAATTTTTGCAAACCAAGAATCAGAAATCTGGATCACGTCCTGACGAAGAGAAGTGTGTCAGCCGCAGTAAATGCATATGCAAAACTTTCGGAATCCATTAAATGCAGAGAATCCTGAGTCAATAAGTGCAAGATTTAAATGGCAGGAGCCAAGGGAATTCAAGACAGATTAATTGGCAGATTTTAATGAGAGTTGACCAGATGAAGAAATGAATGCAATTAAGAAACATCAATGAGAGATATGATGGTTCAAACGGTAACTTTAACTCAATGTAATATTCTTTATTTATGGAAATGAATTAATGACACGTGATTCAGGAATATAAGAAGACAGGGTTATTCAGACAGAAGATTGAGCAAAGAGAAAAGACATATCAAAAACAAAGGATAAAGTGTGATTGACGGGAGGTCAATCTGATTCACGACAGGAGAGGTCATTCTGATACAGGAGACGGGAGGTCTGTTACGATTGGAACGCTTCAGACTACAACAGCGGGAGGCTGTTACAGAGTCAATCAGACGGGAGGTCTGTTACGATCTTACGGGAGTTAGATCTGTCCAAGGGGAGCTTGGGCTGTAGTGTAGATTGTTTGAAATAGTGACGAAGGGAGTTCGATCATATTTCTTGTAACACATTTTACACTAGTGAAGTTGTTCCACGGGATTGAGAGAATCCCCCCTGACTAAGCCTTCGGGAGCTGAACAGGGTTAACAAATTTCTGAGTCTTGTTAATTCTGTTATTCATATATCTGTGTCTACTCTTCGCAACACAGATTTCTAACGCGTCTGAGAACCAAGCGTGTGGTTTCAATGTGTGAAGTTCCTGCGTCTTCGGAACGCTTTAAATGAAGTGTAACGCTATTTGATCTGCTTTTCTTCCCATTTGGAGATCTTTTTGATACAGAGTGGGAACTCCATATACGTGAATCGAGGAACTGTGACTTGAAAGAAAGGTATAAAATACATCCCACTTCCCAAAAATCGGCGGTGAGCTTCTCAATCAATGATCTCAGCAAACGGCCTCTGCACGTGTGTTAACTTAGCTTGAATCCAGAACCACGCTCACAGTCTAAATGGAGCATCTTCATTGCATTAAGGAATAAGGAGCCAGCGTACATTAATGGGAAGCAAAAATAACGGGGCTGACCAGGGAGCAAGAGACCCCGGAGAGGGTTTCATTAAAATGAGTACGTTATGTACCACTACCATCTCGAGGCCGACTAAATATGCCATGCCCTAAATCATACTCCCTCTGTCCCATAATGTTTGTCCACTTTCCATTTTGGATGTCCCCTTAAGTTTGTCCACTTTCCTTTATTCTCAACCACACATTCTACTTTTTACTCATTTACTTTTTAATTATTTATTCTCAACCACACATTTTATACCTTCTTTCTACCTTAATTACCGTGCATTTTGTGCTTTTGGACAAACAAAGCGGGACGGAGGGAGTAAATACTAAACTCTTATCGGAAAAAATTGAGATTCGATGCAGAATGATCCCTACAATAGATTTAATTATAATTCTCATCAAGAATCTAATTTTACAAGCTGCTATCTCATAACATTTATAAACTTTTAAATTTCATAAGAGTAATAGCTATACCTTTTTCATTCGATTTGAGCACTCTTTATTGATAGATGAAGATTCAAGACCATAACTTTCAGGGTACCATCATTTTATCTTTATGAAAATACTGATAAATATTTGGTCTCTTTAAGCATTAAGACATTGCAATATGAAAATTATTCATTTAATTTTAATCGACATAAATAAATAACAAATGATATTCACCGAAGGAAAGGCTAAAGACCCGTGCCGCGTCCGATCTGAAGTTTCTCCGATCTGCCGAGTGAGATTTTTCTCGATCAGGTAACCGACCTATTCCCTCACTTCGTAGCCCTACCGATCATACTCCGCCCTTTCGTTTTGCCTCGATTTACATACGAGATTAATAGCATGATGCGGTTTCAAGACGACTTGATTCGGATGACATTAGTGTAACGAATTAACCTTGTAATTGACTGTCGATCTTTATCTTTTTCTAACAGGAGTTGGTAATTGGCATTCCGTCTCTTCAATAGCTGTTCAAAGGTTCTTTTGTAAAAATGGTGAGTGTGTCCCTCTTTGGTATTCATAAACAATTGTCCAGGATCCTCTATTGTGGCCATATGGAATAGATCTGAGTTTTTCTGATATTGAGTGTGATCAGTTGTTTATTTGATGCACCATGTAATTTGTATTCTCGATTTATTTTTGAAAACATGATGTATCAAGTCACAGTTATGTTGCAGTTGTCTAATAGTTACCCTTTTTACAAACCAGTTACATGTTTATATTCTTAAAATGTGTATATATTACACTGTTACTCATGTGCGCTTGTGAGAACTTATTAGATATGTTATACTTATATCAGTGTTGATAATTTAGTATAACTGCGAGGGGAATACAGAATACTTGTCATTTCTTATACGGAGGAACTAGCAATGGAACCACTTGAGTATATATAGGCGTATAGATTTTAGTGAATGCATTACTTGAATTGTCCAACTTTTTTGTGATTTAACTTTATTTGAAATTTGTCACTATAATGCAGGTGGTTCTAGCAGCTTCTGTTGTAACCAAGCCAGGGAAAGGTGAGCTTCTTATAAACTTCCAGTGTGGATATGGAAGGATATGGCGACCTTCTACCTTTTGGATCAGATCATAAGGCATAGAATAGGAATGCAGTTATTTGTTGAGCAGGCGGGGCAGTTAACATTTTTGGTGGTCTTGGATCCATATAGTTATGGTGAATATGCTAATCATGATATTTTCCCTGACAACTAAATGTTTGTTTCTACAGTGCTTATGTCCCGTCAGTTTGTGGACATGTCCCGAATCAGAATAGAAGGCCTTCTAGCTGCTTTTCCCAAACTGGTTGGCACCGGAAAGCAGCATACTTATGTTGAAACTGAGGATGTGCGGTATGTTTACCAGCCAATAGAGCATCTCTACTTGCTTCTTGTTACCAACAAACAGAGTAATATTCTTGAAGATTTGGAGACACTGAGACTGCTCTCTAAGCTGGTACTTTCTCCTCTCAATATCATATGCTTCATCCTCTCTCCTTTCTATCTTAGCCTACTGATGGAATTTTTTAATCTATGCATCAGAGCCTCATTGAATTTCTTTCGAGTGTCTCTGGAGTTTATCTGCCTGATACCATTTCTTTGTTTTTTATCAGGTGCCCGAATACTCCATGTCCCTCGACGAAGAAGGGATTTGCAAGGCAGCATTTGAGTTGATCTTTGCCTTTGATGAAGTTATCTCCATTGGACACAAAGAAAATGTTACAGTTTCACAGGTGAAACAATACTGTGAAATGGAAAGTCACGAAGAGAAGCTGCACAAATTAGTTATGCAGAGCAAGATCAATGAGACAAAGGATCTCATGAAGCGGAAGGCTAATGAGATTGACAAAAGCAAGGTGCTCCCTCTTTATAATTAGAATTCTTAAGTATTTATTTTGTCACGGTATGTCAATTTGTTAAGTGTAATGTTGCAGATTGAAAAAGGTAGAGGAGAGAGAGGAGGATTCTCGTCCATGCAATCAATGGGATCTAGTAGAATTGAAAGCGGCTTTAGTGATATGGCCATATCTAGCAGTGGAAGTGGATTCGGTAGTGGTTCTGGTTTTGGAATAACAGCCGATGTGGACTCATATTCAAGCAAGCCGAAAGGTTACCTCCATGCTCAATTACTTTTAATGTCTTTATGTGATTATAGCAGTGTAAGCTGTGTAAGTTTCATTTAAGACAACCCTTTAGACGGACGGAACAACATGATTTGTTGCCAGATCTTTGGCTTGAAGAATGAAAAGTGGACATTATAAGTCATAACTTAGCTTCTTTCATCTAGGGTTGTCTAAATTTCAACTGTCAAGGGTATTTAATGACTATTGCTCTCTGAACTTCCATCAATGTACAGTGAATGTTATACCATGTATGTTTTTCAAATCTCATTAAGTGACCCGACGAATTTTGAGGGAGGTTATAGTGCTAGTGCTAACCTTGGTGTTTGATAGATAATGCTAGAAATAGGTTCAGGGTAATGTTACTCCTGCTCGGCCGTGTTTTATATACTTGCTCCATATTGTTTGAGGTCATGTTCCCGTGTTGTGATGATAGCATACTGACGTGGTTATAAGCTACAGTAACACCAGAAAGAAAAGAATACCTGATAGCTCCTCCATATATAGCTTTTAACTTGAATCGCAAAACCTAGGACTGCACTACTGTAGTAAACACATAATCTCTGGATGTGTAAATTTGAATTATCTTTAAAGCAGTTGTGTTTTTCCCAGTATGCTTCAGATTGCAGTGTTGAAATCGGTTCCAAATAAAAGGAAACTTTTCATTACTTTTCTGAGCCCAATAACAGAATTTGGAATCTTGATAATGAGATCTCCATGAGCGTAACAATCTTTATTGTCTTTCCGATTTGTCCACTGTTCTCTCATCGATTCCTTTTTTTGGATCATGACTGACAATTTTATCATGTACAGGTCGCCCCGCAGCATCTGCTACAGCTCCTCCTAAGGGCCTAGGAATGAAGCTCGGTAAGAGCCAAAAGACGAACCAGTTTCTGGAGTCTCTCAAGGCAGAAGGTGAAGTCATTCTTGAGGACCTGCCACCAAAAGCTGCTGCATCTAAAATTGTTGCTCCAGCCACTGATCCTGTTACACTGACCGTTGAAGAAAAGCTAAATGTCGCCCTGAAGCGAGATGGTGGTCTCAGTAACTTTGATGTTCAGGGAACCTTGTCTCTTCAAATTCTCAATCAAGAGGATGCGCATATCCAAGTGCAGGTAGTTTGTAGTATGTTTCTGACAATTAAAATGTTACCGTTGATGTGTTTTGCTTTATTTTGTTATTATGGACTCTGAACTGTGATAACAATCCTCCAATCTTGTCATTGCGTTTTGATTTAACTGAAATCTGAAATGTGTTACATGAGACCTTCAAACTGTCCGTCCATAATGAAGACTTCATTGAAATATTGCGAATAATGTATTGCAATTCTGGCAATCCTCGAGGTGTTGTGGAATTTCGTTGAATCTGTATCACTTTTTTCTTTCTTTATGCGTCACTAATTTGAAATGTTGCACTTCAGACTTCAAAATAGTTTGCATAGCATCCCATATATTGTACATGTAAATGACTAATCGTAGTATTATTGATTTTACTGTATTTACCGTCTAATTCTTTGTTCTTTCAGATTGAATCTGGCGGCAATCCGGGCATTCTGTTTAAAACACATCCCAATATGAACAAGGAATTGTTTGCAAGTGAAAACATTCTAGGATTGAAGGATCCTAGCCGACCATTCCCCACTGGCCAAGCTAGTGATGCTGGAGGTGTTAGTCTTTTGAGGTGGAGAATGCAGAGTGTAGATGAGTCGATGGTGCCATTGATCAGTATGGGAATCTTTTGTCACGTCTCTTTGTTTTTACTGGATTCATGTTTCATAAATTTCATTAGTTAATCTACCTCCTTGGTGCAGTCAATTGCTGGCCATCAGTGTCTGGGAGTGAGACTTATGTTAACATTGAATATGAAGCTTCTTCTATGTTTGATCTGAGGAATGTTGTGATTTCGGTTCCTCTTCCGGCTCTCAGGGAAGCCCCACAAGTGAGGCAGATTGATGGCGAATGGAAGTATGAATTTATAACTTACAGAATGCTGGTGCTGTTTTGATTTACATTTTTATTACATGTTTGATTGTGATACTGGTAATTGGCTAAACTGTATCTAGGTATGATCCAAGACGATCTGTTTTGGAATGGTCAATCCTATTCATAGACAATTCTAACAGAAGGTATGCTTCTTACAAAGTGCATTATTCTCCTCGACTACTCCCAATATATTAAATGATATTATTTCATTCTAATCGTTGGCATCATTTGAGTATCTATTTACCAACTTAATGTAGTGGAGCAATGGAGTTTGTTTTGCCACCTGCTGATTCAGATGCTTTCTTTCCAATTGATGTTCGGTTTGCTGCTGCTAGCACATTTAGTGATTTGAAGGTTCCATCTGCTCTTTACAGTTGCTTTATGTTGGCTCAAAAGTAGTTTAAATAAGTGACCGACTTTTTTTGCTTGTCTCAAACATGTACCCTTATTTACAGGTTGTGAATATCTTGCCACTGAAGGGTGGCCCATCACCTAAGTTTTCTCAAAGGACACAACTTATCACTGAGAACTATCAAGTCATCTGAGTGGGAACTGTCAATTCCAAGTTTCATAACGCCCTATTGTGGTGTGTTTATGTACAACATTATGTTACAGAGCAGCAAGAGTACTACATTTTGATTGCATGTTAGGCCCTGTGCCAGACATTGATTTGGGATTTCTTTCTTTCCATAAAACAAAAGAAAACACTACAGTAATGAATTTATACTAGCTATGTTGGATATTAAGTTCTGCCGTCAGTGTCTAAAAAACATTTGAATGATTCATACAGGTAAAGCTAACTTCTCTTCTCTAATTATTTTTAGATAAAAATTGTCTTTGGTATTGTAAGAAATAATAACCAAAATTTATATTAAGTAACATTTAATGCTACCAAACAGAGGTGAATAGTGAGTGTCCGTGTTCCTTAACCTAGTTGATGTCATCAAAAAAACTTAGTTGATGAAACTAACTTGCTTCTCTTATACATAAACGTTAATAGGGTCTCATCTAACTCGGTAATTCACACCTGCAATTAGAGACCTCATTTCACATTTGAGGTGGGATTGTTGAGATATTTCAACCTATCATTCTAGTAATAGTCATTTGCAGCACACCATCATATATATAGTTAACCCGTTCATGAGCATTCTCTTAATTCCTACTAGCTGATATTTTTGCAGCAAACAAATTTGGGTCATCAAGGATTTCATGGGGATGGGTAAGAGGCTATCGACAAGTGTTTTAAGGGCTCTGGCCTTGGGTGCAACGCTCTCTGCTGCCATTGTTGTTGCTACTAGCCGCCAGAAGGTTAACCTGTTTGGACTGACTCTGGAAGCCAAGTACAGCGATACACCATCTTTCAAGTAATATACTGAGATTCTCATCGAGTATATAATAAGTTATTTTCGAGAAACTTTCTGTTTACCTTCATTTTCCTCTAACATCAATGTATCACATTACTCATCGCACAGGTTCTTCGTCATTGCTAATATTGTTGCAAGTGTATATAGCTTCGCTGTTCTTTTCCTTCCATTGACAGGCTTGCTAGGACGACTTGTTCTGGCATCAGATGTGGTAATGCTGAATGCCTCTACATAAGTTCATTAGAGTGTCCTAAATGTCTTTACGTGTTTAATTCAATACTTTTTTGCGTTTGTTCATTTTTGATTAACAGGTTATTACTGCGTTGCTGTCGTCAAGTATCGGAAGTGCACTAGCCATAGCACAAGTTGGTAAGAAAGGGAACACCCATGCGGGTTGGCTACCAATATGCGATCAGGTGGAAAAATACTGTCATCGCGTGGAAATAGGCCTGATCATTGGTTTCATTGGGGCTATTGTTTTTTTAGTCATTCTTCTCTACAAAGTCTTGAACATTTCTACTTTTTTGTCCAAGTCATAAACCAACTTTGTACGTTTAAATGACTGTCTGTGTGACTCATGGATTCATCTTTGTTCTCTTTCTCAAAGTTTCATTGTGTTAAACCCGTCCTATTTTGCAACAGGGCTTGTTGCCCTGATATCACATTCGTTATACAACACTCGTTAAATTCGATATAAAGTGATGTTCGCAACACTGAATCTCATTCCTATTATCATACTATATTTTATGACTAATCAAAATTATGACATTCCGATGAATAATTTAAGTAATGTTACTATTAGTAGGAGTAATGACTGCGCTAAATTTGGATTCACGAAAAAATCAAAAGGCGAAAATGAAATGCTGAAATCATTATATTCCCGCCAGTAACCAAAATCTGCCACCAAAACAAAACAGAATATAATCGCATCCATGTCGCCGCCGTTTTGAAAACTGAAACTCAATCACGCCTCCGCAAACATGTCGCCGACAGAAAAGCAGCAGCAACAACCGATCCGCACTTGCAAATTTTATGGCTCCAACTTCCGCAACCCTCGAGTCTACCCTCCCAGAAGAACAACCATCTTAATCGATCCTGCTGAATCGCCCTTCTCCATTGACGACAATACCAAATCAAAACACGGAGCAGCGAAGTGGACAGTCGAAGGCCTCGGATCCAAGCGATTCCGTCTCCATGGAAAAGTTGAAGGTAATCTCAACAGACTCCGTATGGAAAAAGATGACGATGAAGATGACGTCACTATTTCACAGTGCAAAGATACCCCTTCGGTTTCTTCCTCCTCCAAGTCCAAGACTAGTCTGAAACGTGAAGTAAAAGCTCCTTGCGTTGGTACTAAAAGAAGCAGGTATGCTTCCCTCATTGACGAAGAAGAGGAGGATTAATATGCTGCTAAGTGCTAACTCGATCATTGATTTAGTTTGGTTCTCTATTTTAAGCAACAACAACAAAAAATGATGTTTTCCATGAAGTTTCAGACTCAGTAAATCAGAGACTATTTTACAATGATTTTGTTCTCATATATAAAATGAGTATCTGATGACGGTTATAATGTGTATCGTATTGTGCTTGGAAATTTGCAGGAAACTATTTTCTTGTATAGATACTCTGAGGTATTGTACTGAAAACAACCCTGATAATGGTTAAGGGGGCCGATAGAAAAATAGCAGTGACACAATGTGGTAGAACAACTTGCTTACATTCTCAGCGAGCAAAGTTGTTTAACAAATGGAGTGTGTTGAACGACGATACCTTTGAGCCTTGCTAGTCTGCAGGTTTGTTCTGTTAATAATTTGTATATTGAAGGGGTTTCCTTGGGGACGAACCCAAAGTCATCGTTGAACTCTTCCATTCCTGGCATAATGAACTGCCATATGAAAGTTCCTGCACCAGCTCCTCCTTTCTTGGCTGATTTGTAGACTTTGTCCATGATTGTTTTGTAGAGTTTGGCGCGCTGTGCTGGCTCAAAGTCTGAGTTTTGATTTGATAGCCCAAATTCAGTGAAGGTTATGGGTTTCTTTAGCTCGTTGTCTCCATCTTCAATGTGGGAACGTGTCCATTTGGCAACATAATTTAGCTTCTCTTCAAATCCTATACTGTGGAACCTGAATTTTTTTTATAAAATTGCGCAGTAAGATACATTTCCTGCAGAAGGTATTAGGACTTTGAATGAAAATGTTAATAATGATATGCTTACCAGTGATCAGGGTATATGTGTACGGAAGCAAAATCAATGGTTGAAATCTTTGAGTTGCGAATGAAATCAGACCCGAGCTGTGAAGCCCATGGTCCCGGGTTTACAGTTGTACTTTTCGGGTTCTCAGGACCATAAAACCCTTCAAGCCCCACTGTTAATAGATGTCTGCTGTCAATAGATTTAACATAAGCAGACATTTCTTCTATCCAATCCTGCAATTTTGCATAGTACATTATTTATGACGCAGGTAACATCACAGTAGAACTTATTATGTGATGATAGGTTGCTGATAACTTGGTTGCCATGAAAGAGGAGTAACTTACTTGTAGGGTATCACCCGAAGCATCAGACATGCATCTAGGCTCATTGATTAGTTCCCAGCCGAATATGGTAGGATCATCCCTGTATTCAATTCCTGTGATAGTGTTCTTTCTTGTTAATACAGCCTGGAACACAAGAGAAAAACAAAACACGTCAATTCGAGAGGAACTTACAAGACCAGAATGAATCATTGACAAATGAGCTGTCTGAGCTGAGCTTCGAAAATAAATATTCATACCTTAACATAATTCTTGAAATACTGGCGTATAGATGGATCAAAGAAGAATGAATCATTAGAAGAGCTCAAACCGATGCCCTCTTCCATAGCCCACTTAACATACTGAGTTTTTCCACCATATGCTTGCAAATTATTAACCAAGCTAAGCAGCAATCTAACTCCTTGTTGTCTAGCTTCGGCAATGATGTGATCCAATGACTGCCAAACCAGAAAATCATCAAAAACGATACTTTATTGAAGACTACCAAATCCAGACTGCGACATACACTAAAAAGCGTGAAAATAAGTACCTGAAAAACCCTTTCATTAAATCGACCTGGGGATATTTGGAGGGCACGGTAATCCCCATCATTGAATGCCCAAGTTCGACACACGGTGAGACCCATCCTTGCACCAACTTGAAGCATTGCTCTGATCCTCGGTTTACTATACTCTTCCACAGCATGATCCAAAAACCAGTAAGAATTCCAACCATTCACATAAAATGCTTTACCATTCACCATAAACTGAGTTCCATTTCTTTCAACAAAAGCGAGTTCAGGTTCCTCTTTGAATGTGATACTCAAATCTCCAAAAGACATATATATGAATGCAACACATGATGCAAAACCAACAATTGTGTAAAATAAACTATTGGCAGCCACCATCACAATAATATCACAAACTTTCTATTTATAGAAAAGTATTTGTAATGGTATTGCTCAACTTCCAATCCAATATACTTGAAAATATTCACAACCCAGATGATGATTTTGCATCCAGATCTGCCACAATGAAACCCTCCACCTTCTTCACACAGTGCAATATCCTCCACCACAAACACCCAGATAAGGTCTTCAAAGAACAAATTGCTTCCAACAGTTTAGGAAAACCAGATCTCCAATACCCAATGAAAACCAGGCCTCCTCAATGTAGCTAAACCATGTAAATGGTGTGAATGGTTCAGTATTGTAATACTAAAATATCAAAAATATCAAAAATATTAAAAAGAAGAAACTAAGAGTGAATTGGTGAGAAGAGAAGAAGTGGATGAAGAAACAACAAAACAAGATATTATGAGTATAATGTGACTTTGTCAAGAGAGATGAAATCTTTTAAGGATAGTTGTGTTTGTTTTAGGAAAAAAATGATGAAATGAAGAATGGGAAAAGTGTTGGTTAGGTGTGGAGAGGTGTGTGGTTGTTTTAGATCTGCCTGCCCACCAGATTCTCCTTGATTTTTGGCTCAAGGGTTTTTGATTACATAGTCTAATAAGATTACACAAGGGTACAAAGGTAATTTGTATTGATAATGGGTTGCTCAATGATGAAGTAAAATCTCAACACTTTGGAAGCTTTTTTCCATATTCGCATCCAAGAAAACTCCAAAACGTCCTCAAACTTATTCTTTATTCATAACGCTACAAAATCACAACTAAATTCAGTGTCGAGGAAATGACAACTGATCTTTAACATTTCTTTAATAACATATTTAGAATTTGATTTAGACATGATTTGTTGTCAAATGACAAATTGTACAACAATAATGATAATAAGTTGTTTTCTTTGGGTCACTGTTTGTTGCTTTGCTATACATCAGCGTTCCCCGATTGATAAGTGCGAGCTGACTCTTGTAAAAATATTCAGAAACGTGATAGAATTGATTTGGATGCAATAAGTTGTTGAAATATTCTCTGATTGACAAATTTGGTTTGATAGTGATATTCATATGAGGTTTTCATCTTACTGTACACGTTCAATTCGATGGCCTCATTTCGATCGTTTCTATTTTTCATTGTTTGCAAAATCCGAAAAGAGAGACGAGAAAATAGTAAAAGTAAATGGCAGAATGAACCAAATATTAGCAAGGTGACTGCAAGGAGATGTTGAAACACCAACTAGAACTGATTGCAACGGTTGAGAGTGGGTCAACTTTTCAGTATAGAGGACTGAGGACATCGAAAGGAAGGTGTGAATGAACGACGCCGTTTGGAAAGAGTGAACGAACTCGGTGTTATCGGGCTGGACTTATTATTCACGGGCCTTCATGCATGGGAATAAGCTGAATGTACAGAAACGATGCATATCTAGGGTTCTTAAGTTCCATAGCTATAAATTCAAGAGGCGACAGTAACAGAAAACAAAAGACGTCCTCAGCCGTCCTCTCTTTGTTTCATGTGTTTCATTGTCTGTGGGTTCTCATGTTTACTGTAGTGGGTATGGGTTTGGTGCCTTTGATGATGATCAAAACAAATAACTTTCGTTCTTCTGAACTCTATAACAAGTTATGTTGATAATATTTGGAGACCTGAACTGAAAAGGCACCCTCCTAAACAGCATGATACCCCTTACCCTTAAAGTGTATCACTAAATCTTGCACTTTGGCATTTTTGCTTGTTTGGTGTTTAGTAATTTCTCTCTCTTTATATCTTTACATGGGAAGAGTCTCTAACTATGAAATCATACCAATAACACCTCTGATCTTTAGTATGTAGTGTGATATTTGAAGATTTGTGTAAAAACACTTGCTATCACTTAACAATGCAATTCTATTAAGGACAATTCCAACTTTTTAAGCAAACCAGATTGCTGTAATAATTCTAGAGTTGTTTTAGTGGACAAGTCTTCAGGGGTAGGTCATACAATTCAAAGTTTTAAGTAAACAATTTGGCAACTTTTCATTCCGGGAGTTTCTCTATGAACTTTGGCTTGGTTGACTTTTGTCACAACCTTTTGCATTACCCAAAATTCATAGTTTATAATTGTATGCCAAATTGGTGATCGAATTGTATTAGTGTCTATAATTGATTTCTTCTGTGTAATACTAATCGCTAAGGCCTCTTTCGTAAGTATTGATTTGGAATACGTTACTTTTGCACCACAATTCTAATGAAAATCAATATATAAATAACCGAAAGGTATATGGAATTTTGTTGAAAAAACTATGCAACGAAAGAAAAATCATTTTGCACACAACATACAAATTGAAATTGAACAGAATCCAACAAAGTCAGCCATAAATCATGAAAAATATTTTTCTGAAAACAAACAATAATAAAACAAAGCCAACAAAACGTAATTAAGAATTTTGGGAACACAACTCAGTCTAAATAAATACACAAATAAAATTGTATTGATTTTTTTCGGGAATAAAGAAATATTTGTGAGTCGTGCGTATGATATCAAAATTGGGGTTTGAGGGTTGTTCGGCTCTCATTTTCCCCAAATCCTCCGATCGGTGATCTGCTGTCACTTTCATTAGTTGCTCCGCTTTCTGAAGCAACCCTTTTAACAGCAGCAATCCAATTCACCAAATGCCATCCCTTTTCTCCAATACCGTCGATATCAGAAGCAAGAATAGGTTGTTGTGACGCCGGCCGATACAGCTGAATTCTTAGCCAGTGCTGAAATGGGGTTGGCAAAAAGCTTTCGATTTTGCTTATTGGAGAGGAAGAAGGGATTAGGGTTTATGATACGATTTTTGTTTGGGTTGTGGTTGGGGTCGGGGCTTTTGCATAGCGTTTCGGGGTTGAGACCACTTAGGGAAACCGCTCATTCTTGGGGACAGGAGGTTAGTTGGTTGCTTTGCTTACCACTGTATCTTTAATTCGATCCAGTGGCACTAGCAGTAGCTAATTATAGAACAAATTTTAACAACTAATTTGCTCAAAAAGGCAAGCTATTGATATTGTTTGCTTTTTCATATCAGCACGTGATTGGTTTGATTGCTATGGTGTTAGGGAACTAATCTATCTGAATTTGATGACAACGGATTGCTTATAACTTTCCGTTGTAAGACCTTCGGAACAAAGAGTGATTAGAAGACACATGTTTACTCAGAAAAAGTTGTGCATTATACTAGAATATGACAAGAGTAAACCACAGTATCTAGTTGGCTAACGACAAGACTGGTGTATTAAGTCGTAACAGAACTTTTGATGTCGTTTTCTCTTATGTGACTTTTAACAGCATAGTTGGATCGTCTAGGGAGTCAGTGCAAATGCTTTAGCTTAGATGATAAGATGATAATGTGTATCAATCTTTAGCTACTATTCTCTGTATAAGCATGTGTTCTTGCAGTTACTGGTGCCCGTCACTTGCATATATCTTAAGTCATGGAGTCAGGTAATTTCTCAGGGAGGATTGAACATTTGGATGAGAGCCACTTTGGTCCTTCCCTTTGTTCTTAATGATGTTTTCAAAAGAATGCAATTTATGAATCAATAAGATGCTTCTTTTGGTTTATTTTTAAGTCACTTAATATAATTTTGTGGATTGTGAGACACCCAGCGCATCTACCCCTTGATACGTTCCCCTTTTTTTGTCTTTACGGGTGAAACTTTAATCTAGCTCATCTCAGGGGTCTCATATTTTCTTAGGAAAGAGCAAGCAGTACATGTCCTAGCTGAATTAGAAGTGTTCTTGGCTAGATATTATTCTCCAGTGGAAAATTCTTTATATATCTTTTTATAGAGTTTTCTATGAGTAGGATTCAATTAGATTGTTACTACTAACATCTTTTATATATTCAGTCCTTTACCACAAGCTTATTTTGTCTTAAAATACGTGTAGTGGCTATTTACTGGAAAGGATGAGGGAGAATCCAGTACACTTTCTGCTTGGAATATCACTGGTACCTACAGAGGTAAGCTAGCATTTTCAGTAGCTTGATAACTATACTAAGGTGTAAATCAACATTAAAGTTCTAAAGCAGGCTGTTTTCTTTTATGCTCAACCATCAAATAGCTAATCTGGGGCTTCATCTCCAGTGATTGTTCTTGAGTTAACTTATCAAATACAGTCATCTATTCCTTGACAAATTCTTAGTATGACAGATATAAGCTGTGTTCTTTTAGCTGCAAAATTCAACCTAGACTAAGACATTTTCCACATAGTAAAACTGAAACTGCTAGTGACTTATTATTGAATAAATAGTTTACAGAACATGTCATAATTTTTTCCATACAAGCTGTCTCCGTTGATCATGAGTATGTAACCTGTACTTGTATGCAGCGACTAACTACTGGTAGTCAGAGTGCAAGGATTTAGCCTTGACCTTTGAGTAAATTTGTTAACTCATTTGTTGACGTAACACAATTTATTTCATTATCTCTCCGATCCTTCTACTGGATCAATATAACATAACCTATGACGAATGCACATCGGCACTAGCTCTCTGTCGATCATTAATTAGTGTCATAACATTGCAAACTTCTTTTGTGTTTCTAGGATAGTATTTTTTATTCTTCTGAAGGACCATTGCAATTGCAGGAAATTGGAATTTTCTGGAGTCAACGAATAAATCTTCAAGATTTCCAGATTTCAGTAAATCAAGTGGCGATTCAGTTTTTGAGCTAGTTAGCACACCGACAAAGCTTACTGGTGTACACTATGTTCAAGTTAGTATATATGATCCTTTCTAATAATGCCTACGGATTATCCATCATGACATACAATTTAGACTTTACTTTAGAATTTGCTCCCTTAGATAAATATTGATGTGATGTGTAAACACATTTCGATCAAATAGGATTTATAGATGGCGTCCATACTAAAATCAAGGTTATATATAATTTTGAATATCCATATTCTTTCATAAACAACTCACTAATCTGTTTGTCTGGTGTATAATGGTTTGCATAGGGTGTAATTATTTTTCACGATGTGTATGAAAATAAACACGAAGTAGGAGGTGCACGCATCAGGGTGGAGGGTGTCTATGTATGGCCATTTAGACAACTTCGAATGGTTGTTAACAGGTAATTATATTTTTATGAGGACACTGCTTGTGAGTTACCAAGAATTTACATCTTATCAGTTTCTTGTATTGTTCAGCTCATTTAATTTAAAGCTTTGCTCTCTTACCAAAAGTTTGTTTGCAATTGCGATAAAGCCAAAAGCCCATCTATAATTTGGGCAGTGCACGTAAATTGGCTAAATATGTAACTCAAACTACTCTTAAACCTTTTTCTTACAGTGGGAAAGAAGGGGAATGGGACCAAGAAGAGGATAATATATTATCCAACCCCTACCACTTGGTAAACCTATTGACTCTTTCTAACCAATGATGCCCTTTTGTACATTAGTTGTGTGTATGACGTGTCTGGTCTCAACTTCCTCCATTTATCTGCATTCATGAGCTTCCTGAAATTTTCTACTGACCTTGGGTATTCCCATCTCTGTTCTCAGCCTATTCTATAGTTAGAATTTGAGCCAATTGAATTATCCGTGAACAGTACTGGGGGAATGCAATTGAGTGCATGATTTAAACTTCAGCTATAACTTGGTTGGTAGTTGAAAATATAAATATATTGTGGGGTATGACAGGTATGCCACTAAATTTTCTAGAGAGAACAACCTAACAGATTTTAATATTCGACTGAGAACAACCACAAAGATTTAGGAGATCATGTCACAAACAGGAGAATCTGCAGAAATGCGCTGCACTCGTCAAAAAAGTCTTAGCAAAAGTTCCTTATGCACTGTTCTATGTTTGTTTTGAAAAGGGACTTATATAAAGAGAAATTGTTAGAAAATTACATTATAGCAAAACTAAGAACTGGGCTCAAAATCACGAAGCAAAAGACTATTTGTTGACCACCGAACTACCCCATAGAAAAACCAATTCTTAGCTCTTCAAAACCAGAACCTGACTAAAGTGAGATGACTAAAGTGAGAAGCAAGGGTTGCACGTAAGGAAAACTTTGTTTAGTTGTGAATTTCGCCAGTTTGAGTAACTTCATTCTAAAATTTTATTTAACTTGACATACTAATATCTTTCATCTACAAAATATTCTGTCCAACATTTTCCTGAATCGTATTACATTAATTCTGCAATTTTCCTCTCTATTGATTTTTAGTTGAATTTTTAGTTATTTGATACTGAATATGCTTATACTCAATTTTTGGAACAGCTTGGAGTTTTCTCGTCCCAGGTGTTCCAAGAATCACCAAGAGATAAAATCTGGAAGAAGAAGCATCGTAATTTTCTCCACTTTGTCTTCAGGTTGTATTTTTGGGCACTAAACATTGATGTGAAGTATGTAATCTGCAGCACCCATATTCGATATGGACAAACATTGTAACATCGAAATCGCAGCTCAAGTTACACAAGTATCAAAAAGCCACACTGGTACACGTTTTCCCCCAGATACAAAAAATTATGTTCTTTAGTCCCTTATTGCTAAATTCCGCATCACACCAAGTTGTGGAGATCACTATTTTCATCAGGCATGAATGGATATCATGCCATTGACAATGTATGTTGACGGTTGAAACCTTGCACTCCTTGCTAATTGCTACATTTTATTGTATAATTGTAGATGCGGAACACAGCCGTTACTTAATAGAAGGGCTAATGGAGAGTCCATCGATGGTCGATGATGGAGATTGCTTTTCACCCTTACAGCTGAATGCAACTTCAGTCAACATAGAAGTTTACTATAACAAAGCAGTTAATTATACGTTGATGGTCACTTTTGTATCCTTTGCAAACAAGTATTGCTCTTTTATTGTGAGACTATAAGTCTGATGTATACCTTAATGTTAAGGAACCAGGTATCATTCCTTCAGGTTTTACTATTGATTCGGCAAATGGAACACGGCAATACACAATCAGTAAGAATCACGAGATTGGTTCAAAGAGTTGCAAAGATTCGTGTGTTAAGATTATTTTCTGTGGATTTGTGGATTCCTACTCAGTTATTGGAATTATCTCGTGCAGGGAGCTGCAAAAGTTTCTATTGTGCTAATTGGTCAACAAGCTATCATGGATGCTTATCTTTGCTTGTTACATTTGACTGCCGGAATACTAGTTGGTATGATTTTTTTGTAATTCTTCTATATCTTATGTATGAATATTTATCTTCGCTTGTTACATTTGACCGCCGATCCTTGGTTTTTGTTAATACACTGTCTGTATTAATAATCTCTTATCAATAATAATAACTTTATTGTAGAATGGTTATATGTTGATTATCAATATGTGACATCCTGAATAATCAATTACTTAAGCTAGTTAACTCTTGATTAGGAGCTGTATAATCAATTACATCCTGATTATTAGCTAGATGTGCCCCTATTTTTCGACTTGTGATAGCAACAAAGAAAATCAGTTCACTTCCTGTATGAATTTAGTGAATACTATTACTAATAATGCATATAACCATAACTTCCTACATGGTACAAGCTAGTCTTCTGCTGAACTAGTCTTGTTATTATAATTCTTAAACATTTATTCCCTCAAGTTTTTACTAGCTGTCATTTAATCATGTAAATTTCCTGAAATATGTTTTTTATATTACTTGCGAAATTTTGTTAACATGTAACTTTTGCAGAGTCCCTTTTTAACGCTTTTGCCACTGCGGCATTTTTCAAGTTCGTTGTCTTCTCAATATTTGAGATGAGATATCTTCTCGCAATATGGAAGGCCAGAAGACCAATGAATAATGGAGAAGGCTGGGAAACAATGAGGCGGGAGCTTTCTGTTCTCTATAGTCGTTTTTGTAAGTGATGTCGTTGATTACAGTTAACAATGCTTATTTACTCATTTTGTGCATAAATGAACTTGGTTATATGAATTTCGTTGTTAATTTAATTATGACTACAATGCAAATAATTAAGATCGATGTTTATTATTTGTTAGCTACTCACTTGGAGTTTCTTCTTCTTAAGTTGTATTTATCTGTATATGTCAGTTTATGATTATAGACTTATCAACGTGTCTTTTTACGTACTTCTTAAGTATGTTTCTGAGATTATTATTTATTTGTGTGCAGACGGAATCCTCTTGGGTGGCATTTTGTTCATGTATGAGTTCCATAACTACCTGCGTCCAATTCTTCTACTCATGTACTCCTTTTGGGTACCCCAAATTGTCACCAATGTTATTCGGGATTCAAGGAAATCATTGCATCCTCATTACATCTTAGGCATGACAGTCACTCGTCTTGCGATACCATTATATATTTTTGGATGTCCGAACAACTTCATGAGGATTGAACCTGACAGAACTGGTGTCTAAGCTTGATCATATTCATGGGATTTCAAGCATCCATTCTTCTCCTGCAACATTATCTTGGATCACGGTGGTTCATTCCTCGTCAGGTATTGGATACTTTCCCCCACTTATACTGGCCGCCATAATCCTATTTATTCTCTATTTTCATTAGTTTATCACATTGAAAAAATAGTCTTATCAATTAAAGGGATCCACCCATAAAAGCTGTTCATGGTTTCTTTATGAAATCTGAAAGGTTACAGACCATTTGAAAGTGCATCGGATTAACATTTGTATGCGGTGTCCCAAAATATATTTTATTGGTATTTGCAGATACTACCCGAGAAATACAACTACTACAGAAAGCCTGACCGAAACTCGAGTCATATAACCGACTGCGTAATATGCATGACTGCAATTGATCTTCGGCACAGTTCTTGTGATTACATGGTACTTTGCAGTCACTTCAAGTAGTCTACAAAGTATTGTTTTTGTTGATGCCTGCTAATATTATATGAAAATCATGATACAGGCGACACCTTGTGATCATTTTTTCCATTCTGGCTGTTTACAACGGTGGATGGACATCAAAATGGAGTGCCCTACTTGTCGACGTTCATTGCCCCCTGTATAAGACCTTCATTGTTAGACTAACCATGAAGGATAGGGTAAGGTTTCCGAATTCAGATGATCTTAAAAGTTGCGTACACTGTTGCCTTGCATCCTCACAAATGAAGTTACCAGATTGCTGACTGTGCTTTCTTCTCAGTGCTTTTCTCAGATAAACAATTAACTGAGAAAGCAAATCAGACTACAACATCAGGTAAATGACTTGCAGGGGGGTAAAAGAAGCCAAGAATATTTGCCTACACTGTTGTCGCATTGTTGTGTAATGTATATAAGTAAAAAGCTGGCAATCCAATGGGATCCTGCTTTTAGTTATTTTTTCTTTGTTTCATAGTCTATTAATAAAGTAAACAGTCGTAAATAATACAGTCTCATCTTTTTTTTTGGGTTTCTCTATAAAAGAATACTACTCAGTTTAGCTAGGCTTAAAAATCATATTCCAACGACTCTCGATCCCATTCACATGCTAAATAAGGGAAAGACCAAGAGTAACGAGCACGTCAAATAACATATGTAAAGGGGGAAGTATCGTGTGGAATCTCTTCTTTTCATGGATCCATAGATCTCCCTTCATCACTGTTGATTGCATTTTTTGTGTGCACCAGATTGTGCCACGTGTTTGCATTTTTGAAATGCACATGTGAGTTGCACATGACAAATGCACACGTGAGTTGCACATGCTCATTAATGCGCTGGCACAATCTGGTGCGTCAAAATGCAAACAGTAAATGCAATCAACGAATGCAAAGAGGGATCTATGGATCTATGAAAAGGTGGGAGTTCCACATGATACTTTCCCTATGTAAAGGCACACTGATAATCAAGTCGTTTGCATCATAAAAACCCTTCTGGGGTTCTACCCCTGACGAGCATTCGCAATATTTTACAGCCATCAAAATTATGGCCTCTTAATTTTTCTATTACACAATGACAAAATGAAAATAGACTAGTTTGATTAGATGTTTTCACTGCATGTTTTTAAGCTACTGTGATTCGGCACATGTAATATCCATAAGGTTCTGAGAGGCATGGGCATTTACTTTTACATTTACAAAGGCTGGAGGAGTATTCAGGCTGACTATATGATGGCACATGGCCTGACGCTCTACTCTGGTTGGCTGTTAAGGATGCAGCTAGGAGGAGCACAGAGAATATCTTTGTTTTGCCAGCAACTGCTTCAAGTTCTTTATCATTTTTGGGTTGGAACACATGTATTTTTGAAATGACTCTCTCAATTCCCTAATATTTGCACGCTGTTTGCTTCGGGCATTTGGTTAAGGAGTTTTGTGAAAAGAGACGCCCAAAGTTCCTCATTCCAATACCTACACAAATTCAACTTATCCATGGGACACAACGTATGAGAAGATTACAGCAAAAGTAAACCTCTACCTTTTGAAAGGTGCTTTGGGTTGGTAAGTGAAGCTTCCATGAGCAGAAACTTTCTTTTGAATTTCCATGTAAGAACCGTGCAGCATCATATGGACAATAACACAAAGACCATATGTGTCAACCTGCAATCAACCACATACTCTATTGATGGATAACAGTATATTTAAACGATATAATCATTGAGACTGTAAGTAAAACTAGCCTGGAATTTCCATGGCATTTTCTCTTGCATTTCAATGCAGCGGAAGCCAGATGTCCTGCAGTCCCCTGTGAACTCTGTATCTTCAGGGAAAAGGCTAAGATCAATGCCTCTCCCCCAATCCAAAAGGCAAAGTCCCTGAAAGACAGGACTCTCTGCAATCAATTACATGGAGAACAAAAAAATAACCTTAAGCGAGTTTTTTCTTTACCTGATCACGCCAAGAACCACCTCGAGCTTTATATTCATCCTCGATAAGATCATCCCTGTCAGTAGGTGAAGAAGATCAAATTCCTGTACTTAAAGCAAATAATCTGACCAACAAAAATTCCTCAATGACAAAATTATGCAACTGGTGTAAGCATCTGCCTTCAATAATTTACGATCTTCACTTTCAACAAAAGAAAAACGAAAACCAAAGTGTCAAAGAAGATCCAAAGTCATATGACTCATATAGATGTGGCTGCATGACTATCTGGGGTTTAATTTTTATAAGCACTGTGCAGTGAAGTGGCATCATAATCAGCCACAAAACAGGAGCAAAATTTTAACATCTTTCTTAGGTACTTCGATCCTAACAGCTAAATAATGATGTCCAGAATTTTCACTTCAATCAACTCTAACCACTTCCCGCTAATAGGATTACAAAGACCATTAGATCATATTAAGAGAGTTTTAAAGGCTGTATCAATGTACAAGAATCCAGAAGTCAGGAAAAACAACAAAATAAAATGCCCTTCAGACGAGTGATTTTGAAAATATTCTTATAAATTAATAAACTGAAACAAATATGGAAAGATACTGACTTTGCATAGCGAATAAGCAAATTATCTGGCTTGAAGTCTCCATGAATGATACCAACAGTGTGCAAGTGCTCCAGCATATAAAGCATCTCAGTGGTGTAATATAGACATAACACTTCTTCCATTGATTGACCAACAACAACATAAGAATTAATAGCATCCTAAATAAGCCTCAAGCATTAGTATCCATAAAGCAACTTGGTTTTTAAGGAAGCAAAAAAACATTCATCTTACCTGAAGGGTTCCATTTGGTAAATAGTCACAAATGAGTATGCTATAATCAGAATAGATATGCACTTTGTGAGCAAAACCATAGCTGGATCTCTGTGAAAATAAGCTAGTGAATATCATAAAGTAGGCAAAAGGAAATTTATCAAAATATAAATTACTTCATAAGGGCAGACCTGCTTGTCTGAGATTCGATGATCTAGGAGACGATACATATAGAATTCCCATGGGAATGGAGGTTTTTGTATCTAGAAAACACTAAGTGATAAGTGACAAAATATTTAAGAATATTATCTAGCCAAAGTAAAGAAGAATGTGAGGTATGCACTAATACCTTTATTGCAACAACTTCATCTGGATTGCTGTTTACATAAGCTTTAAATACTTTCGCGAAACCACCCTGGCCAGCACAGCCTTTAATTTGATACTTCCTCCCACCTTTATATCAAGAAGATCATAATTACATTCACTTCGCATGAATCTGGAATAATCATACCTAATGGTTTTATTTACTAAGTGAAGGGAAATCTAATTGACAAAATGAGTGACTAATACTATGAGAATGTAGGTCCATTGTAAACCAAAAGACACAGGAAACACATTCACTATATATAATATGTTAATACTAAAAAGGGGAACATGATATGTGGGGACAACAATCAAGGAATCACAGTGACTAAAAACGAAAAAGTGACATGCTAAATTTTTTTGATGTTAACCTATCTCAATAATTTTATTTCTTGATGTATTGTGCAAAGAAGATAGAGCCACTTTCCCCGAGTAGGGTCTATTTGTGGCATGATATCCCTGTAAAACATCAAAAGGAAACTGATCAAGCTTAACAGAATTGCAAAGCTGAAATGCAAAAAGGATTTGTGAAGTCCATGCACCTCATACTTGACAACTTGCTGATTCATCTTTTGCAACAAACGATTGACTACAGAAGTATTCCATGGATTGCAGACTTTTGCCTGGGTAGTAGTTTCATCCACCTATAATATCAAATAAAACACCAATCAGCTGAGCAACCTCAGAAAACCCATAAAATGGCGTAAACAAACTTATGTATTAAAACAATATACTCGGCGACTTTGCCTACTAGCTAGCTACATGCAAGTGATGGTCACTGACAAAAGAAACATAATTACTAGTAGCCAGTGAGTTGTCTGACAATAATCTGATACATGATTTGTTTACTTAAGGTATTTTCCCAAATTGCTTGTCCAAGGATGTAAGACGAATACCTGCACCCAGCATCAATAATCTCTCTCATTCGACTGAGAAACAGTCTGTGAGCCTTTCTCAAGCGTCCAATAGGCTCAGCATTCCTGAAGGATTTAAAAAATGAATGAGTCACAAACAAGTAAGAATGATGAGACAGTCAGATGAATTGTAATTTACCTGGAAAAACCAAGTTGATAAATCTTGGCAGCCTCCCCTAACTCACCCTTTACTTCTAAGAAAAGGGCATAAGTCTCATACAGCACGGAATGCTTTACACAAATACGACTCTCCTCCATCTCCTCATACACTTTACGAAAATCATCACTACAATCCATCTGCATACCAAACAAATACATCCTTGAAAAACTCAAAATGGTGCGAATGAAGTGAGAAACTGCGAATCCTAATTAATCAAACTCCTATTTTTACATACATAGAGAAACCATATCCTCAACAACCTAACATCGTCCCTGTAGCGGTCTTTATGATTGAAAAGGGAGAGACATTCAAAGAGAAGCTTGCGGAAATCAGCAGTAGAGTGTAGATCGGGAGCAGAGAGCGCGACGCTAATTGACCTGCAATTTTAATTGAAAACGAAGTGTTAGTTGATGGTGGAATTGAAGTCGGTAGAGAGGAGAGTGGGTTAGGGTTAGAGTAGCGGACGAGAGCCACGGGAGGAGAGGGTCGTCGAGGGAGTCGGAGGACGAATCTGGAAAGTCAACGCTCGGAGTCATACTCGTTTCTTCGCACTTCTCCGTCTGACTGGGAGCGCTGCTGAGTTCAAAATTTGAGGCGCGGATGTTGGGAATGGGAACCAAATTATGTGCAAATGAGAGAGTAGGAATTTAAAGCACTGTTTGGGAGGGGCATTTTGGTAATATACCAAAATTCGATGGAGCTTTGAGCAATTTTTATAAATACTCAGGTTGTCACAAATTTCAGTGATTTAATGACTGAATGCTATTAAACATAAGGTAAATGAGAATGTTCAAGAAAAAATAGATACTGATGATCTTTTATTATTAATAATTTAATGATTGAAATTTAAACTAAAAAAATACATATAAATTTCAAACACTCGTATTTTTTGTTGATTCAATCATAAAATTATGAAAAACAAATTTAAATATAACAATTAGATGGAAAAAGTTCGAGGACAGCTATTTTTTAAGATAATGAGACTCGATCCGCACTGTTGATCAACAATTGAAATTTAGTTTTTGTTTTGTCGCGAAATATTTACATCTCTTTAAATCTTGAAAGGACTCGTCTCATCCGTAAAATAGAATGATTGAATAGAATCCACAAACTCATCAAAACGACATCGTACACAGGAATACGAAGTTGCTTTCCACTATTTAGGAATCACAACAATAGAATCGAAGCAGCAGCTAATCTGGAATCTAGGGTTTACCAAAGCCGTGCCAACATCTCCATCCCACTCCATAATCCCGATCGCCTAACATCCGACCATGTCTTCCGCGCCTCCGTCAGCCAAACCAGCGGCGACCGCATCAGGGACTGCCAAGAGGAAGCCGGTGTTCGTCAAAGTCGAGCAGCTCAAACCGGGAACAAGTGGTCACACATTGATTGTTAAAGTCGTCAGTTCCAAGCCTATTGCACCCCCTAAGCCTCGTCCTGGTTCCGTTTCCGTAAGGCCTAGTCGGATTGCTGAATGCCTTGTTGGAGATGAGACTGGTTCCATTGTTTTCACTGCTCGTAACGAGCAAGGTACACACTTTACACTTTCTTGCTTCTTCCTCTTTTTTAGAAATTAAATTTAATGGAGATTGATTTTATTGTGATGCTCAATTCCAAATTGAGTTGTTTGTATTTATCTTTCTGTTATTACACTTTTACTAGAATTTGGGAGTCTAAAATGAAGTAAATTGCCTATTGGTACTTGGTAGTCATGCATATGCTCACTTCTACATCAATTTTGATAGATGTTTGGAAATTAAGTTATTTACTGTCAGTAAAAGATATTTGGAGATTTATGGTGTTACTAATGGTCATATATTTCATTGAATGTGTCGAGAGTTCCTATGTTTTTCTTCTATCAGTATGTGCTCCATCAGTTGGATATTTACTGTCAGAAAATACTTAGACTATAAGAAACGAAAAAAGACATTTTGTAAGTGTACATTGTGCTCCATCAGTGCGAAATATATACTTTCACATAAGCTAGTTTCTGGTATGATGCCTTTTTGCGGATGAGAAAGAAAAAAGGATTTGATTTGTATGGGTATCATGAAGCATCAGTGTTAATGTGTGAGTCAGTTTTGTTATGTTTTTCACTGCTGTGCATACGATGAATCATTAATCCCATAATTTCTTAGTGTGTTTTTCACTGCTTTCACAACAATAGAATGCAATCCCATACTTTCTTAGCATGTGCATTTCTTGCATCTATATATGATTTATGTTAACTATCTTGATTCTCCTTTTTTTATGTTTCATTATTATGGTTTCTCGACTTCACAACGTCTCCCTCGAGTATAAGTAAGCAAGTTGTGAATTGTGATGAGCAATCAGTTTAAGTTCTCTGACCATTATGAAATTTTAAATCTTCTAGATTAAATTATTAACTAATTTATGTCTGTTGCTTTTTCAATGCAGTCGACTTGATGAAGCCAGAAGCCACAGTTATTTTGCGCAATGCTAAGATTGACATGTTCAAGGGATCAATGAGGCTCGCAGTTGACAAATGGGGGCTTGTAGAAGTCACTGAACCAGCCAAATTCACCGTCAAGGAGGATAACAATCTATCCCTGGTCGAGTACGAGTTGGTGAATGTTCAGGAATGATAGCCAAGTCGTAGGTGAATGAATATTTTGGAAGGTAGTTAAAGTGTTCTATAGTACCGCATCATTTTGGAACCTAAGGTATTGGAGCAGTGCTGAAGAGATTTCTAGACAATATCTTGTATTTGCTCTTTCTTGATGCAGTCGGATGCTTCTTATTATTAATAATATATTGAGATGAATTGTGATTGAAATGGTTCGTGATAATGATGGTAAAGATGTGGATTTTATTTGCTCAAAGTAAACTCAGGGTGTGTTTTTGTATTATGCATAGGTAGAAGTTTCACTCTGTTATTTTAAATCTGATTAAATGATCTATTTGCTTGCCAATCTTTCACAAAATACATAATGGAGAAAATGAGTTTTAGAAGTTTGAGTTCTTTAACTAGGACAAAAGCATAAACCATTTACACTAATAAAGCATCCTCCAATTAACTATAGTTGTCCGGGGCCATTCGAGAAATCAAATTTACAGATGTGAAGGCGACACAGTGAAGACAGTGTATTTTAGGCATTGCCATTCTAGGCCGAAAAAAGTCCATGGGCCGGCCCGAAGCCCGTTCAAGCCCAGCTCTGTCGAGCCCATCCAAAGTCCGATCGAAGTCCAGCCCTATATCGGATAGGCCGGGCTTGGACTTCATTCCCGGGCTTTGGGCCCGGCCCACCGGCCCGATCTGTTGGCCCATCTCGCAAAGTCCAACCTTACCGTACTAATATTTCGAACATTAGAATAGTTGAATAAATATAAAAAAGTCATACTATATAATATATTTTACAAACTCTTCAAATTTAACATTTATTTGAATTTATTTGTATATTCTTATTTTCTAAATTAATATTTTTTCTATTGAAGTCGTATTATCTCAATATATTTAAAGATGTATTTATTTGTTCTCTGAACTTTATCTCATTCTGTTATAATAAACCTTATAAATACAATAAAAATGAGTTAAAAAATAATGTGACATAAAAAATATCTTTTTAAAATTGATATTTCAATTATTATGTATTTTTTTTTAAAATTATTTAAAAATTATATTTTAATTAAAATTTGAAATTTGAACGGGCTTGTGGGCTGGGCTCGGGCTTCATTATTTTTATCAAGCCCGGCCCGGCCCGATGAATAATGATAGGCCGTAAATATAAGGGTCGGGCCGGGCTCGGGCTTTAAGTTTTGGGCCGGGCTGGGCCGGGCCGAATGGCATTGCCTAGTGTATTTTACTGCGAAGTCAAATGACACTAGGCAGATTCCAACATAATGTGAATCACTGCAAGCAGTTTTTTACAAATGACTGCTTATAAGAATTCAGACAGCAGAATTACAGAAAGTAGTTTTTCGAATATCCATAATAAATTGCAATAATTATAATATATCAATACATTTTTTAATTAAGAACCAAATAATGGACACACTTCAGCTGATGGAAATAAATAACACTGGATTTCACAAGCACTACCCAATGAAGCTGACTTGGACCTACTCCGACTTTGAAGTATCTGAAAATAGTTTTAAAGTATAAACAATGGAAGGCTGATGGCTGCAGAAGACACAATATTCCAAGCAGTACAACATTTTGCATGCATATCCAACAGGATTTGCGAATGCTTGAGTTGCTTGTCATTCTTCTGCGTGAACTACCAATTTCACTTGGATTAGGAAGAACAGCATCCACCGCTTTTAACAGCTGATACATCGTCCTTTACATTAATTGTTTGTCCCTTGGGTAGGGTTGCTGGATCATCCCCTACGTCGAGAGCCTTCCTGCTCACGACGTGATATATTTGAGTTAGAACTTCTGTAAAGGCATTTTCCACATTTAAGGACTCCAAAGCAGATGTTTCCATGAAGAAGGTGCCCTCTTTTTCAGCATACGCCTTAGCATCATCGGTGGAAACAGCACGCAAATGGCGTAGATCTGCCTTATTTCCAACCAACATTATGACAATATTTGAATCAGTGTGGTTTCTTAGCTCCTTCAACCACCTTTCGACATTCTCAAAAGTCACATGCCGGGTGACATCATAAACAAGTAATGCACCAACAGCACCTCTGTAATAGGCACTTGTAATAGCCCGGTATCTGCCAACAATACTCAGTTGTCAGGAATGATAGAAAGAAAACTAGAAAATGATACAATACCTCAAGTATAGAATATGTCGGTTTACATTATAAAGATACAAGGTTTCCATTCATTATAAAGATATAAGGATTTCAGAACTGTTCTATTTTTCATGTTTGAAAAGAATGAACATTGAAAGCAACAAGGTGGATCAGATGAATGGTTCAGTTAGCAAGTTACTTCCTCACAAACAAAAAAGTAGGGGGAAGAACAAGGATTTAACCAGTCCTTTTACAGCTCTTAGCTGACATCATTAATCAGTAGCTGGAATACAAATAACTAACTGAAGAAAGCGAGTGAACAAAACAATGAATCTTACAGAACAGATCTTATACATTCTAACATTATAGAGAAAGAAAGCAAACCCATTAAATAGCATTACCGAGTAATTCATATGTAATCAATTAAACAACTATCCTCCAACAAATATTGTATACAAATGAAATTCATTCTCATGTCAAAGTGATAACTGAAAAGTGAAAACTAATAAGGCTGCAGCCGATATGCACATGAGCTAGGGTGAGCGAACAAGTGAATGAGAGTACTATATACTGAGTTGTACCAAAAGAGAATCACCGTGGCATAAGTACATCATAATCAAAGAAATTCAGTAACTTGCAACTTAAAAGTCAATCTAGAGATCATAAAACAAACAACATATCAGCACATGTTTACCAAAAGAACATCATCTTTCCATTCCAACTTTGGGAATGCCGAAGTGCCGCTATGCATGGTAAAAAGTCAGGATTCAGATTAAAACGAAAAAATGACATCCAAGGATGAAAATATACACAAAAACAGCACATACAGATCTAAGCAAATGCTACATTCCAAAGCTCATTAAGTGAATATATATATGTTCAAATTAGATCCAGATCACATAAACAAAAAACAACACAAAAAAGAGATCAAGGGAAAAAAGAGAACCTTTCTTGTCCAGCGGTGTCCCAAATCTGAGCCTTGACAACCTTATCATCAACGCGGATGCTACGTGTAGCGAATTCGACGCCAATGGTTGATTTAGACTCGAGGCTAAACTCATTCTTAGTAAATCTGGAAAGTAGGTTGGATTTGCCGACGCCGGAGTCACCGATTAGTACGACTTTGAAAAGGTAATCGTAGTCGTCGTCCGCTCTGTAAGCTCCCATTTGATCCGATAGCTCGTCGATCGAGATCTGAATCGTAACCGACTGAGATTTTTGTTTGAATGATTAGTTTCAAAATGCTGCTGAGATTTGATTCATATCACTTTTATTAACAACTTTTTTCTGATTCATTATATATTTTTAGTGCATGTTCGTCGCTAAAAGGTTTAGATCGTCGCTATAATATGTACTTCGTCGCTAAAGTGACGCATGGACGCGAGAGTATTTCAAATACGCAGTCGTACCGGTTGCTTTTCAGCTCAGTATGGGTAACGTAGAATTGTAACTGTCATTAATGAAGCGCATTTGGATTCACTTTGTCAACTTTTTGGGACACAAGAATTTAACATTTTTCGGATATGCAAGATACCTTGCATAAACAACATGAAAAAAAGAGAGAAGGAAAAGTACTTGGCATTGGCAACAGAAGCTAATAATCTTGTATCTCCACACACTCATTTGATATAAGTATATGCACTGTCTGACGTGCAAAATGAAGCTTTTTATTCATATAAATAAGCAACATTGACGTGGAGGATTGATTGATTGATTAAGGATGACTGGGGTTTGGGCCTCCGAGAGACACTTTTGAAAGTACTTCATTTCCATTGCCCTCTTTTGAAAGTACTTCATTTCAGAGTCCAGTTCCCTTACGACCCCTTGCAAGTGTGCAGATTGAGATTCGTTTATTTGCACTTTTGTTTTGCACTATATGCACATTCCGTTTGCATTTTTGCATTTAGCTAAACGACAAACTATCTGCACAAAACGACAAAAATGCAGGGATCGCAGGCTAACGCCTGGATCGCAAATGAACCGATTTCCTTCATTTCACGTAAACTTAAGAACTTGGTCATCAATAAGTCACTTTGCTTATTATTAATGCTCTTGCTATTCGCTGCATGGACAATATTGCTTGTAGGAGGATTTGTAACAACTTGACGTGCGGTTGATCTTATAATGAGTCCGACGAGGATGATCAAGATGAATGCTGACTTAAGGCATGTGTTGAACTTAGCCATATGATCGCCTCTTAGCTACAAATTCTGTGTTTTGGAGGATAGATTGGAAGAATATTATTGTAGGTATTAATTAGTATATCAAAGGATGATCGATTAGCTGGAAGAATGATTGATATTATTTATAGTGGTCAAGATATCAAAGGTCCAAACTTAAGATGGCACATTCGTGTGGATAGAATGATGGATTTTCTATGCAAGTTAGGATGTTTACTAAATGGTTTTGGTAAAGGGTTCACTCAAAACTACGTACGATTATAATAAAAAACGTCAAAATAACATTATTTTGGTACTCACAGCAAATAGCAGCGCAGTACCGAATTCGAGTCCTCAAAAAACACAGTTGCAAACTAACTTGAAACCGATTATACACATCATTATCCAACTAAAATATCATCAGTTGCATGAATCACTAAACCCCAAAGCATTCTGATCATTCGACTGAGACAAAAGAGTGGCAAGACATTTACTGAAGATCAAAATATTTTGTTACTTGTGTTGGAATTAGAATTTTGTCTTGAAGTCTGATATTTGTGAAAATAATTTGTTACGTGTGTTCTGATAATTCCCAAAAGGAAATTATCATTTGCTAAAATAACGTGGAAACAGAACATTAACTGTCAATTTCAACGCCGACTTTTTGTAATTTTCTAAATATCAAAATGCACATAAATCCATTAATGCTCTCTTACAATTGGGTCGAATGGTGTATCTGACCTGAACATTCTAATCTCTGTTCAAGTGACCTAAGATCGATGTCCTATGTTTTTAGGACCTTGTATTAGGTGTTAAGTTCTCTGATTGTCTTCTTGTGATGTTTATCAAAAAAATTGATATCTCTTTGGAATTTGTTTTCAGCATTTAAGAGTAATGGATTTGATTTTTAAGATAAACTTAAAATATATAACTCAAAATTGATATATGTTGTTGTAATATAATCCTGTTTATAAAAGATCACATTTTCAAGAAATAACATAGGAAAAGAATACAGGACACTGTCCAATTCAGCATTTGAGAAGTTGGTGTGATCAAAAGAAAAAATGGTGGTGAAGTTATACGGAGCAAAATTCCCTTCCGCTAGGCGAGTCATCCTTTGCCTCATCGAAAAAGAGATCGATTTTGAAACTATTCCGATCGATCTTTTCAAAGGCGAGCAAAAGCATCCGGATTTTCTCAAGTTACATGTATGCCGATTTTTTTACATTCAACTATTACTCAGTACTTATTTGGATATCCTAGTAAGGTTTTTTTTCTTGTTCATCTTATGCAATATGATATAGCCTTTTGGAAAAGTCCCTGTGACAGTTGATGAAGATTACAAGCTTTTCGGTTAGTAAGACCCTGACATCACCCTCTGAAATCCAAATGTATGCTGTTTTTTAGGTTCTGACATTTTGTACATGTGCAGAGTCGAGGGCCATTATACGATACTATGCGGAAAAGTACAAGTCCCAGGGAACTGATCTACTTGGCAAGACAAATGAAGAAAGGGCCTTAGTTGATCAATGGCTAGAAGTTGAATCACTAAACTTTGATCCTCCTATTCATGATATTGTTTATCAGTTCATGTTAAGCCCTGTTTTAGGATTTACTGTGAATGATAAGATTGTAAAAGAGAGTGAGGAAAAGCTTGTCAAGGTGTTGGATATCTACGAAAAGAGGCTTGCGGAAAATGACTACTTGGCCGGAGATTTCTTCAGCTTGGCTGATCTTAGTCATGTTTGTTACATATTACTTGTTTCGGTTTGGAAAGGAGTATCTGATTAAGGACAGGAAACATGTCTGCAAGTGGTGGGATCGGATCAGTAACAGGTCTTCTTACAAGAAACTTCTCGAGTTCGTATGACATGTAGAAATAATTCGAACTCATCGTCTTGAGATTGAGTTTGTTCAATCCTTAATCGATGTAGGAATAATTAAAAATAAGATTCAACGAATAAAGAAAGTATTTACAAAAGTTGACAAATCAAAAATAATTATTGTCTTTTGGTAATATTTCACATGCTGACAATTCTATACTTAGCTATAAATTGGTTTCCAGTAAATTACACTCTCTTTATACTACAAGAATCTCCAAGTTATAGATATGTACATTTTGTTTGCTGTATACAAGACATGATTCATCAGGTATTTGCCGATTTCCACTCCATGATTGCTGATAAAAGCGTATAGTTTGGAATCAGATTCTTACTGGGCATGGGGAGGTTCGTCATGGGTGAGTTATCTTTCTGTTCCAGCCACTTTTCGATTGAGCTACGATCATAAGTGTACCCATCAGCTGCAACACAAGGCTCCGTCATAATTTCCTGTGAAAGAAACAAAGATATTATTATGTTACTCAGATCAGTTAAATAATCTCTATGCATTTTTCTTATTTGTGAAAATTCTGACCTGCAGGATTGGGCAGAAGAAGTGATTTGGTGGCCCGATAGGACTAACTTAGCTTCATCCCTCATGTTGTCAGCAGCCTCTTTCAGCATTTCCAGCCTGGGAAGTATCAGGTTTCTTAAATCTGGTCTGTCTCTTCGGTGAAGCTCAACGCAACCTAATGCCAATATTGCTAAATCAGTTGTCTCTGGAATAGGCCACTTTCCCGCCCTTGGATCTAAAACATCCTTCAACTTACCATCCCTGATCGCATTCTCCACAATGTGGGCTAGTGCCATTGCTGATTTTGCTGTCAGCAACTGTAGAAGCACAATCCCGAAAGCATATACATCTGACTGAGTTGATATTACTCCGGTTCTTTGATATTCTGGATCAATGTAGCACAATGTTCCTACCATCCCTGTGTTTTGGTACATTGTAGTGACAACTGATGCATCATTTTGAAGCATCGTCGAGAGACCAACATCTCCAATCTTGCTTACCAAGTTATGGTCTAGCAATATGTTTTCTGGTTTAAGATCTCGATGCACGATAGGCTTGGGCTTGGCATTGTGTAGGAAGACTAATGTGGATGCCACTTCCCACGCAATACGGAATCTGTCAAACCAGGGGATTGGAGCCTTGTCACTCTTGGGGTTCAACCTCTCGGCCAGGTTTCCATTATCCATGTACTCGTAAATGATGCAACCGCGCTCAGGACACGCTCCAAGAAGCAGAAGTAAGTGCGGGTGTCGAATTTTGCTCAACACTTCAAGCTGCAAGCCAATATGAGCTAATACCAGTTTATACCCAAAACTTTTCAAATTTCACACCATCTGAACAAAAAAAACCAAAACATTTTACCTCTTTTTGAAACTGCCTGGCCATTCGTGGATCGTTGGAGTGCAAGACTTTAGCTGCGGCATTTGTATGATGCAAGGTGCATTTGTAAACAGTCCCATTTGCACCCTTTCCTATTATAAGATTATCTGCAAATGACGAAGTGGCCACTGCAATCTCTTCCCAAGTGAATCTCTGGTATTGCTGCATAGGTTGGGCCATGGTACTTTGAAGTTTTTCCTTTTGTTTAGCATCATGAAGTGCTTTCCTTTCTGCATCTCTCTTTTGCTCTGCTTCTTTCGCAGCACGTTCCCTTACAGACTCAGCTTCCCGAACCACGGCCTCATACTTCAGTCTCTCTTCTTTTGCTGCTTCTTCTGCCTTTACCTCTTCATCCATTATCTCTTGAAGCATAACTGCTTTGTCATATCGGTTTTTATTGAGGTCATTTATCTGAAGAAAACACAAGGTTGATTTTCTCAGAAACCAAAAATATTTTGTTTAATTTTACTCGGAAGGGACTAACCTTTCGAGAAGCGTCCAGTGCTTCAGTTTGAGCAACCACATACATACCCTGCACTTGTCTGAGCTCCAACTTAAGTCTTTCTAACTCTTGGTTCATATTGATCTGCATTCACGAGTAACTTACTTTCAGTTTTTGAAGAAAATGACTTGGAGGAAAAGGTCAGGTGATTTAACTTGAAATATACCTCGTTGTCAGAATAAATTTCCTTAGTAGCATCTGAAGGAAAATGGTGATCAGACCATGTTCCCGAGCTTTTAAAACCAGTATGTGTATTTGTAGGAGTATTCGAACCATTTGAAACTTCCAAATGATTAGTGTAAGAGTCAGATACACTTGCTTTCTGTTGAATTTTTACGGCTGGACTAGGTGGAGGATGAGCTGAGTTGCCAGTCCCCTCAGATTCTGCACATTTGACGAATGAGTTAGAAAAAATCTGCAGGCACAAACTTCATGACGGAAAAAATAAAAGATGCCAAAACCTAAAGACGTCTTGAGTTGAAAATTTTGAGTCAGAGAATATAAATATATGAAATTGCAGCAAATGATTTTAAGATACCTGCTCGAGTAATATTTGACGAGCTACGGTTAGAACTTGTTTCACTGCCAGCATTTTTATCTTTTATCGGAGGTTCACACTCAGATGATCTCACCATTGCGAGTTTCCCTTTTGTAATGCCATACACTGTGCAAAAGTTGGGTGTGTTTTCTGATATCTTGGTGGACATGTTTCGCGATGACATTAATCTGTCATACATTACGAAAAACATGAACAGAAATCAGAATCACTGGTGAAACACATACATTACGTTGACTTCATCGTGAGGGAAGTGAAGAATTTCTAAGAATACAAACTATACAAAGTTTTCCATTCAAGAATTTATTTTTCTCAAGGATTTTTCATGTCATTTTTGCTCCAGCAAATTTTCAAAATCCAAATGCATGATTGAGGAATCTATATAATAGTTTTTTGTTTTTTCGTTTTCGAATACCAGATAACTTTTGAAAAAGAGGTAGAGTACCTGGAGAAGAGGCCAGCAGTGGTCGCCCCAATAACAAGGTTTGTAATGCAGTCTATGGCAACCTGATTTGTTATTGCGCTCACTGGATCATATGATTCAATCACAACAACCTCGAACGGTAACTGCATTCATTAAACAGTTTCAGATATGGTTTTTATATAGACGTTTAAGCCGCACACATTGTAAATAAGTTAAAAAAATTGTACAAAGAGGAACAGAATGACCTTATTTTGAACAAAAAAAGTTTTGTAAGGAGAAAGCATTTCGTTTGTCTGCTTTTCGATTCCTCTCCTGTATGTGTTTGCTACATCCTCATGTACTTCTGTAATGTCTACAAGACCTCCCACTGCCAATAAAATCAAATTGTAACAAATGAGCGCTAAATTACAGCAAGGCTGATGCACAATGGATGGCTTAGGCTTACTTGGATTTGGAATAGCATCAGTTGGTGGACGAACATGTATCAGCTTGAAGAAGACATTCTCATCTGTGGCAAACTTGTCAAATGCCCATCTAACAATGTGCCTACTTTTCTTATTATTGCCATTGATGGCCATGCCGACAATCACAGAAGATGGTCGTGGTTTGGCAACACCATTATCCTGCTCCATTTCCCCAAATGCACCAGCTCTCTGAAACCAAATGAGTCAGTATTTGCAAAGAACGGTCGCTTACTCGAGCTCTATACACCTCCTCAAATATAAAGACTAAAATGGCAGAAATCAAAAAGCTGCTACCGGTATAAATGAAGATTTATTAGTGAATGTCTGAATGACCATCCATTATTTATCATCAGATTTATACAAACATAAAAACAATGACAATCTTCCTCAGTCAAATGTCAATTGTTTATACAGCTAAAATAAAAAAGTCTGAACCATAAAAATAAAAAAACAAGAAACAAAGGATAGGGAAACCAACACAAGTATGGTTGATCAACTTGGCAAGTTTATTCTATACTAAAACACTTGTCAAACGATACATTGTATGAGTGTAGGAATGTTGATACTGTGTGCAAGGGAATGCAGAATAAAATAACACCGATAGGCTGTTTACTTCAAAACGTGCCCTGCTCAACGGATTTAAATGGAATATTACCTTGTCATTTGATAGTGAATATAGTAAGTGTAAGTGCTTCCCACGATCATTGTCATTTATGTTGTATTGGCTACATATATAAAAATCACACCTTAGTGTTAAACTGAATAAACAATCAGTTATGCTGGGAATATGCCTACATACTTGACTTAGAATGTATTGGCTGAAAGAAAATACAGAAAGATAACTGGAAGTAAATATATATATAAATACTTGTTTAGAGCTCATTCTTGTCCCATCTGAGTTGCCTTATCTCCCTTCAGAACCTCTTCAGCCCATTCTTCTAGAGTAGTTCTATCTTCAACTTATCAAAAGAAAAACAAAAGAATATGGCAGACACTAGTCAGGTGTAAAATGAGGTTAGGATATGTATGTTAGGCAGCACACACTAAGATTCAAATTTAGCTGTATCTGCCGCAACATGTTCAGACTGAGATCAATTTTCCAATAACCAATATCTACTGCAGCATTTGACATGATTTCTACATTTTACCAGAAAAAAGAAAAATCATCGACATTTTCACGGACTAATGGATTAAAGCTAACCAAGGGGACTATCATAATGTAGCAGGTGTCTCACCATGGTTGCTCAAATTTACTTCATATAGACTGAAATATTAATATACAGCTTGTAAGCAAAGTGTGAAAGTTCATAGATTTCATTGTGAAACTGAAAATTGTATATCTTTTAAAAACATGAAAATAAAGCATTAAAGTTTGAACTGAAATTAACATGTGATAAACAGATTTGACTAGAAGCTGATATTCACATGCTTGATGGTTCTTTAGAATCTCAAGCTACTCGAGGGACAGAACATCAGAATTTTGAAACCCAAAAGTATTCTCCCCGCTGTATGTCATGTAGAGAAAACCATCCTCATCCTTGTGTTCTTCATAGATCGCAGCCATCAATGCAGCTGCGGCAGTAGGACAAATGGTTTGAATCTTACTACATATATTATGTTTGTGTGGTAGTTTTTCAGCAAAAAACAGGCAAAGTTATGTGTTAAGATTTAGTAAGAGCAAATAAAAGAAAGAGGGAACTGAATTTACCAGTGGGTGGAAGAGTGTTGTTGACAAAGATAAAAATGGCTTTCTCGGCGCTGAGCTTAATTCTCTTGCGAACAATGTAAACAAACTGTCCCACAGTCAGATCAGCTGGAACCAAATACCTGTAAACAACAAAAACCTCATAAAATGATCAAATCACGAGTTAACCACAAGGCTGTTAACTTCAACTTGATGGGTAGTTTCCATAACCACTATGTCTCCTTATATCGATTCTATTCATACACTAAACTCATCAAGTCTGATCAATCAAATTCACAACCAATATAGTACTGAAAATATGTTGCTAACAAGACTACAAGAGTAATGAATCAGCGTCTAACTTCTTTTTATCAATTGCAGGAATATCATTCTTGTCCGCCTTTTCCACAATGACCTGAAGACAATAAAAAAGTATATGAAAAGAAACGCCTGTAGAACAAAAAAAAGTGTGAATAAGATCTGTAAGCTACCGGAATCCTATCAGGAAACCTCTCTCTGATTCCAGCAGCTTCAGCTTGTCTCTTTTCTGCGATTATACATATATAATATGATATATTAATTAATGAACCCTAGACAAAATTGAACATGGACACAATACAAGCAGTGGAGTAATTGGATAAGACAGTACCGAAAGGGTGTTCAGCTTTGAAGGAAGTCTTGGCCATGGCCGAACTGATGACGAAATTAAAACCTAGCGGAGACAGAGTGAAGCACGAACGAGATCAAATCGATCGATTTTTGGAACCCTAATTTATAATATCTGTTACGCAAGAATGATGAGGTTCTCTTCTCATCGGTTTTTATATGGAAATTCATAAAACATATTTTGAACAAAGTTTAATGATTATATTTTAGGACATGTTTAGTAGGTCGAATTCAGATTAAACTGCAGCGTTTTATCTGGCTGTAGTTTCATCTGACTCTTCATTTTACCTTTATTCGGTTGTTTACAAAAGAAATTCAGAAAAGAAATTAATAACAAAATTACTCATGTAACTAAAGAGACATAATAACCAGAAGGGCAGGGCATAATTCAGGTAGAAATTTCAAACTGAATCCTTGCTATGATCATTCTGGCATAAGAAACCGTTGTCCTTGCAAAAATATATCGCATCTCTGACGATATCTTGCCAGCCATGAGTGTAAGTGAACCCCAGATCCCTCAGCTTCTTTGACGATATATCTGGAACAGCATGGCATTCTTCTTTTGGAACACTATTAACGGATGGAGAGGTGTAAGAGACATATATATGATCGACAACTAAATTTCTGGAAGGGAAAAGTACCAACCTGTAAGTTTTCGTATTGGGATAAACTGCAGCAAAATGAGAAATCAGTTCAGATATTTGACAGTTGCAAGCGCAACATATGTAGTCCCCTTCAGCCTTTTGATTTTCCATCAGGAAGATATGCGCATTGCAAATGTCATCTATGTGAACAAGACCTATTGATCCCATTCTTGAATTTACAGCTGATAGTATTTCAAATACATTTGAATCGCCTGTACTTTTTCAAGAGGGAGGCAAAACGAAGTCTAATTCATGTTTACTCGGACTCTATCGAAAAATAAAAATCTTGTTGTACTCAAACTCTAAAAAACCTGAAATGTCAGACTTGACCTGTAATAGGTGATAAAAGAACTTGAATGCTTGCAGGAACTGATGGTGTTAACGTAGGACCAGCTACGGTCGTTGTGATGACAGAAACAAGATCCAAGTTGTTTTCTTTTGCAAATCGGAATGCTGCTTCATCTGCCAAAATCTTAGACAAAGCATACACCTGTTCGACCGAAGCAGTACTATTTGGTAAAATTATATCATCCTGAATCACAATGTCTAAGTACAACCATAAGAAGCAGCATAAACCTTACCCATCCGCTTGCTTTAGTACTCCACACTGTATCAACTGAAGCTTTGCAAGATTCATCAACTGAGTTTTTCCAAATACCTTGGGCATCTTTTCCAGTCATTGTACTGATGGACGATGTCAACACTACTCGCTTAATCGTATTTGACTTAAGGCTAGACTTGAGAATGTTTAGTACTCCTTTAACAGCAGGCTCAATGATGCTGGATTGAACATATTGCTCTACAAAGCAACAACAGAACAAGACGCAAACAGACCCAACACACCAGTAGTGTTAATTAGTGCATAAATACTTGGACTTTTCAAGCTACATCAATTCTTCAACAAGGAAACATGAATTAGGTACCATTACCAATATCATGTTTGTTAGAAATATTGAATTCCATAGAAGCTGCAACATGGAATACACCATGACATCCCCTCACGGCCTCATCAAAGCTGTTCTCCTCGTGTAAGTCAGCTTTGAACAGTTTCAATCTGTCACCGCCTTTCCATACAGATTCGAAGTGTGACACTTTAGCTGCAAATGAAAGGTATGGAAAGTACAGGCAAAATAAATACATCAAATTGCCTTATACTGCATCAGAGACCATAAATTTAAACCCCAGATGCAACTTCAAGCATATTAATCAGCACAGGGAATGATCATTAATTTAGCGAAAAACTGGCTACAAAATCCATAGAAAATGAGTTTAATTTTGCAATGAATATGCATCAGGAAGATATGACTCCTGATCTCCTTCTAAGTAAGTCATTGAAAAGAATAGATGAAGTAGGAACAAACCAAGATCTCTGACAGTGGCATGCACAGTGTATCCTCTAGCAAGCAGTGACTTGACGAGCCAAGACCCAATATAGCCAGTGGCGCCAGTAACGCAGTAAACCACCGGATCCTTCTTTTCCCTAGAAACCATTTCATTTCCACAGGCCATAGATGATTCTCTCATGAATGGATATGTTGAAGGTCTTGAAGAAGTGGCAGAGATAGCACAAAACAACAGAGGAGCAAAACAAATGAGCATATAGTTTATGTTCCTGAGAAAGAATAGTTTAAGAAATGGATGCCACTTTATGAGCTCATCTGTGTAATGGCAGTCATCATGGTTTTTAGATTTATTATGTGCCAAATTCCAAAAAAATCTTAATGGCTAGCAAGGAGATAATTTGCTATATCTGCTTTTGCTTCACACGTTCACTATTCCCAATGAACAACCAAAAAATATGTAAATTATTTATACCTTTTATTAATTAAATCTTTTTGATTAATAAAAATATTTAAAATGTGGAACTAATCAAAATATTTTTTTATTTGTTATTAAGTCATGAAATTTATGGTGAGATATAATATCAACAATTAATTATTAATAATCTAACAGATGAGATTTAAATTCAAATAACCATCAAATAAAATTGCATTGTATATTTTGGAAACAACCAACTAATTTATTTAAAAGTGAATGAATCAAATGAAAAGTGCTAGTTTAGTTATAAAATATAAACAAATCTAAACCACCCATTAGATTTTAATCAACGGTTATAATTAAAAAATATTAATTAATACAAAAAATTACAAAAGGACAATAATGGAAATATACTGCATAATATATTTTTTAAATATACTCATTAATATCAATCCCTTATTTTAAGGAACCGACATTTAATTTTATGATATGGAAAATCTACATTCAATTTTTTGATGTGAAGGTGTTTTAATTTTTTAAAGTCACGTGAAAAAATTATTAAACATTTTTCCTATCAATTTCAAGTATTCAATTAGTGAGTTACAATACCAACCACTTTCTGCTATATAATATGATTCATGATTTGGTAGGATACGATTCATGAATCATATGATAGCAAATTATGAATCATGTCAGAGCAAATTATGACTAGATGATATGATTCAAAAGTTACAATATGTTATACAGTATGGTCGTCAGTTGTGAGTGTTAAGGCCAAAATATGTGCAATTTAAGTTTGTAATAGTGTATGACCCATGAATCATATTATAGCAAATCATGAATCATTGTATAGCAAATTATGAATCATAGTATGACAAATTATGAATCATAGCATAGCAGAGCATGAATCATAGCATAGCAGAGCATGAATCATATCACGGCAAATCATGAATCATAACAAAACAAATAATGAATCATATTATAACAAATCTCGAATCATAGTGTTGCAAATCATGAATCATGATATAGCAAATCACGAATCATGATATAGTAAATCATAAGAATGCGATCGTTGACCATATGTATGCAACCTGTGAATTAATACACAATTTATAAACCTGCTTTTTTCATCAACTTTATAAAACATATAATTGATCATCAACCCAAAATGTCAAACAAAAGTAGATTATCCCTAACAATCCAACATATCAAAATCATACAGAATTCCATGAGTTCTCCAATTCAACCTTAGGGTTTCAAATCTATAAGAGAGCGAGTCGGTGATGTTAGGACGGATGATTAACGAATCGCGTCGGTACGGCTGGACGGATGGCTATCGTCGATTGTTTGATTCAGAGACAAATTGAATCGATTACGACACTACCGAGACAACTTACTGAAATTAGTGTTTCAGATCTACTAAACGAAGTAGTTTCGGATCTTCTCCAAATCGCTAGCTCAAAATCGAAAACGAAAAATAATCTGTGAAAACGTGATTTTCGGAAACCGATTCAAAACCGCTTGATTTTTTTGATTTTTTGTTGACTAATCTACCCTTCCTCACTTTTTAAAATCATAATTGAGTAATTAGTGTTTCAATAAATTATGTTTGTCCCCCCAAATTAATAGTCCTTCGATCAGAATATTCAACGGTTCAGATATGTTTGTATTTTATAACGTAAAGGTACTTTTCACCTGATCCTTACTCTAAAAATTAATTTATTTCAATCAGTTAAAATTAAATTATTTATTCTTACAAAACATAATGTTTTCTCGATCTTAACCTTATAATTAAAATCAAAAGAGATAAATGAAAATAAATGTAAAAAAATCCATTCCAAAACATTTTCAATTGTGACCTAAAATAACCAAAACAAGTGGAAATAAACTTCAACTTCACCGAGGCTTGCAAATTCCAAATCTTTAGTTTACAATAAAATCAAATTGATGACTAAAGGCGTCCGGCACGGCAATCCAATAGATGGCAGTTTTGGGAGGATCTTTCTGTAGCTGGTCTCCGATAAATTCCGATCATAAGAGCCGCTGCTCGTCATTCAAACCACCAGCAACCCCAGCAGGTCGGATTTCGTGCTGCTCTGAACGGAACAGCCCAACTCAAGTTAAACATCCTAAACCCTATCTTTTCACTACTTATCTGGTTATTTAAATTTGTGTTTCAGCATATTTTGATTACATTGGACTTACAGAGAGCTTGCTTGTTTTCTTGGTTGTGTTGGATAGGTCAAAAGGGAGATTGAGGAGTGTTATAGACTAATTGACAGACTTGGAAGAGGAGTTGTGTATTTGGGTTCTGCTAGGTTTGGACCTGCTCATTCACATTATTTGCAAACAAAAGAATTGTCTAAAGAGGTGAGTTATTATCGGCCTGTCGCATCTGTGTAGATTTGGAAATTTATGTTTTTTTGTGAAACATCCTTAAGCAGTTTCTTCAACTCTGAATTACATTTGACGTTTTTCTTGCCTTTTTATTCTGGGGTTGGACCATGTGAGTTAGGTTGCAAATCTATTGAACTGTACTTCATGGACTGGAGCTGGTCCAGGATTGATGGATGCTGCTACTATGGGAGCTTTGGAAGCAGGGAAGCCAGTTGGTGGATTTAAGATTGCAAAAGAAGCTGGCCAGTGGACTTCAACAAATTATCATCCATACCTACCATCGGAGGCCTACCTTACTTGCAGGTACTTTCATTACTTGTTATATTAACCTCAAACAGTTAAACCATAAAACGGAAAACTAGCTTAGAATCATGTGTGAATCATGGGTCTTCACTGATTTAGCGAAGTGAAAGAGACCATTCAATCAACTTCTTGATATATTATGCTAGTTCAATTGGGATGTGACGCGCAAGACATAGAATTAAATAATCAGTGGTTTTTGGCTCAAAAAGATCCTTGGGTTTTATTGTATAGCATAGGCTTGAGTATCACATACCATAATATTAAGTTCCCATGTTACTGCTGTGTCAGTTCAAAATTTAGAGTGACAACCACATTGCTTGGGATTGCAATTCAAATAATGTAAAGTCAAGTGAGAAGTGAAAAAAAGTTGATATAGTGATAAGGGGACACGATTTCAGGTTCAGAAAAACAAAAAAACAAAAAAATAAGGGTCAAGATTTTAGGATGTTATAAATGCACCTTGATCATAGTTTCTAAGAAGATCCATCTTCACAGCGCAATTTACTCTTGTATGTCTGTTTGCATGTGCATTTGTAAACATGTATCCAAATGTGAGCTGCATCTTTTTATGTATGCTACTGGTCATCTGACGTGTTTTCACATTTATGTCTTTCAAAGTTCTTCATGTTTTGGAGCATGATGTCCAATTAAGTCACATATTTAACTTAATTGCTCCTCATTTTCTTTGTTTGGTGAATAATATCAGGTTTTTTTCAGCAAGAAAGCATGGGTTGGTTGATGCAGTTGTCAGGACAAGTCCATCTGACAAGACTGCTGTCATTGCTCTCCCAGGAGGTATTGGGACTTTAGATGAAGTTTTTGAAATGTTAACCCTGATTCAGCTTGAAAGAATCGACTCAAAGCATCCGGTTCCATTCCTGCTTATGAACTATGACTCCTATTATTCCAAAATGCTCGACTTTCTCAGTGACTGTGAGAACTGGGGTGCCCTTTCCAAAGGCGAGGTTGCTTCTATATGGAATGTCTGCGAAAACAATAAAGAAGCACTGACTTACTTGAAACAGTTTTACAATTGTTCTCTTTCTGACTCAAGTAAAAGTCACTGTGAGGCGAAGACGTTGCAAGATCTTATTTAACATGGACTCCCCACCAATTCTTGGTTCTGTTCCAGATTCATTTAGCATCCGGATAAAGCCCAAACAATCACTCTTTGGCAGAACCGCATTTGTAAAATACTTTGTAATCAAGCTCCTAGAAAACAGTGAAATTCTGCTACGTAAATTTACATATTCAGCTGAACATTGACATGATTATGCAAATGATTCGCGGAAGAATGTGAAAGCAGCACCTTGCGTGTTTGCTTGTGTTGGAATTTTGAAACAGTTGCTTTTTGTGTTGTTTTTCAGTCATTTAAAATTTGACAAAAATTAGATTGATCGATGTCGGTAGGATTATTTGCAAAAGCCTAAACTCATTCGCATTCATTTTCACGATCCAAAACCAAAACACCGTCAAACGCAATTAGCAAAAACGGCAAGGACTGCGTGCCCCGTGCCAAGTACGGCGCACCAAACCCTAAGCCCTAATTTCCTCCACAACTGATCCCTTAGGTTCGCATCTCCCCTTCTCTCCGATCCCTTAAAATCACTCTGCTTCAATCGATTGGATTCGTTCACTTCAGTGCTTAGGGTTTGTAACTCAAATTCTAGGTCTTGCTTTTTATGATTCTGTTTTTGATCGAATTTTACAGGTTGAATTTCATAGTCATTTGAATATGGATTCGTTGTGGAAGCTGTTATATCTATTGGAGCCGGCTCCAGTTTGTCTTATAGTCACTGCTGTATTAGTGACATATGGATCTGCTTTTCGAGCTTTGAATTATGGAAAAGAGATGGAGAAAAACCGTGATTTCTCTGAGGCTGCTATTACTTTGAATCGATCACAAGCGCTTATGATTCCGGTTATGAGTTCTTGCAGCTTGCTTTTGATGTTTTATCTGTTTTCATCGGTTCGCAACTTCTTACTGCTTTTACAGCAGTTGCGGCTGCAGCTTCATTGTTCTTCTGCTTGGCTCCGTATGCTGCGTCGTTTAGGTCTAGGTTTGGTCTTGCTGATCCGCTTGTTTCGCGCTGCTGTTCGAAAACGTTTACTAGAAGTCAAGCTCTTTTACTGATGGCATGTGCTTCTACTGTGGGTGCTTGGCTAGTCTCTGGTCACTGGGTTTTGAATAATGTGTTGGGTATATCGATATGCTTTGCGTTTGTCAGTCATGTGCGCCTCCCAAACATCAAAATATGCACAATGCTGCTCTTTTGTTTATTTCTCTATGACATTTTCTGGGTTTTCTACTCTGAGAGGTTTTTGGGGCAAATGTTATGGTGTCGGTCGCTACACAGCAGGCCTCTAATCCTGTCCATACTGTGGCCAATAGTTTGAAGCTTCCTGGGTTGCAGTTGATAACCAAAAAGCTTGAATTGCCGGTGAAAATTGTATTCCCTAGGAATTTGTTGAATGGAGCTTTCACTGGTGGAACTGCTACTGATTTCATGATGCTCGGTCTTGGTGACATGGTATGATACTTAATCCTCTATTCATGACTTTAGTTTTCTTTCAGCTGTCACTATGTTTGACATAAGTTGCATGATCTGTTAGCAACGTGGACGGTACATTGCAATCTGATATTTCTAGAAGCTCAGTTAACCATACTTCTGAGTTCTGTCAGATCATTTTGCCTTTCGTACTGGTTTTAGATGTTTATATTCACGAAGTCTCAACCAAAGTCTACTAATCTAGTTCATTTGCGAAGCTTATTTTTAGCGAGCAGCATTATTAATGTCTTTATTGATACATTGTAGTTTTCCGTATTTTTATGTGTGTGGTTTTTTGTTACTCTTATTTTTTGCAGGCAATTCCTGCCATGCTCATGGCTTTAGTTCTTTGTTTTGATCATCAAAAAAGCAAAGAGATGGGCATTCCTTCTAAAGAAGTCAAATACATATGGTATGCCCTGCCAGGGTACGCTGGGGGTCTCCTGATTGCTTTAGCAGCTGGCATTTTAAGCCATTCGCCACAGCCTGCTCTTCTCTATCTTGTAAGTATTAATTTGTATTCCTGTCCCAACTGAGACTTGTCTGCAATAAGGATTGACATATTTTCAGTTATTATAGACGTTATTAGACAAAGCAGCTATCCTAAGCACTTTGGTCATTTAGGATCATATATTTGTAATGATAATATTTTCCTATGAGGTGAGACATTTTATGTGAGTAGGCTCTAAAATTTCACGGAATTACTGGTTAAGGAATAAGGACATTTCACTGTGTATGATAATGATTTGAGCTTTTGAGAATGATACCATTTGTGCATTTTTAAAAGTTTGCATGCTGTCGATTCACGGTGATATGAAATGTGTAACAATTAATGTGCACCTTTCTATTAGTAAACTTGATTGTACTCTAACGATGAGTCAACCCTGTCCAGACAAGCAAGTCCATTATGTGGGATTGGTTGTTTACTAAGTTGCTACTATTAAGCAGGTGTCAATAGTGTGTGTAGGAGTCAGCACGTTGTGTGCTGATCTCAATTCTAAGGGAAGCAATGATGATCTTCGTGGTTTTATAGCGGTGATTGATTACGCTTCAAGAGTGTTTGACGTTTGTTCAGAATTGGGTCAAGTGTGGCAATCAGTTTGCCAAAGTATGTATTTGGATTTTGGACTGCATGGTCTAAGAACTTATTGATCTGTTGGGTTTTAATATATATACAAGTAAGCGTCAATAATATTAAAACTGCACTGTCAAAATTGCCATTAGTAGCTATATAGGCAGGACGTGCATGTGAACAGATAATTCCTTGCTGGGAATTTGAATTGGTTCATCTATTTTCATTCAATAAAAGTGCTCTGGTATATTGTTTGTGTCAAGAATCTAACAACAGTGAGCACTCTCATGATTTTTTACAGGTCCCCTCAACTATTGGCCCAATTATGTTAACATCATGGATAAGGAAGGAGCTTGTTGACTTGTGGGAAGGAAACTCCTGTGATTTGGATAGTAAGGTTCGTGCTGTGGAAGTATGAAGTGCATCCCTTCTTCCCTTTTTTATATTTCCTGCTCTAAATTTCTATCATGAAACTTAATCAGTCATACATATGGTAGTTCCTTAACAATGAGGTCCTGCTGACTGTAATTTGGGATGAATGTTTAATGCAGCTACTTGTATGTGACATTTACAATGGAAAATGGAAAATATTGTATACTAGTTTTTGTAATAGTTTTCTGTTTTGTGATCAGTCCTTTGATCTACACCTTGATAACAATTACCGTAAGTTGAAGTAGCAATCGCCTGTGTACCAAATACCATTGAACCCATTGAAGCGATGGGCCGTATGGTCCAACAGAAGTTTAGGCCTCAAGACTTTTTTGGTAAAAACACTACTATAATTTCACTCCTTGTTAATGTGCAAAATACAACATGCATGTCATCAACCGCAGAAACAATTACTTTAAAGTTCTCGAATTAAGGTTAAAAGAGGATTACAATGACTAAATGGTTGCTGGAATTGTGGCTGTGATGAGGTTAGAAGTTCCATTTGCATAATAAATTATTTAATTTGCAACGGCAGTGTGTCAGTAATTACCACTTCAAAGTTCCGACTATACAATTGGTAATCACAGATCTGCTAATTCAAATTTGCATAAGCTTGAAACAGTATAATTAGTACTCCCTACGTCCCTATTTGTTTGTCAAAAAGGACAACCAGTACGATTATTAAGGAAGAAAGAAGGTACAAAATGTGTGGTTGAGAATAAATGATTTATATGTATATGAGTAGAAAAATAAAATATATGGTTGAGAATAAAGCAAATGTGACAAACTTAAGAGGATATCTAAAATGGAAAGTGGACAAACATTTAGGGACAGAGAGGGTATAAGATTCTGGTGCACTGCAACTGGTTGTTTGTATGCAACATATATTTTTGAAATTTGATAGTTTCATGACATGTCAACTCAATAGAATATTGATATACTATTCTCATCAAATGGCATGACATATACACTACTAGTAGTTGATAGCTAACCAAAACTTACATATATAATGATTGGAAGAAGTAAAGACGCACTGCTCTCAGTTCCCGCTCCATCCGCTACACTACAATGTACGTTTAAAATCGTTATTTAATGACAGTAAATGCGACATCATGTGCCTGCAAACTTCTGCTCACTACTTGGTTTAGATCAATACGTAGTAGTTTATGTTTAATTAAAATAACACAAAGCAAAACAAAGTTTATGATAAACAAGTGTCCAAAATGGTGCAAGCTCAAAAATAAATTAGTAAAAACAAAACCAAGGAAAGTGCTTACGTTTGATATTCCAAAAGTTTATTAGGATTGGAGCTCACTGTGGTATGGGGCAGGAGATTCAAAAGACCTGCATTATTTTATCAGTAGTAAAACATAGACAAAATAATACTGAATGATAATAAGGTGGAAAGATAAGGAGATGAGTTAGAATAGTATATTATATTCCTTTGAGTTTTGAAGCCCTTGGTTTTCCCTCCTCCAGATTCATATATCAACTTCTCTTATACACTGTAATTTTCTCTGAACTTTTAATTTTCACAACCTTCTTCAGTTCATCTCCAACTTCTCTGCTGCTGAGCACATTTGCCATTCTCAAGTCATCATCAGCAAGGACATCTTATCATAGATAGTCAGGAAATGGGACGAGATTACTGGCTTGGGACGGGAAAGGGAGTGAGAGGAGATGGTGGTGGTGGTGGTAAGGGTTGTAGTAATCCAACTGTGGCTACTGGCTGCATGAGCTCTGTTTTCCGCTTCTTCGACTTTCACCACTTTCAGCTCTGTTATCATCTCAACCACCAGCAACAAGGAAATCCTGAACATCTCGATTCCCACTTTTCTACATCTCAATCACTCAAAGGTACTTTATCACATCGATTCCCACTTTTCTACATCTCAATCCTAAACATCTCGACTAGCTGCATAATTTGTGATGCATGTATGTATGACCCTCAGGACTTGAAGCTCCCAGGAACAGTTTCGAATCCTCAGAAGACGCTTCGCTCCAAGAGCCAGCTCTTTCAATTGCTAAACCAGCTTCAGAACATCTCACAATCCCAAAAGTAAGTATTGTCCATAAAGAACATATTCATGAGTAATTCATACAACCAAAACCAATTCCTAACATTTTTTTGGTTGTAACCTGAAGATAAGTGTCAAGACAGCGAGAAGATCCTCGAAAACAAATTCATTATTATCCAGCGAAGAGCTTTCAGAAGATGGCCTCAGCTCCCCAGGAAACAGAACACCAAGCCTAGTTGCAAGATTAATGGGCCTTGATCTTCTCCCGGAAGCCAGCTCCCCTGCAACTTCAGCTTCCTCCACAAGGTTACAACACAATCAGCCAAGCAGAAGGCAGATGAAAAATTCCGGAACCCAGTCACTTCCCGACTCTCCGAGAGTATCTCTGGCCAGATGGTCTGATGTTGATTTACATCATAGGCTATCCCTTCAGGTCAATAATAACAAAGATTCTAATGGAGCCGATGAGGTGTTGTGCAAGAGAAGGGAGATTATAAAGAGTTTGGTGGAGAACAGTGAGGCTGAGGGTTGGAGTCCTGGACATTATGCTAAACAGATTGTGAAGCAAGTGAAGGAGAGTGTTGGTAGGAGCAGGAGAGTTGGATTAGCTGAGATTACGAACACTTCGGTCAGAGGAAGAGCTACAACTGACCAGAGAAGAGATGAACACCTTTTACCAGAAGCCAAACTCAAACTTAAAACACCTTCACCATCCTCGACTGCATTGTCACAAAAGAAGAATACTCAAAAGACAGCCACTAATTTCAGATCTGAAGATGATGCAGAAAATCAACCACCAACCACCAGTTCAAATACCCCAAAACAATTGCCAGTGTCACCATCAACAAGCTCTACAATACCCAAAAAGAGAGAGAGCCTGAAATCTTTTTCTAGCAAACCAAAAATAGCAGCAAATGAGAAAACAGCTCAGAAGGTCAAGTGCAGGAAAGCTGTGGAAGACAAGTTCAAGTTCACTACTAGTTCAAAATCACCAGCAGCTACAGGCAGCAGTAAAAACAAGAAGGAAACAGAGCCATTATTCATCAGACCACCACAATCACCATCTTCCAAAGCGAATCAGCATCACAACAAAAGTCCATTCAACTCCAAGAAAACCCCACTCTCAACTGAGCAGTTCAATATCCCCACTTCTGCTACAAGGACCGGTCTTCATCGAACAAATCAGGTACCTTAATTCTGGCTTTAGGGTTTCAGAGCTTCAGAATTTATCTTTTAAAAAATTGACCCTTTAAATTTATGGTCGCAGGTGGTGGTATCTGACAAGCAAAAAGGCCATCAGTTACAGTTAGAAAAACAGATCAACTTCACTGAAGCAAAAAATCAAACAGTCGGAAGGCATGAAATCCAGTACGTGTCGAAGATCCTAAAATGCATGGGCATTGGGAACCACACTCGGCTCAGTACAATATCAAACTGGTCCTCAACCTCGCATCCATTAAACCCATCAATCTTCAATCTTCTCGAACCCATTTCATCGTCCAGTAATTCAATTCCACAATGCGACCGCCGGCTCATTTTTCAATTAACAGACGAAATCCTCGCCGACATTCTGCAGCCATCGTTGCGCACTGGTCTCATTCGCGTCATGCATATGAACGGAGATCAGTTGGTGAAACTGTTGACGTCGAAAATGGAGTCTTTTCCGTTATCCAACTGTCAGGTTCTGCATGACGTGGACGAGCTGGTCGGGTCGGATTATAATCGGGTCGGGTGGTGGTCAGCGCTTGAAGACGAAAAGGGAGCGTTGTGCGGGAGGTCGAGCGGGAGATTTTGGATTGTCTCTTATCTGAAACGACGGCGTTTTTGAATGGGTTTTGTTAGTAACTGATCTGACCGACTGACTTTCGCACGTGATGAGATGCCTGCCCGCTGCCATTAAACTGAGGAGAGTAGTAGTTGTGGTTTACACATGTGGCTGTCCGGCACGTGCCTTGTTTTCAGTTCTCTTGTTATCTAAATATACTTATTATTTTAGTCTGAAATAAATAAATAATCATTTCTAATTTTTAATCCATTTTTCATACAACAAATGTTCAAAATATAATGAATTGAATTTACAACATTATGATGTTTTATCCTGTTAAATTATGCATATTGTAAATCTTATATTATAAGTCATAGTTTTGGGTATTTTGATAAACTGTTGTCTGTTGGTAACAATGAATCTCATTCCTCTAGTCAGAAGTGATTTTGAATCGATGTAAAAATAAATTTCTGAAAATGATATGTGATTTGAAAACGATGCATCATGATGGTTGAACATTAAGTTTGAATGCAGTAGTAGGACGATCTCGCATTGGTTTCAGGTTTACTGCATCAACATGTCTGAAAACAATGACATCCCTGCTCATGGACCACATCGACTATAATCTTATTTAAGTAAAAAACAGTAAAGATCTAATAGTAACGTTCAACTAACAAAATAAGTGGAGTTATTAGTGTCTGTGGCTCTATGTTCTATCGATCGTTTTTGAACAAGGTTATTCAAACACTATGAGTAGTGAGTTTACTTCAGAATAGTATTTGTTAGGTGGTTAATTTAATGTTTGTTTTTGAAATTTCATGAAATACAATCAAAAATTATTATTATTATTTGTGTAGCTGAGAATATACTAAAAACATCAACTGTTTTATCAAAAAGAGCGCCAAAAACGATGTGATAAAACGACAGAAACATTATCATAAGTTTAGTTTAGGATTAGGGTTCATTAACTACCTAATAATGATTTTGGGTCGTATGTAGTTAGTGCATGATCGGAGTCCGAGGTCCGACAAGTTGGCTGGAGTCGTGTGAAGCCCGAGAAGAATCTTTCAAGTGACGATAGAAGAGTCATTACAACAAGACTAAGTTATAAGCACCATCTTACCACTACTCTGTTTTGATTTTATGTACTAAATTAAACATTTTGGCCAAGGTTGTCAAAAACTAGTTTTAAAACTACGTTTCTACCGATTCTACGTATTCACATATGAGTTTCGAGTTAAAACTTAGGTAGAAACTCTTTTTGGTAGAAACTTAAAGTCAAACGATTCTACACGAGTTAAAACTACGTAAAAACTGTAAAAACTTATAGAAACTACCGAGTTTACGTATCCACATATGATATAATATGACTATTATATCATATAATTCACACTTTTAACGTACATTTGCGTTCTCGAATAATATTTATCTCATACATTTATATAAATATATTTCTAACTTTCATATTAATATATTTATATTTGATAAAATATTTAAAGGTAAAATATGTATAAATAATAATAATAATAATTTAATGTTTTGTAAAAACTACGTTTCTACGATTTAAAACTACGTTTCGATTTTACCTAAGCAAAACGAATCAAGGTAGAAACTCGATTCTGACAACCTTGATTTTGGCTGCTCCTACTGCTAATTCAATTTAATTATTTCATTCAAAATTCAAATTTGCTTACTACATCAAATATCTCATTGAATTTTAATTTGAAAATAATTTTATTTAAATTTTAACCGTTAGATTGATTAAATTAATTACAGTACAAAAAATATGAATATCCGTGAATATGGATATGTTATAAATACTTGTTGATTGTAAACCAGATATGAGATGGCTCAACGGTCATATTAAATCGCAGTAGAATGGAATTATCAAATGTAGATGCTGCCGGTCGGATCATTATTTTTTCGAAATCGTGATATTCTTGTCCGTCCGGAACATATTCGTACATTATTTATAGACCCTACTTCTACAACTAGATTTGTATTATAATTTTTTAGTTAAAACGTACATTTGAAATGGCGAGGAGTATTTTTTTTAAGATATACATCAACTGCCACCGTGCCCACACTACCTACACTAGGCTTGCTACTCATGTATTTTTTCAGTATCTATACTATCAAATATGAAGTTTTATCCTATTTTATTTTTTATAATTTTATACTATACTATTTGTAACGGAACATTAACGGGTGATTCAAAGAAAATGAAAGGCTAGCTAGCATGGGCTGCTAACTGATTTATTTATTCAGATGATTTTTCAGAAAATGGAATATCATATGGATACTTATGAGTAATTTATCCTACCTTAAATTACATCTCAACTATGAAAAATCAACAAGAAATAAACAAGTCGACTATATCAATTTGTTGGTTACTGCTTCGTTTTCGGATAATATTTCGTACCACAGTAAAAATGTAAGCTTTTGAAAAGTATGAAGATTCCAAGTTCGTGACCATGTTTTAAGGTACTTTGTTCAAGAACTTTTCAGTTAGACCCATCTTTGATGTCATAAGATAGATCGGAGTCTGATTCGTTGACAAAAAAGTATGTACGATGCTTTACTAATTGTGAGTTTCTGAGGATGGGTGTGGGTGTGGGTGTGGGTGCCATTAGTAAACTTAAAATAACAACCAGACAAACAAATGAGACTTTTCCGATCAGCATAAGCATCAGACTATCCTGTTTTCTGCTTCACTCTAGAGTATCAACAACAAACTTCAAAACAATAGGTCACGTAATAAAATGACGAATAAAAGAAAATCGTGGAATCCATGCATGATAATTCTATTCTAACAACTTTCGTCCAAAGGTTCAAATCATAATGAGATGATGAAAATTTACCAGCTAGAAACAAGGTAAACATTCTGATGGCACATCAAACACCGCACCAGAACTATATCAGCATTACAAACTTCACACTACCTAAAAAGCGAACCATTTTGAAGCACCCTTCGCAGCTGAGTTATATGAAAGCAGCAAGCAGGAATCCAGGGAGGGTATAAGTGAGCCATTTTGAGATAGGAATCTGATGCCCCGATGATGCACTTGAGCAGAGGTTAACACCGTACCATATGTCACCAGGGATGAAAGTTCTGATGTAGAATGTGACAGCCCTTGTATTATAGCCGTGTATTGTTACACTTTCGGGTTTCCAGCCATCATATCCACTTCTGTAAAAGTATGCGTAACAGATTTGGTAAGTGCATGGTCCTGTTACCTGAAATGTGTCCGATGAGCATCTTTCAAATGTCCCTGAAGAGGGATCATCCAGCCTTGGCGCATAGACCTATATATTCACACATGAAAATCATTAAACACATCACGGGGTGAGAAGTCGCAAAGTATAGAAGAAAGAAAAGCTTTAGGTTAATTTCTAAGCAGAAACTACATATGGCAAGGGTTCCAAACTCTATATATCAAACCTAAAGCTTCCAATGAAACCAAAATTATAGAAGCTACTTCCTTACAAGCTTAAATTTTATGCGAGTACATATGCATATATAAAGAAATATATGTTATTAAAAAAACATGACATGCTTTCAGCCGTAACTCTGTAAGAAACAACTTTTTCTGATGAGCTAAGTCGAATACCAACAACATAATTTCAACTCATTCCAACAACATAATTTCAACTCATTCCAATAACATAATTTCAACTCATTCCACTATTACAAGGATGAGAGGAATCACAATCACCAATGAACAAAATCAAAGAATTGAAAGTAACAAGTGACGGGAAGAAAACTTCACACAAAATAAAGTTTGTGTCTAAGATATAATATTGAAAAGGATAATTAAACAAAGTGAAAATTGTACAAAAAATTCTCCCATCAATTCCCCCTTTTACATTCTCTCCAGTAAATTTCCCCAATACAAACTGTGAAGCGCAGATTCATGGAAATCACAGTGCAAAGATCACAGGCTTTGGGTTTAGTCATCATATACACGCGTGCCTACAAACCGGTCCATATACTAACTCTACATGTCAAAATCCATTTCCTACGGACTACAACGATAAGGACCATATTCAACTATAAATCCTTTTGCATGCAAGATGATTCAAATCAGTTATTCCGAAATAAATAACAAAACATGTAGTCAGTGATGAAATGACCTGATTGCCATAGGCATCCCCAAAAGCCAGGCTGATCTGATCATGAGTGTATGAAGTTGATGAACAGCTTGTCGTTATAACAACAGTGAATGAGCAGCTTCCAACATTCTTCTGCTGAAAAATATAAGCAACTAACAAATTTCAAACAAATAAATCACAACAAAAACTTATTCAAATATAAAGTATCTTCAAATTCATCAGCAGGAGCACCTGAATGTAACTGATGGAAAATTAGCGTTCGGCTGAGGATTCGCAACCGCAATCGAAAAGCGAAGCGCGAGGCACCACAACAACAACGCGTTGGTGATTTTCCGCTCCATCGATGGAAATTGTCTCACTGCTTAAAGTTCAAATTGAATGAAGTGGAATTGGTGGTCGGCGGTTCGATTCGGTTGACAGTGTCTTCAGGAATCGTTATCGTGTCGTCATCGACGGCATCGTCGTCTTGTTCATTAATGCCACGCAAACGCAAGTCTTGTTCGAGTCTGAGCGGATGGGTACTTCTGACCCGGTTTAATTGGATTGGGCCGTTAGTCGTACTGGATGGTTTTAGGATTTTAGCCTATCACACTAATTATTTTAATGTTTTTATATTTGACTTTGTTCAAGGTTGCTAATTTAAGAAATGAGAAAGTCTGAACTTTTGTTTGAAATTGAAAAGGTTGTTTTTATTCGAAATTTGATTAAAATCTTGTTTCTTATTTGAAAGTTAAAAAAGTCAATAATTATGAAATATTAAACAAAAATTAAATAGATATTTATCTCAAAATGTCACTTAAATATAAAAATGGAGTGATTTAAATGCAAAAAAATAGGGCAGATGCCAATGGCTAAGACCCACCATATGAAACACGTAAAACAAGGCACTGAGAACTATGAATTTCCAAACTGCAAAATCCTCAAAATACATTTTGAGTTACAACGGTTTAAAATGCAGAAGAGACCTCTTATTTAGCTTTACCATTAGCCAGTTTTCCACCTACCGGTTAAGCTCGTCCCAAGCTTCGATCCAAGTGACCATTGCATCCGCAAGCTTGACGAAATAAGGATCAACCTTTCCTAACTTTTCCTTGACTTGCTTAGACAACTCAACGTAGCATTGTTGGACAGTTGCACTTTCTTTAGCAAGTGTTGCTGATTGGAAAAATGGAATGATCTCCTCCTGCCAGAAAATGCCTTTGTATTCTTTCCTCAAGTTCACAAATGGGTTACTTGCTTTGCTGTGCCAGATGTATGGTAGCCCCGTTTTCACTCCCAATCCTAAATGGTCACATATAACCTGCTCAGAATATATGTTACTCAAGTTAGAATACAATGTATGATCAACAAACATGTTTGCTACAATTAAGGTAAATAAAAATTTAAGGTAGGAATGTGGCTTACCTTGACGCACGCACCAGCCAGCCCACATATCATCGTATCGACCAATAGGCTGACCATCGCCCATAAGGCCAAAGTACATGGCAGGGCCGATAAGGTCACGATCGAAACATAGATTCATACCACACATAGGAAACAAAGTACCCTTTGGGATGGATAGAACAGCATCCACATACCTAGTGTTTCTCTCAAGAGGTTTGACAAGCTGAGTAGGAGCATCATAATCAGGAATGTTGAGCCAGAGACCATGAGATACAGCAGTGGGAACACCCTCCCGGAGACTGAATGGATATCCTCTGACGTAATCAGCACCTTCTCTAAATGGATCATAAAGAGTGTTGAAAAAGAATGGCGTCGATGGAGACAAAATGTTCTTGATGTGTTGCTCGAGTGCATTGATCTCTTTTCCAGACGGGTCTTTCGCAACCTGCGTATTATCACATCATAAACATACATTGCAAAACTTTACAATACCCAAAAGGACTAGAGTGCGAGAATTTAACTTACGAAGCAATCGTCGTCGATGGTGAATATATACTTCTTCTTGGAAACCATGTAACCGAAACAACGACAAGCAGAGTCCTTAAATGAAATGCAAGAAGCCTTAGGACCCAAAATGCGGTTGATGTCATTGCGATTGTAAAGTTCATAATCAAAGCCATTAGGTACAGAGATGGTCTTGGTCGGATCACCGTCTTGAACAATGATAAGATGATACGGTTGGAAATATGGCCTCCACATTTCAAGAAAATCCAAGTTTCGAATGGTGGGTATTACAATGTCAAGCTCATCTTTCAGAAGGGGTGCAGCTGCGGCCATTTTTGAGCAATGTTGTGTAGTATGGGTCAGGATTGGAATGTGAAGAAGTGTTGTTTGTGAGTGTGTTTGTTATTATAGGGATGAATTGGTACTTGAGGGCCGAGGGGTTCGGCTACACTGGAGGGTCTAAAAAGGGAGTGACTTGGTATAGAATGGAAGGTTTGGATCTGTTGCTTAAATTTCTCTCTTTGACTTTTTCTTTACTTTTTATATTTGTGCGATTTAGAAATGGCTCTAATTTTGATGATTCTAATTTTTCTCATTATAGTTTAGTTCTCTACCTTAATTTGGCAGTATAATACGGCTGGCAGTTTTGACCACATCTTTAACTTACCAAGAAGTGGTTCAAGAATATCTTTGTTTAATCTTATCAGCAAAAAAAGAAAATATTTGATTGATAATTTAATTTTAAACGATCGATATTTAATTCTAATGTCTCACAAATATTTAATATATTTAAGGAAAAATCCTTGATGTGACCAATGACCATATGAAGAAAATCATACAAAGAAATCCACTTCAAACTGTGAATCAATAAATTCACTGAATAAAAGCTCACTCAGTACAAGTTAACTTCAATTGCGGAGTAACATCAATGAACAGCTGCTATTCACTTCCGTCGAGTATCCTTTGAGCATATGCCAATTGCTCCATCAACGAAATCACTCGAGACTGATAATCCTGAACATGTTCAACAGCCTCGTCCTCTAACTCTTCCAGCTGAGCACACAGCATCTCCTCTGCTTCTTCTGCCACACTAACCCTCTTCATCACTCTTTCCAGCTCCTTTTTCATTTCATCCTCCCTCTCTTTCCTCCTCCTCAGCTCCATTTCCAGCTCCTCGTTCTTTTTTCTCATCTTCAGTATTTCTTCAGTTGAAGTCCCTTGTGGCTGAGGATTGTTGACTCCCAAGTTTGGAGACATTGAAAATTAATAACAGTTATATGACTTGTGGAGGAGACTATGGAGACAATATATTCATAATGGACCGTCCAGGTTCAGTGAATCTATAATATTTAAGACAATTTACTCTTATGGATACTTTTTTTTTTGTGAACCTCATTTTTTTCTATTTTATTAATGATTAAATTATTCCAACATATTAATGATGAAAATGTATCATGTGGATCTTTTCAATTTGGAGGAATCGTGAATCCCCTCTTGCATTCGTCGATTGCATTTTTTGGACGCACCAGATTGTACCAGTGCATTAATGAAGCATGTGACTTGCACGTGTGCATTTGTCATGTGCACATGACAAGTTCAGCCCACCAAGGGCTAGCCTAGTGGCAGTGGAGGTTGTATTATAAGCCACACGTCATGGGTTCGATTCTTGGAGGTGCTAAAGCAGTGGGGCTTTAGCGGGTGGGTTTTAAAAAAAAAAAAAAAAACATGACAAGTGCACATACGTGGCGCAATCTGATAAGTCTAAAAAATGCAATCAATAGATACAAGAGGGAATCCACGAGTACACCAAATTGAATAGATCCACATGATACAACCTGTATGTGACTCACATTAACGCATGTAGCAATCTCAATTGTTAATAAAATGCAATAAAAAAATTCACCGAAAAAGATATATTCACATTAACAAACTAATGATTGACAACTCCACTAAAACTATATCTATGATGGACCAACCATTTGTACTAATTGTAACAAATATAATGCGGTTAAAAGTGGGCCGAGGCCCATAAAATTGTTGTCGTACGTCAACATAACTCACGAGACGAGACGACGTCGCGAGAGAAGAAAAGATGTTGCTAGCGAAGAGAAAAGTCTCCGGAGGCCGAGGCGAAACCGCCGCCGCCGTTGGCCACTTCGCCTTTGGTCCACAAGAAGACGAAGCGATTATAAAACACAGACTTCTCACCCGCACAACTACAACTCGAGGCGAACCGCCTTTAAAAAAACTTCAAAAGAAATTCACATCGCTCTTTCTCGAGATCGACAAAGACGCCACCGCTGATAACATCGCCGACTGCGAACGCCTCTCCCGCGCCTTCGTCCAGGAACTCACTACCTTCGAGCTTCCGCTTCTCAAAAGCCGAGCGGTTATCGATGCGAATCTGAGGGAGAAGGATAACTTCACGGAACTGAAATCGAATATTAATAATCAGATTTTGATTGCGCAGACTGAGATTGAGATTTTGAAAGTGCAGTTGCAGCAGGCGAAGATTGAGAGGCAGCATAAAGAGGAGTGTGAGAGTATTAGAAGCCTTATTGCCAAACAGCCTCCGAGATCTCAAACTCAGAAAGCTATTACCGAGCTTGAAAACCACATTGCGCAACTTGAAGCGCAGAACACAGCTGCTTCCAGGACACTTGATTTGCGGAAAAAGCAGTTTGCTCTTCTATTGCATGTTGTAAGTATTTGCACTTCGAACTTGGTTAGGAACTTGATTTTTATTCTTCTGAAAACTTATGCTATGAATTATGAATTGCTATTGTGATTTCAATGTGTCATATGGTTAAAGAATCTGTATATTGCAAACTCCTTGCGAATGTGGGACATGCTTATCATCGCAACGTGCTGCTATTTCCTTTTACTATGGGTGGCTAAACTAAAATAGCCCCTTCAAAAATTGGTATAAGACAGCCTTAGCGACCATCTGTGGAATTGGGTTTATTATAGTGATTGATGAAGTTGCGTTGATGACCACTGGCTATGGACTGAACAGTTTAAATTTTGTTGTAGCTCTTAATTCTGTGCTGTCCCTGGCTTAATGGTACCTTAATGTTTGTTAGGTTGATGAGTTACAAAACACAATTGAGGAAGAGCAGAAAAGTCTGGCTGAAGAGATGAGGATGGTTGCCGAAGAACACAAAGGTGGGAATGAGGATGCTGGCGGGCCTCCGGTTGCCATGGTTATTGATTGATAATAGTGCACAATCAGTCTGTCAAGAAACTGTAAGATGTTCCTATGTATCTACTACTCTATTTTGTGTCGAATTCCGCAGTGATTGAATTTTTTAGATGTTGTTTAAGGTTCTTTTGTTGATTAAATTTTTTCTTGTTCAATACTTTGGATTAACTCTTCTAACTTTAGAGTTTAGATCCTCGCTGTTGAATTTTTCCTTTAGCTGTTGCTGTTGTCCGCAGTACTCACTTGCATACTACCTATCTGGCATGTCTGCTATCAAAACTCTAAGCCATCTATTTAAAGTATGATATCTGGTTATAAGTTACATAATTTCTGTCTCGCTGAAATTAAGGTTTGCTAGGACACGAGTCATCAAAATACAGTCTTCTTTTTCGTACAAAACAAGGTCTTTTTGTTGTTTTGTTTTGAATGGAAATTGAAAGTAGGCTGGTTATTATAAGCGTGCGCAAGCGCAAAGTATAGGAATTTTGTAAATGGATGCCAATTGATCAATGCGATAATGAGGCTGATCTGTAAACAAAAATAATTATCACTCAGAGTCAGAGCAGTAGTAAATTAGTTATGCCATGAGAGTGTGTACAGTTTTCTTTTTCATTTGCGCTTGCATCATGTAACACATTATTTGTTTTTCGGATTAACATGGCTGAATATATCTTAACTACCGAGAAACAGATTTATAGTGAATTTTTCTGCAGGAAACCTTGGTTCACATAAAGTTGTTTTATCCTCTGTAAACAAGCCATTGAACTTGGATTTTTTGTGCACGAGTCTGTCTTCACCTGAATTCAAATAAGTGGTCTGCTTCTTCTTATGCCAGTGTAAATTCTTTATGCCTCTGAGGGATACCGATCAAAATTATCTAGTGAAGTAGGACCTTTAGAGGGAGTGCTATTTAATAGGAGAATGATGTGAAGGGGAGAGGAGGACCTGATGCTAAACAATTTTGTGGGGCAATTTTGTGGACCTGTTTGAATTCTCAGTCAACACATTCCTTTGAATTCATGGATTGGGCTGGGCCGCTAACAAACACCTAACATGAGGAAAACGCGACTACCAGAGAATCATCAAATTGAGAAAGAAATATAAAAAATTCAAAATTCAAAAAAAAAGTACAGCTGTAATCGTATAAGAAAATCAAATCATCACCCAAAAATCATGTTGCATTACTATCAACCAACGCAAAACGCAACCAAAAAAGAATAAATAAAATAAATAAAAAACAGAGTCAGAGTATTGGTAGGGTCATATTGATTTGGCAAACAAAACCCTCACTCGCTTTTATTCTCACACACTTTGTTTTTATCCACAGCCTTTCGCTCTCCGTCGATCCTCACCTCACAATCAATCACTCTCCCCTCGCCACCGCGACTCAATCGTCCTTCAAGGTACTCACTCTTCCGCTCTTTACATACCCTCGTTGTTACTTTATTGCACTCGTTTAGGGCTTGTTTTCTCCTTCTCTCAATGGAGTCTATATTCACGTGTTTGGCTTGATTCTACTGAAGTTATTGCTTAATAATAGTCAGAAGTTGACAACTAGGTCTTCGATTTATTCATCAGCCTTTGTGCTCACTCTGCATTCATGTGATTATTTGACAGATGGCGGATTTGATGTATTAATTATTATTTTGTTGTTTAATGGCAGACAATGACAATGCATACAGAAAGTAATTCAAGCGAAGTTAGTGCTGAGCTTGTTGGCAACTTGTTTGTGGAACAGTATTACCACTTTCTGCATCATTCACCGGAAGTGGTCTTTAAGTTCTATCAGGACCAGAGTGTGCTGAGCCGACCAGATGTTAATGGAGTCATGACATCCACAACTACAATGCAGGTTGTTTCTTAACTTTTATGTGTAATTATTGTTAGTCTTCGGTCAGACTCTGTTGCTAACTGTGATGCCTTCTGTTGCTGACACCAGTTATGTTTCTTTGTGGTATATCAATTTAATTGATAATATTTGATTCTTCTGCTGGTTTTGAAGATGGGAAAGACTCATGAGATAGTCCCTAAAAATTTCAATAATTAGAAGCTTTGTTTGTGTCCAAAAATGCAGATATGTAACTTCTATATTAATTTTGGGGTGTGAATTTGTAATTCATTTAAAAAGTTCACTATTCTCTTTGTATATTTGGATTCCCTGAATCACATATTTTTCTGTAATCTAAGTACTACCAGGATACGTTGGCCTCAGTCGTTTGATTCTATGATTCAAAATGCTTTTTATTTTTATTTTTCAGCCATAACATAAATGTGTTTATGCATCTTTTTTACCATATATTTTAATTTAATCATTCAGTGTAGATAGAATACTTGCACTAATTCATGATGTTTTAATGATAAGAATAAATGGCAATACTTTTGGAGTTGATTGCAAGATCATGTATGCTTTATATTCATAGCCATTCAGTTTGATTTCTGGCTATGTGATATGAACTGGCTTTCGATTCCTCCTTCATATGTGAAGTCTGTATTCCACGTTCATTTTCATCCTCAATGTAGGTGCCTGCCATTCTAAAGTTCAAATTCATTGTTTTTTCTGTTATTGATCTGAGAGTAGGTTTTGGAATTTGACACTATGGTATGATTTTGAGCAGGGAATCAACGAGAAGATTCTATCTTTGGGATTCAAGGATTATAAAGTTGAAATAAAAACTGCAGATGCTCAAAAGTCTCTTGGAGATGGTGTCATTGTGGTGGTCACTGGTTTCTTAACTGGAAAGGATAATCTGAAGAGAAAATTCACTCAAACCTTTTTCCTAGCCCCACAAGACAATGGATATTTTGTCTTGAATGATGTCTGTCGATACATAGAAAATGCCGATCTACTAGAAACCAATGACGTCAAGCATACTGAAGAAATTCCTTTCCAAACAGCTCCTCTTTCAGGTGGGCCTAAATTATTATTGGTTCACTTATGATACAACCATGAACGAGTATTTGACGCCATTGTACTTTGTGTCAGAACCAGCTCCGATTGTGACCTCTCCTGCTCCTGATCCACCCCTTTCCTCTGAACTTAATGTCAATGTTGTTGAGAAGACTCTTGAGTCGGTCGACAGTGATGAAGTTAAAACTATCGATTCATCTTTAGCTGTGGAGATAGTACCCGAGTCTAAAGATAATGGTGTCTCTTTGGTTGACAAACCTTTCTCGTCGACGGTCTCAGAAGATGCGGCCAAGAAGTCATATGCTTCAATTGTTAGTTCTGAATCAAAAATGTCAAACACTCGTGGAAAAAAGACCACTGCATCAAGGCAGGAGAAAGTATTTGTTCCTGCCAATACCAAAAGAGCTACCCCAAAACTGGCACCAGAAAAAGCTGAGAAGGAGGACTCTGGTGATCATCCTTTTGTCGCAGAAGCACAGAATACAATAGAAAATTCAACTGAAAATAATAGTCAGTCCAAAGAAGGTAAGCTGCACGTAACATTTAATGAAACCTAAGGGTTTTTGCCTATGTTCCGCAATAAAACAAACACTAGTTATTCAGTGGACAGTATAATATTTTCTTATCAGTTGAGTATTAGCGTTATACATCAACTTATTACAAATAGGTTGTGGCAATAATGATTGTGGCAACTGATATATTTTTGCCTTTAAACAAAGCTAGAGAATAGGTTATTTCTAATAATTTTTGATTTTTCAGGGGAGGGGCACTCGGTTTATATCCGAAACTTGCCTTATGATGTTACCGTGGCTCAGGTTGAAGCAGCATTTGAGAAATTTGGACCCATAAAGACCGGCGGTATCCAAGTCAGATGCCACAAGGTGGAGTTTACCATTTATCAGTGTGGAATTTTCTATGTTATTTTTTTCGAATGTTACAGAAACAACTGTGATGAACTTTCAGGACGTGAGTCACTGCTTTGGCTTTGTTGAGTTCCAAACTGAAGACTCTATGATTAAAGCAGTTGAGGTATGCCATTGCATTTGAAAAGCTTGAAGCAAATTATTTCGTATGTTTGGTTCACGATTTGATCTCCTAAAAACTCCAGATGCATTTTTATAGTAATGAAAACAACACATGGATTCATAGCCTTTTCTGAAACATATATTCAGTCAGGAGTTTCACTAAGTGTTCTACATCTACATTGGGATGTTATCAATAAGCATTTCAGGATGCTTTTAGTTATTCATTGTCTTTTACTCTTTTCTTCGTCTGAACTTTATCAAAAATGTTTGTAACTCGTTCCGCCTCGTTGATTGATAATTAACAACGCATGACTCTTCCATTGTATTTAAATATTTATTTAAGGTTCCTATTGAGTACTCATTCTTTTCGATATGATTGATTTCTTTTTTTAAATACTTATAATAGTGCTAGCTGAGCTTTTCCCATAACTCTTTGTGGTTCAGGCCTCACCGGTCAGTATTGGCGGTCGTCAAGTTATTGTTGAGATAAAGAAGACCACTAGTCGAGGCAAGTTCCTCTTGTATATGTCTTTGCTAAAAGCAGATATTCTTTTCCTTTTGTGTATGTTATTTCCTTAAACAAGCCAGATTTGTATAAGTTTCTTTTGTAATTTTGTTTTATAACTTTGCAGCTGGCATGCCAAGAAGATTCTTCCATGGAAGAAGTTATTCTCAAAATGATAACAGTCGAAGCCGAGGGAATTTCAGTGGCAACGGAGGTGGTCGAGGATATTACAGAAACGATTATGGTCATCGAGGTGACTTTTCAACTCACAGTAGTCATATGCCTCTCATGAGGGGTGGAGGTAATCAGAGAGGTAGAGGAAAGTTTGGTCAGTCTAATGGACAATATCATAGTCAGGCTCCAATTGCAGCATAGACCCAAGTGGTTGTCTATCTACAGTTTAGTCTAATGCAGATGGGTAGTATCATAAATACAATCTGATCATATCATTTTAATGTGTCATATTTTGGAATTCACATGTGGTGAAACCTTATCATTGGAAGTTAGGACATCATTTTGTGGCAGTTTCAGGATTACGCCTGATATCAGGTTCTCTGGGATGGCCTTTAACCAACTGATGTATATGGGAATGCGGTCGTATTTGGAATTTTATTATAACCTTTATTATATTTTGTCATATGGAAGCTGGTTTTTTAGCTTTACCTAGTCGGTGATTTTGACCACCTTTCCGAAAATTTTGTTTTTCTGAAGATGGCTTTTGCTTGAAAATAATTTTCAGTTTGGCTATCAACAGAAGCATCTTCTCTAGTATTTGACTTGGTTTGAGCAAAGTTATCAGCATAAAGGGATCAAATCTGAACATGTCATTCTGTCTCCGATCTTATCACCTTCAAATAAATTGAATTAAGTCTGCAATATTCAGTAAAATAAAAACAATATTAAAATTTACAAAGACACCTACATTGCTGGAAAGAAACTTCAAAATGCCGACCAAACAGTCAATCCAGTTACATTCAACTGAAATAGTTCACCTAAACTTCCCAATTGACATATTTTGGTACGGTCAAGTAGCAGGTTTAGCATCAAGCTCTGCTGAAATGCAAGTTTCATGCCAGCCGAAGTGTGCTTTCAGGAAGACTTCAAGCAACATACAAATGATCCGTATTCTATATCCAAGTGAAATAGGTCAGACAGTTTGATCCGACCCTTATTCTATTTCTTTATCTTATGGTGTCTTCTTTCTTTTCCCCAAGCCAAGATACTTGGATGCCTTGACGCATATAAATCAACAAAGCATGGCCTGATTACTTCGTCGAGGGAAGAATCTCTATTCCAGGCCAAACCTACTCTGCTCAATTTAACTGCAACTCCGACTTTATTTCCAATCAAGCATGTCCAATAGCCATAACACCTCATCTTCAGTATTTGCAGCATCGCTGAAGTCCATTTCAAGCCCAAGTACAGCAATGGCTCCTTCATCTCCATCCTCCATAAACAGTAAGGAAAACCACGCACGTATACCATTGACAAAAAGGTATATGGGAGATGCTAAATCAAGGTAGTCAAAAGCATGAGCTCTATAGGCAGACCGATCAATGTAATCAAATCTTGACTTTTTAATTATTGGTGCGACCTTATTGGAATCCTTGCGGCTCGCTAGCACTGAAATGCTGAGTATTTCCCCTTCCAAAACTTTAATCATAGGATCAAGTGGTACAGTCATTCTGAGCTGAGGGCTTTCGAGGTGGAACTTAAGCATATCAGAGATTCCTGCTGGTGGGCTCTTGATTCCAGTTATAAAATCGGGTCCAGATATTACATCTGAAAAAATGAGTGCCTTTTCGGACCATATGTCAATATAGAATTCTAAGTCACTGAATGATAATCTTGGTGGGAGAATAGGTCTGTAAAGCGGCCTTTTACGAAATATTTTGAATAACTTGTAGTACGTCACTGTAGGAGGATTCGACCGCTTACAAACTGAGGGCCATCTTTTGGCACACGCACATTTCCAAAAATAATCATCTTCAGCTATTCCTTTCCATTGTTTGCAGACAAGCATGCACGTTACAAGCTCTCCGCCATCCAGATATGGAAAAACAGCTTTCAGGACCTCTTCAGATGCCATATAAGGTTTCAGCTAGAAGTAAGTTCCAACCTTATTGCTTATTTATCACTTGATCTCTTATCTAATCAGTTAAGATGACACTTAATTATACTGAACAGGGACTAGAGAATTAGCACAAATGATAAATACAAGAAGGCAATAAATTGCGGGGGTCAAGCATTCTAATAGAAACCTTAATCCTCATCTCGACACCATAAAAGGGACTATGCAATGAACGAGTTAATTAATCGAAATGGGAAAATTGTTGTGCATATTTACTAATGAACCAATCTCTGCAATGTGTTAAGATCAGAGATCTCAAGAGCATCTTTTTTTGATAAAACTAAAATCGGAAGCAGGAGAAATTAAGAAAACACATCATGCAAAATTTGAAGAACATCAAATAAATAAATAACACAATCATCAAACTTATGAGAAAAACGAAAAGCAAAATCAGGCATCGAAAATCAACAGAATGAAAAAGATACCTCAACTGCGGATAGCCTGCAGAAGCTGCCGACGATCGATCCAGAAGAGCGAACGGATCTCGAGCGAACAAAACAATGCGATGAAATCTCTCTTTCTTTCTCGTCTTTCATTTATCCAATGGGCCTCGTCTCTCTAATTCCATCGGCCCATTAGGCCCACTAGCACAAAAAACATTGTTAAAAAATGCCTAACGGGCTAGCACGTTCGATGTTCCTTTGGTACAGAAAAATACGACCAAATCACAACATTCGTATTTTTTTAATCAAAATTCTGATTCATTTGAGGACATTACATGCACACAACTACGCTTTAATTAACATATTAAGGTCGTATTGGAAGAAAAACACAGCTATAAATACGACATTCGGGTTGATTGAAAGTCACACAGTTTCATAAAACTCAGCTCATCATCTCTAACTGTGTGAAACACTCATTATTATGGGGATCAACAAGCTTCTTTCCTTGCTTTTCATCTTTCAGGTTGTTGCAGCTGCTATTGCGTCTGCTTCGCCTTTGAGCGTCGGATACTATAAGAAGTCGTGTCCAGAGCTAGAGATTATCGTCAAGAAAACTACAGCTAAATTCATTTGGCATGACACAACTCTTGCTGCCCCTCTTTTGAGAATGCATTTTCATGATTGTTTTGTTCGAGTAAGAAAATCAACCATCATTTCATTTCTTTTTGAATGTTGTATTCAGATGTGTAATGTTATTCATTTATTTACACAGGGTTGTGATGGTTCGGTGCTTTTAAACTCGATCAAGGGAAGTAAAGCTGAGAAAGATGCTATCCCTAACCTTAGTCTTAGAGGATTCAATGTAATTGATGCGGTAAAGGAAGCAGTAGAAAAGAAATGCCCAAACACAGTGTCATGCGCGGATATTTTGACTTTGGTGGCTAGAGATGCAGTTTCACTGGTACATTTCATCAATATATATTATTCTTTATCTATTTTTATGATTGTTTGGTACTAAATCCGTATATCACTTAGATTTATGGGCCATATTGGCAAGTCCCTCTCGGAAGAAGAGACGGGACCAAATCCATCGAATTAGAGGCATTGACAAACCTCCCTCCTTTTTTCGCTAATATATCATCATTGATAACAAGTTTTTCTTCAAAGGGTTTGAACGTGAAAGATCTTGTTGTTTTATCAGGTTTGAAAATCATTCTCCATGTTATGAATTTAAGTATTGTGTCATTGACATGTTCGTTTTAATGAATTTGAATTTTATTTTGTAGGTGGGCACACTCTTGGTATTGCTCATTGTTCTTCATTCCAGAACCGTCTCTATAATTTCACAGGTAAAGGTGATAGTGATCCATCATTGGACCCTAAGTTTATTATAGACTTGAAGAAGAAATGCAAGCCAGGGAAAGCTGACTCTGCAGTTCCTTTTGATCACACTGCCACACGATTCGATGAAGATTACTACACTACCGTGGCTTCAAGAAGAGGACTGCTCCAATCAGACACTGCACTCTTAGATAATCCTCTTACTAGAAGTTACGTGAAACGACAATCACTTTTACGTGGTGCTGATTTCATACATGATTTTGGAATTTCTATGATCAAAATGAGCAAGATTGGTGTCCTTACCGGAAGAAATGGCCAGATAAGGAAGACATGCTCTCGTGTCAACTAACAAAAAGGCGCTTGAGATGCATTCTTGCAATTCATTCTTTGTTTTCTAATATTCAATGTTGATTATGTTGTGTTTTTCAAATGGACCTGGTCTGATGTTGTTGTATGTTTCCGTTTATTTCAATAAAATTATCACATGCAATCATTTTTGCAGTAACCCATGAGGCCTGAGCCTTCTAATATCATTTTTTCAAAATGACCGCCGGTAAGTACCAACGGCCGGTGGTAAGGCAATTTCCTGTAGCCAAATCGCTTATAAATAACTGCTAGCAAACATCAACGTACCAAGCCGTAGAACAAATGTCTCATCAAGAGAAAGTCAGAATGCATTTAGCGAAATTCCAAATCATGAAAACTAATCGTTTTCTCAAATCATAAATAACCTTGACGTTAACGATTTGGCATAGCGCGGAGAAATAGTAGTTACTTGAGAACCATAAACCAAAATTCTTGACAAGATAGCAATTGAATATTAATCTCCATTGAAAGGGCTTCAAGGAGCGATGACAAAAAGAGGCTGCATGCAAGAAAATTAAATTAGGATCTACGTGAAAATAGGAAGACCAGTAGTTATTTTTCTAGCAGAATATGGATGAAGGGTCTGGTAGATAGAGTTTAAGGCATACCATGTCCACACTAACAGGTTTTCCGTCCTCCACAAGAATCTCAGCTATGGTACCGGACTGATCAGCCTAAAAAGTAAAGAAGATTAAATAATGAGGTTCGAATAGATGGATTTGAATGTAGATACCAAAACATTGATCTTGGATACATAATTAAAGTGGTAATACTTTGTTTACCTCAATTTCATTCATCAATTTCATGGCCTCAATGATGCAAATGACCTGGCCTTTTTGCACCTTATCACCAACCTATGACCAGAATTAAGATTTAATTACAGACATATACTGGAAATTTTCAAAAAGGTTGACAATACATCCAACTATTAAAAGGCACACAAGTGTACATTTAGTAAACTAAAATACCTTGACGAATGGTGGTTCACCAGGTCCTGGGCAACGGTAAAATGTTCCTGCCATAGGACACTTAAGAGGTGGATGAGATGAGGCGCTAGCCTTGGCAGGAGCTGGAAGGGCACGAGCAGAAGGAACTGGTGCTGGAGGTGCTGCAGATGCCTGTGCTTGCGGTGGAGGTGGAGCAGCATAGTAAGAAGGTTGTGGTGCAGCAACAGGTGCTGGAGGAAGAGGAGTAGCTTCCTTCTTCCTAATTAAGAGCTCACAGTCTTGCTGTTTAAGTTCTAGCTCAACTATATCCCTGGAGTCCACAAGCCTGGTTGAATGCAATGTTATATTAGACTACCATTCAACTTTAGATGCACTAATTTGCCAAACAAGAATTCAAGGCTGTGAAACATACTTGACAAGATCAGATACTTGGGCGATGAAAGCATTGATTGAAGCTTCATCTAGCACAACTGCAGGAGCGGAGTCTTCTTTTGGTGACACGGTCTTTGGGATAGAGTTGTATGACTCCTTAGTAGAAACCTGTTTAAGAAGCAAAAATTGTGAGAGAAGTAAGATTAAGGAATCAAAGTGCGTCTAATCACACATGAAAACAGCATGGGAAGTTTCAAAAAAGAGAGATTACCTCACCGAGCTGAACTTGAAGCTTAGTGACTGACGTCTGCCTCCTAGTTTGCCTCTGAAATGTCAAGGTATTCAACTCAACAACATTGCCAAGTTCGAAGTACAATTCATCAAATGAAAAACTTAAAAAATTGAAACATCCAATATTAACAATTCATTTTTGAAGAAACTCAATTCTAAAAATTCCTCTATGATAAAATTTAGGCTCATTGTCATAATAACGCCGCAGGAGGCAGAAAAAACACTAACCAGGCGGCATGATGATTGCCATGTCGAGAGCTATATAGTTTGCAAAATGAACGGAAAATTCGACAGGGATAAAGTAATACAATTATTAAGTATAATTCAACAAGAGATGCTAACTGAAAAGCATACATATAATAATATTGTTTGAAATCTGGAGACGAGCAGTAATCATCAGTAAGCGCCACAATTATCAAATGAAAACAAAGACGAATAAATACCAGAAATGGAGAGAAAGCGGAATGCAGGGATCCGTTGGGGATTGAGACCGTACAAGGGAGAAGAGGGCGGTTGGGAGACGGGTCGGCGAAGGGGTTGGAAGAAGAACACTTGGGGCAGGGAACGGATAAAGACGCCATTGTTTCAGGTAGAGCGAATTGGTTTTATTATTAAAGAGAGAAATGGACGATGACAACCAAGAAGTCGATCTGAGATTGTATAGATTTCTCCGCGTCGATGAACACGAGGAAAATACATTATTACCTTTTTGCCCCTTTCATTTTCCTCTAACAATCCACATTCCTACTACTGGATTTGAGCCCTGTTTTCTTCTTCTTCTTCGGAGTTTAGTTATACACATCAACAAAGAACAAACCAACCTCAATAGTCGCCAAACATAATTAGAATGCCACACAGAAACTTCAAATGTCTGATGTGTATTTGCTATGCAACTCTTCATAAGTTGGACGCTGCATGAATTTATTTGATAATTATATCTCAAAATCACATTATGGGTGCAGCAAAAAGAGGAAACATAAATAAATTGTGCAGCCTATAAGTGCCACCACGAAGACATGTAGAGATACAGATTCGTCCTTTTTTGAGATTCCTCAATATGGCGATGATACAAGACACGATCAAGTAGGTAGCAGTTTAGTAACGGAGCAAGTAAGTCCTGCGTCTGAACCAGTTGTAGTCGGGTAACTTTTGGATTGGTCCCATAGCAGCAATTGCAAGATCCTGAAAAAGGCCAAATTCAGCTCAGATGGGCAATGCAACTTGATGTTGCTATTACACGATACTGATGTACGTGAGAGACTCACCTTGTCGAATATAAATCTGTTGGCAACACGCTTGATTGTGCTTGCATCAACAGCATCAATCCTTGCAAATAGTTCAGCATATGGGATCCTTCGACCATATGTCAGGAGCTGGATGAAAAGAAAATGTTAATTATTAAATATACACTTCTCATGTGATGCGAAATATTTCGATTTCACATCTTTCATACCAAGAATTAAACCATAAGAAGTCGAATTAACAGTACATAGAGTATAGCTCCAACGCTGCTCATGTTTTCTCGACTAATATGACATAAATTTTTGTAAAAGAATCTACCAAATCCCAACGTGCACAAACTTAATTATAATAGGTGTACCTGGTGTCCAATATCCTCAGCTGTAGCACTTGTCCCATCAATATGAAGCAAGAGCGAAGATTTCAACTGAAAAAAGCAAATTTAAAGTTAGAAAGACACAATCAAAATGCACTCGCTCATTACTGCATACTATTCAACTTTTTTCTTTAAGTTAGGAAAATCATTAACATATTTACAATTATTTTCACATAAATCCAAGAACAAGAAGTATACCTGGTTGCGTGCACGTGTAACATCTGCTTCTGAGACCCGGTAAGATAGCTTACTAATTTCTTTCATAATAACGAAAGCCAGATCATCTAAGCAATCAGCCTGCAGGAAATTGTGAATGCAATCAGAGCATAGAGTTATTGCACCATAGTATATGCAAAACAACTTCAATATATTTGATGAGAAGGATTAATAGAAAAATCAACACACCTTAGCGACGGCATAAACACCGAAGAGACCAGTATCTTTGTAGTTAGTGTTGAAAGCCATCATGCTCTCAGCGAGTTCATTAATTGCAACTCTTTGGGCAAGCTCAGATCTACACACAGATATGATGACCCAAGATTCAGTAAGTGCTTCTAAATCATAAAACAACAATATTAACACTAAATCGGATAACTAACCCCATGTGCTTCCCTCCTCCAATATTTTTATTCCATGAGCCTAACATGGTCTGAATGACCATCAGAGCAATGGAATCAGGATCTGTCCACGATGCACCATTAAATGCAACAGCAAATTGGGCAAGAGGAACATCATCATCGACCATTCTAACCTGAATTGAAAAAATGATGAAGTATTTTGGCATTTGCAGTGTCAGAATTTAACAAATGTTTTTGCCTAAAACGTTGCAGCAACAAAGGTTCATGATCACCAAAGGCGCACCTCAGAACCAGTAAATGCTGCTGGCTCTTTTGCAGCTAGTTGTTGGGCTGTAGTCGGATCAGTTGAAAGCTTGGTGAAATACTTTTTAACTTGCTCAACAAAATCCTCATGCTTTACATTCCCAGAGGCAGATATTACCTGAGACCAAAGCGCGCCAATTAAATACATCATACGATAGTCAACAAGTATTATACCATCCTTCTTGGAGACACATTTGAGTATTTAAATAGTACCATTCGCGGAGCTGTGTAATGGGTTTTGATGTAGTTCTCAAGGTTCTCCTTGGTAATGGTCCTTATATTCTGAGCAGGTCCCAGAATAGTTCTGCCCAGAGGTGTGTATTGAAAGGCCGTAGCGTGCAAATGGTCGAAAATGACTTCCTCGGTCTGCCCCTCAACCTATACAAGACAATTGATTGAATAACATTAAAATTGCAGTAAATAGGAAACACTAATTAAGTCCACGGAAAACTGATATTTCATATTCAATCAAACAATATTATCTGTAACAAAGGTACATGCCACCACTAATATACGGTCAAGTGTCAATTTAATGGAAACAGGAATACATCGATGAAAAAAATCAAATCCACTCCAATTGGACTACTTATTAGAGAACCTCATTTTCTCATATGATGAACTAAAAAATTCTTATTAGAGAAGAAAAAAGTGGAGTTAAGGTACGTCATTAAAAAATTGATTGAGTAAAAAATGAAAGGCTTGAATTCATACAAAAAGTTTCATTCGGACCAAAAAAAGCACTTGGTGAATAGAATTCAACTTAATAAGGGCATTATTTCGAAGGGCACACCTCTTATGCACAGTAGCACATATTAACAAAAGAAAGTGTGGAAAAGACAACTTCTGAGCATATCAGCAGGCTATCAGATCCGATTGCATGAACTGATTATCATTCTACTATAATTTAGGGAACTCTATAAATGAGTAAATAACTAGCAGCACCAATTGCTTATTTAAGTACCTCTTCCATTTCCCTCAAGATAACATCCCGCTCGCGCTTAATCTTCTCCTCCTCAAATTTGGAGTTTTGCAAAATGTCAGACAATATATCAAGTGCCTTCCCAACATCTTTATCCAACACCTTGGCGTAGTAAGTAGTCTGTTCCCTGGATGTATATGCATTCAAATGTCCGCCCATATTCTCAATCTCTTCCTCCAACTGCCTAGCAGTTCTCCTCTCCGTCCCTTTAAAAATCATATGCTCCAAAAAATGCGCAGTCCCATTAGTCTCCTCCGTCTCAAATCTCGATCCAGCATCAATCCAAACTCCAACAGTAGCTGTCTTTGCAGCCAAATTAGACTCTGTAGCAACTCTCAATCCATTTGGCAGAGTAGTAATCCTCGTCTCCGGAGCAGAGAGGATGGCTGTGGTCAGTGAGGACAGGATGAGGCGAGCCGTATTGAAGGAATCTAGGGTCAGGATTCTCAAGCCTCTTGATCTTGGATTTGATCTGCTCAGCAAGACGATCGTAGATCATCCGATCAGGAGGCGGAGGAGATGGAAGCAGGGGAGCAGAACCGGTAGCTTCGACGGCGGAGGAAGTGGATGCGGATCTGACGACAAATGAGAGAAATGAAGGCGATAGGTTACGCGAGCGGCGTGCGAGTTGCAGGAGGCGATTGACCGCCATGGTGAATTTAGGTTTCACACCGATTAGAGAGTTGTGGTTGATAAGCGGCGGTTGTTGTTAAGGTGGTGATGACGTCACGACGATGAGATGAGGAGCGGCGTATGAGACGGAGTATAAAGAAGACGAGTCGTAGCGATTCGATTCGGTTTAGTCGGATCGTTGACCTTGCCAAACTAGTCTCTGGTTAGCTTGCCAAACGACTACGTTTTGCATTATTGGGAAGACTTGCTGAGAGTATTGATGGGCCTGTCGGCCCAATTGATCTGCGGAAACCCTAGGTACATAAACTGCGCTCGGAGCGAAAGAGATTTTTCTTGAATTTTGAAGATCCTTTTGACGACATGGAAGCAGGGAAGACTGTGAAGGATGTGTCGCCTCACGAGTTTGTCAAGGCTTACTCTGCTCATCTGAAGCGATCTGGAAAGGTACTGCTCGGACTGTCATTTCGATGTATCAATTGGCTGCTTTCGTTGTAGTATTAATTTGTGTTGGGTTGTAATTTAATGGAATCATCATGTTGTTAAAATTGGCAGAGATATTCTGATTTTTCAGGATTTTAAAGGTTGAATTTTTGTATAAGAACTTGATCATTGAGCTGGAAATCACTGTTTGTGTTTTGTAAGATGGAGGTAGCCTTGATGCAGTTAGTTAACTTTTATGTTTATTTTTGGTGTATTTTTAGATTGAGCTCCCACCATGGACTGACATTGTGAAGACTGCTACATTCAAGGAGCTTGCTCCCTATGATCCTGACTGGTACTACATCAGAGCTGGTATGTACCAAAGTGTTTTTGTTTAAATTTGATTAGAATGATATTAGGACTAAAAATTATCGAATTGATGTTTTGTATGTTAAACGTCTTAATAACTGTGTGTTATGTCATCTATGAACAGCCTCTATGGCGAGGAAAGTCTACTTGAGGGGAGGTCTAGGTGTTGGTGCCTTCAAGAGAATTTATGGTGGTAGCAAAAGAAATGGAAGTCGGCCACCTCATTTTTGCAGGAGCAGTGGCTCAATTGCTCGTCACATTCTGCAGCAGTTGCAGAAAATGAATATTGTTGATGTTGATGCCAAGGGGTAAGTTATTCAGTTATTGTATATAGTCTCCCTGTTTTATCATTAAATTCAGTTTAGGTGATAACTGTGTTTTGTAGCTTACTGGCGGTAAATCAATCTCATTACAAAGAAACATTAAGTGGATTATTATGAACCTGAAAAATTCTTTTTTCTTTCAGAGGAAGAGTCATTACATCAAGTGGAAGGCGTGACCTTGACCAAGTTGCTGGCCGTATTGGAGTAGCTCCATGAGCACTGCTTGTCGATCACCTGAATGTATTTCTTAAATTTCATGTAATTCTAGACATCACGGAAAAATTGGATTCCAAGCTTTTTGTCTTGATCTATTGAAATTGCTGAATTTTTGTTCATTCGATGTGTTTGATTTTCTAAGATCTCAAACTGAAAATGGCTTTCACAACTGTTATTTTCAGCACAACAATTCGATTTCAAGTAGAATTGGAGTTTTTTAATTGGGTTATTTACGGCAAAACACCCGTAAAATCTCCTAATTTTTACCGAACCACCCGCTTGTTTCTTTTTTTAAATGAACCACCCTTAATTTTAAAATTTAATTGGGGAGTAACTTAGTCTAATCAAAATATTAATATAAATGATAAGAAAAAGTTAAAAAAAACAAGAAAAAATAAATAACTAATTAAAAAAATCATTAACAAATATTTGATGCTAAATTTTTTTAAAACCATTAAAAATACATATTTAATTAATTAACCGAAGGGTAAATTGTCGAAAATCATAAAAAGAAACTTTTAAAAACGCTAAAAATACATATATAATTAAAAAAATCATAATTTTTTTTGAAAAATAAGGGTGGTTCCTAAAATACATACATATACGCTAAAAATTATTATTTAGAATCCTTATTTTTCAATTAAGTTACTTCGGGTGGTTTGCCAATTAAGTTTTAAAATTAAGGGTGGTTCCTTAAAAAAAAGAAACAAGCAGGTGGTTCGGTGAAAATTAGGAGATTTTACGGGTGGTTTGCCTTAAATAACCCTTTTTAATTTGAAAATTTTGAATAGATAATTTTGTTTTAATTGCTTTAATTATTGCAAGGTTTTGATAAAGAAAAATGAAATTTAATTGGTAATATGTGAAATGCATGATGCCTTGTGAAGTTTTGAAGAATGAAGTGAATGTAAAAGTCAACAGCACGACTTGCGTTGACTTGTCAATGGACGGTCTGCGTAGCTTGGCATAGGCTGTCCGCGATCTCATAAACGCGTAAACCAATCGCACCTCTTTCCATGACACAGTTAAAATATCACGCATTGTATAAAAAGGACTCCTCAGCTTTCCAAGCTCCATTACATTCCATTCACCAACAGCAGAGCAGATCAGATCTAACGACCGACACCAAGGTATTCTTCATGTTACCTTGCTTTCTGAAATCTTGCTTGTTCTTGACTATAATTCAGCTTGTCATTTACTGTCCGATCTGATCTGTTTTAGTTCCATTTAGGAAAATTTACAGTTTTAAATCATCAGATCTGATGATATTCGTTGGGTCACTCAATCTATTCACAATCTATTGTCTAAGTTGAATTGATAGTTTCCAGATCTGGTCGCATTTTGCTCTATAGTTGCTTCACTTTATAAGATGACTGCTGCATGGATCCATCTAGCTTGATCAATAGTCGTTAGACATTACATTACCCTAGCTAGAGTCCCTTGCTTGTGCAAGATATGATGTTAAGACATTGCTCGGATCTGAGAATGATGTTGTGTTTGACCTGACTTGGGAGTGATTCTGACTGTTTGTGTGCCTTTGCCTTTTTTAGGTTTCAAGTAGTCAAAGAAAATGGTTAAGATCTGCTGCATTGGAGCCGGTTACGTCGGGGGACCAACCATGGCTGTCATTGCGCTGAAATGCCCAAACATTGAAGTTGCAGTTGTTGACATCTCTGTCCCCAGGATTGCTGCTTGGAACAGCGATACGCTTCCCATTTATGAGCCAGGACTTGATGATGTCGTCAAGCAATGCAGAGGGAAAAATCTGTTTTTCAGCACTGAAGTTGAGAAGCATGTATTCGAGGCTGACATTGTGTTTGTGTCTGTTAACACCCCAACTAAGACGCAGGGTCTTGGAGCCGGAAAAGCTGCTGATCTTACATACTGGGAGAGTGCTGCTCGTATGATCGCTGATGTCTCCAAGTCTGACAAAATTGTTGTGGAGAAATCAACTGTGCCTGTGAAGACTGCTGAAGCCATTGAGAAGATTTTGACCCACAACAGTAAGGGAATCAAGTTTCAAATCCTCTCCAACCCTGAATTTCTTGCTGAGGGGACTGCAATTGATGATCTATTTGCCCCTGATAGAGTTCTCATCGGTGGAAGGGAAACCCCTGATGGCCAAAAGGCAATCCAAGCACTGAAAGAAGTTTACGCTCGTTGGGTCCCTGAAGACCGTATCTTGACCACCAATCTTTGGTCCGCTGAGCTCTCCAAGCTGGCTGCTAATGCCTTCTTGGCCCAGAGGATTTCTTCTGTGAATGCCATGTCCGCCCTCTGTGAAGCCACAGGTGCAGATGTAGCACAAGTGGCGTATGCTGTTGGAAAAGATACAAGAATTGGTTCCAAGTTTCTTAACGCTAGTGTTGGATTTGGTGGATCCTGTTTCCAAAAGGATATCCTCAATTGGTTTACATCTGTGAATGCAATGGCCTTCCTGAGGTTGCTGAATACTGGAAGCAAGTTATCAAGATCAATGACTATCAAAAGAGCCGATTTGTGAACAGAGTTGTTGCTTCCATGTTCAACACTGTTTCAGGAAAGAAGATAGCCATTCTTGGTTTTGCCTTTAAAAAGGACACCGGTGACACTAGGGAGACCCCTGCGATTGATGTGTGCAAGGGTTTGCTTGGTGACAAGGCTTGCTTGAGTATCTACGATCCACAGGTCACTGAAGACCAGATCCAAAGGGACCTGACATTGAACAAATTTGAGTGGGATCATCCTCGTCATCTCCAACCCATGAGTCCCACAACTGTGAAGCAAGTTAGTGTGGTATGGGATGCCTATAATGCAGCAAAGGATGCTCATGGCCTGTGCATCTTGACTGAATGGGATGAGTTCAAGAATCTAGACTTTCAGAAGATATATGATAACATGCAGAAACCTGCATTTGTGTTTGATGGAAGGAATGTGGTAGATGCTCAGAAGCTGAGAGAAATAGGGTTCATTGTCTATTCCATTGGGAAGCCGCTGGATGCATGGCTCAAGGACATGCCCGCCATGGTGTAATTGAGATGGTTTCTTTCAGTTGGCACACCTTATTGAGAACAAGAGCGCCTTGCATGTTTTGGTACGTTATTGGATAACTGTATTGTAGTGTTAAACTGGCAAGTTTTTTTCTGATTTCTTATTCTTGCTTTTGAATTACTACTGTTATTACCTTCGATATAATAAATCAATGTAACCTCAAAGCATATTTTGCCTACAATATATTTGCCTTTTTCGACATTTCGCCTGAACCAGTGTTCTCGATAGCTTACGAAGTTGTTATACTACATGGATGGCTCAGTCCACCTTGAAGAAGTCTGCCCTAAAAAACAAAAGATGTTCAGATTTTGTTCTATAGTTTCTACTCTTCATTACTTAAATTAGCTTAACGCAGCCTTCTCTAAATAAACCACATGAAGTGAGTAGACAAATAAAACATGTCACTGGTATTGAAGTCACATCTTTTTTTAAAAAGGAAGATCCTAAAATGATGGTATTTCCGGTTTATTTCCGCACCCCAATCTGGAGCTCAGATACATACCACAGGTATATAACACACTGAGATGACACATTTTGCAACAACAGATAAAAATCATTTAAACTCATAGAATCTCATTATTAGCTGATGGAATGCACGCTAGCTCCCTCTAGGTAGAAGTCAGTTTGGGTAGAAGTCGGTTTCCAGTAACTTGACATGTAGAACCATACATGAGTCAACCAGCTCTTTCTTTACGTGGTATTATCTGTAGAATCATTATGTGTGTCAGTTATAGTTCAAGATAAACAACTGGGAGGAATATTGTGATGAGGGAGCCAAAAAGTAGATTTGTTATGATCACAACTATGCTGTTTGTGAAAACTGTCATTTTCTGTTTCGCCATCACTTAGAAATCATTCAGAACCAAGAACTACACAATACATCTTCAAATGGCCGATTTGAATTATAACTTCACAAACAATTGTTCAGGCAGTTCTTGGAGACCTTATGTTGTCACAACAAAAGATGTGTAAACAAATCCCCATGAATAAAAAATTGCAGTCACCGGAAAACACAATCCTAAACTTCGTGGCAGCCCTAGTTTTAAAATTAAACAAAAAATATAAGGGTTAATTATTGGAAAACACGGGTGTTTTCCCAGTAACACTCATATTTTTTTTTCTTCAGCAAAACACCCATTTGTTTTCAATTTTTTCAATGTCACACCCATTGTACTATTTCGGTACTATTCCATTAAATATATTAATAAAAAAATTATATTAATAAAAAATTATATAATAATTATAAAATTCAGAAAAATAAGAAAAAACATAAAAAATCAAAAAATATTATATAAAATATTAAAATCATAAAACTTTAATGTACAATTATATTTCATATTTTCGTATTTTTGACGACGTGTACATAACAAACTATTAATGTGAAAAATCCAAAAATACCTAAAAAAACATAACAAACGTAAATCCTACTCATCAGAAAATTTCTTCACATTCAGTTTATATTTTCACCTATATATATGTTGATAGTTCGTTATGTACAATTAACTCATGAAAAGTGCTATTTTTTTAAATGGTTTTCTTTTTCAAAACTTCAAATTTCTTAAATAAAAGATCTTGATTTTTTAGTTTTTATAAAATCTTGATTAATTTTCTGAATTTTTTAAAAATAAAATTTCAACTTATATGATATTTAAAAAAATATTTTTATGTTTTTTTATTTTTTATTTTTTTGCGTGAAAGCAAATTTTCATACGGTGCTTTCAAAGGTATTATTAAAATATATTTTTTAGATTTTTTTATTTTGCAAAAAACAAAATTTTAAAAAGGCTTTAATATATTTTAAAAAAAAATTCTGATTTTTATATTTTTTAATAATTTTTTATGTTTTTTCTTATTTTTCTGATTTTTATAATTATTATATAATATTTTATTAATATATTTAATGGAATAGTACCGAAATAGTACAATGGTGTGACATTGAAAAAATTGAAAACAAATGGGGATGTTACCGGAAAAACACCCATAATTAACCCTATTAAATTAAATGGATTTAGATTTCATGCTGCAAACAATCATATGTAAAAATAGATCGACAGTTGAGCAAACCATGCTTGAAATACATGAAAAGCAATCTCAACCCAACCAGTTCATTATTAATGTGGCAAAGGCCATTACAGTTCAACAAAACAACTGTAACAGTCCTTATTTGCAAACAAACGCAAATTTGCCTTCCAAAGAATTCACAAACTTCTTGGCAGTGCACAAACTCCCGGATAAAACGAAAATATTCAAATGCAGATGATAATATGTCCGGATTTATAAAACTGAATCCAACACATTTCACACCCTGTCAAACGCCAGTCTTCCGACTCTCGCAATAAAACCACGCCATCTTTGCTTATGACAATTAATCTTCTACTGTTGTAGCTGGCTTGCCATCTTGGAGTAAGATCACAGTCTCAAATGCACCCACAAGTGCCTTGACCATGCTCTTTCTTTTTCCCACGAGCTTGCTTGCTGTCTCCTCGATCACATTGTTGAGCAGTCCCTGTGCATCTTTCTTATCTTGCACATCTTGGTGGCGTAATATAACTGATTCGGTACTGTTGTCCATAGTTGCATTGACTTGAGTGGGCTCTGCAATTTTAAAGCTGCTTTTGCGAACGAAATCTTTAGCAGCTTTCTCATCAAGAACCTTTGCCCTCCTGAACTTGAGTCTTCTGGGACCTTGATTTTCCTCTGAGATTTCAATCACTCTTCCCCTTCTGAATTTGAGTTTCACTGGATCCTTACCATTGTCTTCAGTAGTAACCCTAGAAGACTTCTTGACCTTAATGCCATCCACACCAGCCTTCAGATTCTCTTCTTCCACGACAGGGTCATCTTCATAGCTTGAATAACCGTCTTCACTGTCTGTGTACACTGAACCATCTATGCTTACTTCATAATGGGATGGTCCGTTTGAACCCATTAAGCTGGATTGAGATTTGGGTGAATTTGCCGGGCTCAACGATGGTAGAGCTTGAGTATCTGGGGTTTCTTGACCACCACATGACATGGCTGTGTCCGTGTTTGTCAATGCATTTAGAGATGTTTGAGGCTGGGTGGTCATAATTGACACATCAATAGAAACTGGCGAGCTGGGAGCATCTAGTGGACTCGGTGATGCCAATGTTTCTGCATCGGGAATCTCCTCTTCAGCATCTGAAGCTGGCTGGGTTTGGTTACCAGGATCCATTTCGATGACATACAACGTTTTCACAGGGACTTCGTCAGCATATGTGACCTCCTGATTTTGAAGTTCAGTCTCTTTACTCGTATCATCAATTTCAGTCTCATGACTCGAATCTTCCTCGTTCTTTTCAGATAATTCCTTTGTTACAGCAATTTCGGTCTTACGGCTCGAATCTTCCTTCTTTCTTTTCAGAGAATTCATCCATTTCAGCAATTTCGGTCTCCTGACTCAAATTCTCCTCGTTCTTTTCAGATAAATCTTTTAGTTCAGCGATTTCAGGCTCGTGACTTGAATCTTCCTCTTTCTTATCAGACAATTCCCTAGTTTCAGAAATTTCAGACTCATGATCTTCCTCGTTCTTTTCAGATAATTCTCTTAGTTCAGCAATTTCAACCTCGTGACTTGAATCTTCCTCGTCCTTATCAGACAATTCCCTAGTTTCAGAAATTTCAGACTCATGATCTTCCTCGTTCTTTTGAGATAATTCTTTTGGTTCAGCAATTTCAGTCTCGTGACTTGAATCTTCCTCGTTCTTATCAGAAAATTCCTTAGTTTCAGAAATTTCAGACTCATGATCTTCCTCGTTCTTTTCAGATAATTCCTTCGTTTCAGCAATTTCAGTCTCATGACACAAATCTTCCTCGTTCTTATCAGATGATTCCTTTGTTACGACAGTTTCAGCGTCAACTAGGTTTTCCAGCTGTAAATCTTTCTTTTCAGAGTTCGACGCAAAATTAAAATCAGGGGATACAGAGCCAACTCGAGTAGCCACAGCTTCTGTTGCCTGGACCTTAGAGGATTTACCCTTCTGAACAGTTTGACTTCTTATGTTGATGGTTGTCTTGCTGGATACACTTCGAGGAGGAACTGATGGAGGAGATGTCTTCACTGGTGCATTTTTCAGCTTCAATGAACTGATGGAAGATGGGGATTTTGCCCTCAAACTCATGGGCTTCAATTTAGTAGGGGAAGAGTGTGGCCTTGCTTTTGTCACTGGCCTCACACGAAGAGGAGATGAGGAAGATAGTAGCCTTGCTTTTGTCACTGGCCTCACACCATGAGGAGATGAAGAAGACAGTGGCCTTGCTTTGGACACAGGCCTCACACGATGAGGAGATGAAGAAGATAGTGGCCTTGCTTTTGCCACAGGCCTCACACGATGAGGAGATGAAGAAGATAGGGGTTTGCTTTTGTCACTGGCCTCACATGATGAGGAGATGAAGAAGATAGGGGTCTTGCTTTTGTCACTGGCCTCACACGATGAGGAGATGAAGAAGACAGTGGCCTTGCTTTTGTCACTGGCCTCACACGATGAGGAGATGAAGAAGACAGTGGCCTTGCTTTTGTCACTGGCCTCACACGATGAGGAGATACGGAAGATAATGGCTTAAGTCTTACGCCATCTTCAAGGGTGTAGGGGATACTGAAGGTTTGGCAATTGCACTTCGCTTCACACCACCATTGATTGACAGTCCCTCAACTGATTTGGGGACATCCTCAGAAGCTTTAGGAACTTTCTCTCTCGGAACACTTTGTTTGGAGGAAGCCTCAGATTTTTTATCGTCTGGCAAAATTTGAAGCTTGCGCATTTTAACAGGGTCATCTTGCCTAGCCTTTAGTCTATCTGACGCTTTCAAACCACCAGCCGTTAGAGGCCTTCTAATCCTTGGTATATTTTGCTTGACTTCAGCAGTCTCCCTCCTCCCATACTTGCAATGATCATGACAAGAACCACCGGAAGCCCTGAGGTAATTGGGAACATCTTTTCCCAAATCACTAGGAAATAAAGGTAAAGAATTTCTTCTCAAGAGACACTTAGACTTAACTGTGCTTGCAGATTTCGTTGTTACTAATGCCTCCTCGGCCATCAACAATACAAAAAGATCAAACAGCAGAAATCACCTGATGCCAAAACCAACAGAAAAAACGTCACCCTACAAACAAACATCTAGAAACAGGTGAACAAACAGACTACAAATCACACATCACAGCAATTTAATATAATTTACAATAGAGAATCAGAAATGCATAAGCGAGAAATCCGTACAAATGATGTATTCACATTATCCATAGCATTTCACATACCATCGCCGATCAAACAAGCAATCTCACAATCAATGAATTTTCCGTAAAGGGAACTACTAAACAAAAATTTCACAATAACAAGAAGATTACTTTGACACAAAAAGAAGATGGAATTCTCCAGAAGCAATAACACCGCACCACACCAACCATCATCATCATAATACCATCATATTATTAATAATAATGAAAAAGAGATAACATCAAAAATGGATTCCCAAATTTAAGAAGGAAGACGAAAACGCGTTACATACGAATTGCAAAAAAGCACCTTCCTTTATAACGAATGAATACCTGAAAGGCAGCGAAGCGAGAGCTTCAGAAGAAAGCAACCGCAACATACCGATCGGCGAATGGAAGAAGAATCGACGAAGAGATGTCCATTTAGGGATAAAGATGATTCTTCTGATTCCCAAATGTTATTGTTGTTTGAGATTTCTTGCCAAACGGGTTTTGGGAATTACGTTATTAATTACTTAATTCGTTTTTACTTTTTAGGTTTTGTTGACTAAAATTTATTATTTCCTCACTTTTTTAAATGGTATTTAAATTTAATTCTACTTTTCTGTTAGAACAACTAATTCTACTTTAGCTAATTAAGAATCGTTTAAATTTATTAAGACAAAAAAGTCATAAACAAGAAGAAGATTTATGTAAAAGAAATGTAATCAAACAGAGAAAACTGATATGAAAAAATTGAGTTCATTTGCAAATGGAAATTAAGCCTTTTTAAAAATTTGTTGATTAAAAATCCCACCTCATAAATGAATGAGATAAGTTACGAGTATATTTCGATTAAAACCTTTTCCTTTTAAATTTACTTCTAATCCTTTTAAACTTGAGAATCTGCATATTTAAGCCATAAATACACTTATAAAAATATCATTTTTTAAAATATACTATTTATAAATTATCAAAATATCCCTGGTGTTTGTCTCTATCTGGATTGTTCAATTATTATTGATTAACAGGTGATGCAATCTGGAAATTCAATACACACCGACTCTCCGTGCGCGAAGCACCGCTCTTTTTTAAAACTATAACATGAAGGGATTGTGTTTTAACACCTGAGTTGTCCACCAGAGGAGGTTAGTGATTGAGACATCTTTGATAAAGATTGCCTTTAAGTAGTTCATGACACTTTGACAAATCTTTGGTTTTTAATTTTTTTTTTAAAAAAAATTGGTCAAGGAATGGACAATCTCCATTCTCAAGCCAATTAAATTATTTTCCTCTGCCCTGCCCCGCAGAACCCCTGTCCTACCCTCATCAGGAATCGAACCCGGGTTGGCTCCATTGATGACACTTTGACTCCGACTCTTACCAACTGAGCTAACTCCTGATGGATATCTTTAATTTTTAAACATCATCAAATATTTAAAACTATGTTGGATCCTGTCATTCCCAATAGCTGTCAAAGTTCAACATTGAATTCATATTCAGATAAATGAGATGAGAATCCAGGTTTGAGCTTAAATATTATACTCATAAATCGTACACTTTGAAAAAGAAATGCACGACACGATTTCCCCGACCAGCCAGTCCAAACAAGGATATACAAAGTCCTAAATGAGAAAGGAAAAGGCGAACAGCCGCGCCTACCCGATATGCAGTTCTTGCTCAGGGTATGCCCGCACATACTTCAAGTTCAATACATCCAGTGGTTACAAAACTTGTAAAGCATGGGACAGGTCTCAATTAGTTCAGTGAGAAGCCAGCTAATGGAATACTCATATAACTTCAATATTTAAAATTAAGCGAACTGCTAACAGCTTTGGTTCCCATTTGTTTTCAGTAACCACGTGATTTAAGAGCATCAAGCATTCATTCGTGGTCCCAAAGTTCAATGTCCAGCCATATTTTCTGCACCCACGCTAACGTGCCGATTTCCCCTTAACCTTCAAAATACTAGCAAATACTCGGTGTCAAAAAAAATTCAACACAACAAAATCAACAGCAAATGATGTTTGGTTGATGATTACTGTTTTATAATATATGGTCTTTGCAGTCAAATTTTAGATATTACAAACTAACCCTTGTAGTTTATAACAGACACACGCGCGACCTCTACAACAATATCAGTAAGGTCCCTGAACAAGAACATTAAAAACACTGCAGACTTGGTCTTTAATAAGCTATAGCTACTCTGAAGTCGGAACACTGAAAAAACAGATAGAGAGAGAAACATGGAGCAGGTGAGAAGAGTAGGAAGCGCGGTTGCTGTGGTGCTAGTGCTGATTGTGTTGGTGGCTGAGGATGCATCTGCTAGAAGAATAATAGTGGGTGGAAATCAGGGATGGAGCCCTAATGTCAACTTCACTGCTTGGGCTCAAAATCAGACATTCTACTACGATGATTGGCTCTGTAAGCAACCCTAAGCCTTGTTCTTGTCACTCTTTCCATCTGCTAGCTAGCTAGCTGATTTTCTATGCTTGCTTAATTAGTAATACATTGATAGATCTGTTTTAGTTACTCTGGCTGAGCTTAGTGAAACTCGACAACCATGTTGTGAATCTCTTAGATCTGCTTTTTTTAATTGAATTGGATTTAGTTTTGAATCTTCAAGTTTGAAAATTTTAAGGTTGTTGATGTGAAATTTGTCTAGAAAATGCAAACACTTGTAGGTTAAATGAGTGGATAAAATGGATTTTTTGAAAAAATATTTATTGACTGCGGCATTTTGACTTGCTCTTGTTGTTTTTTGTGGCAGTTTTTGTTTATGATAGGAATCAGCAGAATGTGCTAGAGGTGAACAAAACAAACTATGAAACATGCAACTCCGACCACTTTCTACACAACTATACTACAGGAGCAGGGCGTGACGTGGTTCATCTCAATGTCACCCGCAACTACTACTTCATTAGCGGGAATGGATTCTGCTACAGTGGAATGAAGTTAGCTATTCATGTTGACAAGTTACCACCCCCATCTTCCCAATCCGCAAACAGCTCCGCAACCTCATCATGGACATTCAAGGCCCCTCAGATCGTCGTGCCTGCTGCTTTTGCGGTGGCCGCATTGTGGGATTCATTTATCTGGCTCCTGTAACAGGATGATATCATCCCAGGGAAGCCATTGACTGTTAGAATTTGCTATTTTCAGAGTTTAAATTTATAGTTCAGTAATTGAGATTGTGTTGTTTGTAAAACTTTGATTGGAAGATGTGGATTTGACTTGCTGATTTGCTTATACACACTCCTTTAAACTTCTTTTGCTACATTTTTCATCGTTCTGCCAAGCTGTCCACCTGATTTTCATTGATTTCATCAAAATTTGCTAATAATTTCCGGAAGAAATATGCCAAGTTTTTTTTTTTTTTGATTAAAGGAGTACAAAGACTCGGAAGGTACATAAGAGAGGACTTAATTCCAATCGACTAGCGAATGGAGACCTCGAACACAAAAAAGAAATTAAACTAAGCATAGAGTGGACGAGATATGCCAAGTTGACAGCCAGTCCATGTGGCCGATGTCTTTCTGGTCAAGGCACATGAATAGATATAATTCTTTCCTGTTATCGATAAATCTCCTTTTGGAAATATATAAAAAACAACCTGGCCTGGCTGTCAACATAAAAGATTAAATAGCGAGTTTATTGTTTCCTCAAATGCCGTTTTATGGTTATGTTTTTTACTACAAAGAGTCGAGAGTGAGACGCACAATTGCATTGCCGAGGAGTTTGTTGGGACTCCAACGAACCACTTACTGATAAGCATGTGGGTGTGGATCCCCTTGCTGCCTCGTTGCTCGCGTTCTACTTTTTTAATAAGCCACTTCAAATGGCCGGCTCATAAGCTTGGCTGAAGATTCAGGATTTGTTCGGCCTGGCCCGAATACAAGACCCGACCCGCCCGGTTTATCGCATCCATCAAAAAACCCGGATAAAATACAATTCCTTCGACTCCGACGCGGAGCACTTTAGCAATTCAACCGAATGGCGCTACTCCTCTCGTGGACTTCGCCTTCGCGCAAGCTCGACACTCACTTCAACCAAAACGTATCATCCTCTCATCCCTTCACCAGCCGAATATCCTTCAACCCCCGCAGTCGTCGTACTTTCAACCAATCCGTTTCATCCTCTACATCTGAGTCTAAAACTACGGAAGAGTCGATTAGCATCGACGTACTTAAACGCTTCATTAAATTGAATGTCGGCAAGTGGACGGGCGCTTTCTATGTTAGTAATTTCCTGACCCTTTTAGTTTAACTTAAATGGTGTTTTTATATAAATTGATTGTGGTTTGATTTTGCTGAGCAGCAATTTGATGCTAATGGAAATTTGTTGAATACAATACCTATTAAGCTGTCTGCCAGCTCCTATGGAGAAGATGAGCTCATTAGTCTTATTCAGACGTAAGCCCGCCCTAGTTTCACTTAACTTATTTTGAATTAATCTTGAATTTATAGTGGGTGTTTCACTTTCATTCCTTGAACTCTACGAGTTTTTGTTTAAAATTTCTGTTTGGTTTATATTGTTTTTAATTTTTTTAATAGTATGCGCATACCCAACTTTCTTCTGTTGAAATTGTCAATGTCGCCATGTAGCACAAATTCATCAGTCTGAGGCACTTTTTTATTCGCTACAAATCCACCTGGCCACATTATTTGTGTCTTCGTATCATGTTCCAATCATATGTAGACTGTTTGACACTTAGATTTCTCTACAAAATGGCAGGTTGAAATTATTATCGCTGTTCTAGTGTTTTTCTTTTCTTTTACTTAGCATGGTGATCAGCAAGAAACTGATTTGTTTATATGGATATGTGCATAGGCTATACATAAGACAACCATTGTCAAATACATCTATTTCTGATTCCGATGACCAGCCAGAATGGGCAGAGTATAAAATCAAAGAAACTAATATGTTCACTGTTGACAAGTATCAGCAGGTGAGCTTCTTAAACTTGAAACTTGGAGGTTCTTATGTAACTTTGCTAACAGTGTCTGTAATTTTTCTTTTAAACTGTTAGTTTTCTTCTGAAACTATTATTAGTCTGCAGATTGGGTTTTTTGCGAACGAGAGGGCGTTTGCACTGAGGTACCAGACAGCTGGCATGCTAGACAACATTCTTAGACAAGGAGTTCTTGGAGACGATGACACTGGAGAAGAATCTCCCAAGTAAGCAACTTATCATGATCCAGACGGGTCATTTCTTGTATCGTGACTATTATCGTTGTTACATTTGTCATTGGTTTGCTGCCTCTAATAATCCCTTTGCCAGTGATAGTGGTAGACTGGTAGTGGTTGTCCATTTAATTGGTGATTACTTTTCACATTTTGTAGGAACCTAAAGCTTCCATCTCGTCGTCCTTCCATTGTTTGTGAAAACTGCCTTTACTTGCCAGGAAAAGATTTACGAGCAAGAGCATTCCATATTATGGACCCAAAAGGTGTTATCGAAATGGTTCTTATTTTCCTTGAAGAAAGAGGTGACACCGTACCTGTAGCTCCTTCACTTGACATTAATAAGGTGCTTTAACTATTTCGTTCTATATAAATACAATTTTAATTTCCCATATGTCATTTTGACACTATCCCTGGCCCTTTTCTTAGAATTATACTGTTATTAATTTTCTGCTATTTTCTATATACTTATGTTCTGTACAGGATGACAACAGAATTGAGAACTTTCTTGGTAAGTGGAAAGGTCATTCCGTGACAAAGCGTAGTGGAGTTTATGGAGCGACAATTGCTGAAGCTGATACAATCAGTTCTCTCGAATATGATGACAATGGCAACCTTTTTCAGGTTTGTCAACTTAACTTGTAACTGAATATACGTAACTCAGTTACTGAGCTAAGGCTTTAAGCATTGATCACAGCATCATATTGATATAACTGCTTTGCTTTCTCCATGACATTTGACTCTACGTAGTCACATTATCGCATTCAGAATGCAATCTGATACTGAATGAATAAGAGGCTGAAAATGAATTCATATAGACAACTAAAGTAACATGCGACTCTTAGGTCTTAGCTACATTGTTTGATAGTAACTCAAATTGTGAAGTGGATGTATGAGTACAATTATGTTTACAATTTATTTACTAAGCTAAGAAGAGACGTGTTGAATAATCTTACTATTGTTATCACCTAATTTCTAATTATTTACTTTTGAGATCAGGAAATCTCAACAACATCAGAATCGGATAAAGGGACTGTCACCACCAATGTCCATTGGAGTGGTACCTTATCGAACAATGTGATCACCTTCGACAAAGGCTATCAAGTAACTCTATTACCTGGAGGAATGTACATTGGATGCCCTTGCAACATTGCAAATAGCGTGGCAGATGCCAAATCGTTCCACCTCGAGTTTTGCTGGCTTGAGTCGTCCACCAGAAGACAGCGATTAGTTCGCACTTTCGACATTGAAGGTTTGGCTGTCTCATCCACTTATTTTTCAGAAACCAAATTGTAAAATGCATGCCAAATCATCTTTTTTGTACACTAGCAACTGTCCAGAACCCATCAAGAAAATGTGGTTTGATAATCATCTAGGAGTACATAACTCCAAATAATATCAATTGGGCTTCAAGTGCCGACATTGAAAATGCAGGAGCCTTCAAATTGAATGCACTTGTAAGGGACCAGAGGTTGCTTAAAGCATAAGAACACAACCTCAACTCCAACTTGTTGTCTGCCCAGTTGACATTAGTTATTAGCAGCATTGGTTGCTAGAAAAAGAAAGAAAGTTGTGTAAATGTAAACCATTACACCTATCCAATCCAATGAAATTGATGATGATGCTGACTGGAGCGCAGCCGCAGCCGCAGCCACAGCCACTCCATCTAGATCCATCTCGCTTATTATTTCTAATAAAAATGCAAAGCTTGAAAATAAATATATCTGTCTGTCATCCATCCTGAGCAAGCTGGCTGGCTCAACACTCCAATGACACCCATCTACTCCATTAATTAATTCACTCTAACTTGACCTTTGTGTAGCATCGGTCGGACCCGCCACTACAAATTTCATCGCCAAGAAAGATCCAATTTTTTTCACCAATCTCCAATTCGATTCCTGAAACTGTCGATTCCCCTAAAAATGCTCCCAAAAGGGTATCTGCTAATGTGAAAAATATCAAATCTTGAACTCAGATGGCTGAAAACGGAGTAGCAGCAGCTCGGACCGCATCCCGACCGGGTCGTCCGACAATAACTCTCCCACCCCGAGAAAATCTCTTCTTCGATTCGACAACGTTTAGTCCTGGTCCGATGACTCTCGTCTCTAGCTTGTTCTCAGACACTGGATGTCAGTCCTTCTCGCAACTCCTAGCCGGAGCTATGGCATCTCCAGCTGCGACTGCTACTTCTACTACCAGCAGTAACAGTTTTTTAGGATTTGGATCGGTAGATGCCAACTCAAACACCGACTCTGAAAAGAGTAGTTTAGGTTTTAAGCAGAATCGGCCTGTTAGCCTATCAATCGGCTCTGCTAGTTCGCCTTTGTTTATGATCCCTCCTGGATTGAGCCCTTCTGGGTTTCTCAATTCTCCTGCTTTCTTCTCTTCTTATGGACAGGTATCATCACAATCTTGTTAATCTTAAATTGTTGAGTAGTAACTGCTGATTTATGCTAACTGGGATCTGGATGTTGCTAGTTGGGTTTAAAGATCATTACTTGATCTCTTTACCCAAATTTTCATTGAGATTTGATTCCATCTTATGTATAGATGCTGCTGATGTGCTGTTTGCTGGATTTTGGTTTGTGTTGCTTTGTTAGTAGTGGGTGGCAAGTGTTCTGATTTTTTTGGTTTGTTTGCAGTCGCCAAGTCCGTTTGGGATGTCACACCAGCAAGCTTTGGCACAAGTGACTGCTCAAGCTAATATTTCCCAGTCCAGTAACTACCAGAGTCATTCTGGATATCAGCCAACGCCATCTGAGCCTGCAGATTCGTTTATAAGTAATTCATCTGCAGCCACAAATGTGACTGCTGAGCAGCAGATGCAACTGTCGACTATGGATGCCAACAGTCCGGTGATTGAATCATCAGAGGTTAGAGGTTCTGATAGCAAGTTTCAGTCTACTTCCATTGCTGTTGATAAACCTGCTGCTGATGGATACAACTGGAGAAAATATGGGCAGAAGCAGGTGAAGGGTAGTGTGTTTCCTCGAAGCTACTATAAATGTACACAAATTGGTTGTCCTGTGAAGAAGAAAGTGGAACGGTCTGTTGAGGGTCAGATTATTGAAATCATATACAAAGGCCAGCATAACCATGAACTGCCCCGTCTTAATGGCAGAGGAAAGGATGGCGATAATTCAAAAGACAATGCTCAAATAAAACCCGAAGTGGATAACCCTGACAACTACTCCGTGGATAACAAGCCAGCTGGTTTACTTAAGGAGGTTGGTCATGATTCTTCCCAACTGACACTTCAACTGATAGAACAAAAAGAGAACAGGGAAATAGACGATAAAAGTGATACCAAAGAAGAAAGCCATTGCGCTTCCGAAGAACAAAATCCTAAGCGAAGGTAATGATTTGATTTAATAAGCGACCTCATCTATTAATGGCATCAAACATGGTTATAGACGATGATTTTTTGGAGCGAGTTATAGGCTAGCGATACTCAAACATTGACAATATAAACAGAATGTGCTCATGCGGGCTTCTCAAACTTAAATAAATTCCATTTTTTGTTGCAACGCAGGAAAGCAATCCAGTCAGCACCTTCACAAAAAACAGTAACAGAGTCGAGGATTGTGGTACAGACAAGAAGTGAAGTTGATCTTTTGGACGATGGTTTCAAGTGGCGCAAATATGGCCAAAAAGTGGTGAAGGGGAATCCCCATCCAAGGTAGTGTGATTCATTATGTATGCTAGTCCACTTTGAGATCATCGTGGCGTTGATTACATTGTTAGTAAAGATGGTATATGCGCTCTACACAGTTTGTCACTTTAGAATTACGTGTGTTTGTTCAAATGGTGTTACTCCTATTTAATGTTTATCTCGTGTCAAAAGTGATTTCATCACGGTTGATAACATTGTGATTTGTGAATTTATCAGGAGCTACTATAAATGCACCACTCCTGGATGCTGTGTTAGAAAACACATTGAGAGAGCAGCAGCAGACCCAAAAGCAGTTATCACAACATATGAAGGCAAACACACTCATGATATCCCCCTAGGAAAACATACCCATGCATCGCAGCTCAACCCAGTGAAGACAGCAGCTCAGCAGACCCTGCCCTTTAGAAACTGACATCCCGGTGGTAATACAAGAATCTGAAAAACTCCTCTGCTACTACGTGTCAAGATCAAGTCTGCTAGTGTATCTGCAATCTCACAAAAAGGTTTAAAAATAAACATATAGTTTGAAATGATTAGGTTTTGTATGTGATAAAATGTTGAAGCTCAAATGTATTTACATTTTATTGATCTGATTCAAGTCATCACATTATTTTACAATTTTTCTGTAACATAAAAACCATATCAGTTTCTAGAAGTTTGTTGTTACTTGTTTTCCCACGGGAAGCTAAATAGCCTTCCTGGACATGTCAACAAGGAAATCAGTATCAGCAAACATTTAGCTCAACAAACTTGTTAAGGTTTAGACTCCATGCATTGCAAATGATGAGAACGTAGGAAACAAAAAACTTTAAGATGAAGTTAAGGCTCACCTTTCTTTCTTTGTTTATGGTTGGTTTAGGTCAGGACCGTGAAGGGTCGTTGAGCAGTTGGCTATCAACCATACCATTCTTCTGTCCAACAACATAGGAACTGAGCAAAGGATGAACATCCTGCCAAAAAAACCATAGCAAAAATTTCAAATCTTATGCCACATCATTTGCATAGCAAACGAGAAAACATGAAAGCATTTTGGTCCCACTTTTTTGTCACCTCCATTACAATTTTCCTTAGATCTCGCGAGCTTCGGACCAGACACAAAAAGAAAAGAAGGTCATATATCTATGTATGTATGATTTGGATTAGAAGAAAGCAAGGAGCTCCTTTTGCTTTTGCTTTACCAAACCCTCAGTAAAGTTTTGATTTTTAGGTACTAAGGGTTTGTCACTCATTGTTTTCATGCTAGTTTTTCTAAAGAGGCAGACTGCAGACTTCTGCCGTAGTCCAGTAAATGCGATAGCTGATGGGTTGCAGACATTCCAGGCAGGCAGTAGTGGTAGAATCTCCGACATTTGAATTTTCTGTGGCGATTGGAGGAAATGGATCACTGATCTTGGATTCTTCATTAAAGAATCCATCTGGGCTTAGGGACTTGAGGGAGAAGAAGGGCAAAGCGGATGAGGATAGGAGTATCGAACCTCCAAAGTTAAGCTCCCGAAGCTCAAGTGCAAGGTTTTCTGTCAGCTTTAGACTAGGAAGTCTGCGTAGGAGCGTGGAGGCAGAACAAGCTGCTGCAGGATGGCCCACATGGCTGACTACGGTTGCTTCCGAAGCTATTCATGGATTGGTGCCTCTTCCAGCTGATAACTTTGTCAAATTGGCGAAGGTACGCTACTACATCTCAACTGGAATCCATTATAAGCTTTTTTTCTTGCATTTTCTGCCATGAGAATGAGTTGACAGTGGATGCAGTAGGGCCTGCTTACTGCTGTGAATATACAGATTAATGGATTTTTTCGATTGCTGTCAGTAACATCCCCACTTCTGTCCAAACTGAGATGAAAAAATATGGGTATGATGCAGATAGGCGAGGGAACCTACAGTAGCGTGTACCGCGCAAGGGATGTCAACACTGATAGGATTGTGGCCCTGAAGAAAGTGCGGTTTGACAATGTCCAGAGAGAGAGCATTAGGTTTATGGCTCGAGAGATTATGATTCTTCGCAGGCTTGATCATCCGAATATCATAAAACTGGAGGGCATTATCACTTCTCGTTTATCGAGTAGCATTTATCTTGTGTTTGAGTATATGGAACATGACCTCTCTGGTCTGATCTACAGTCCTGGCATCAGGTTCAGTCAGTCACAGGTGGGTTTAATTTGCAAACAGTTCATCTTTGCTCAAGCTTTAGTAATAGTTCCATTCTGTTATACTGGCTTGAGGAAATCTGCAGGTTAAGTGCTACATGCAGCAGCTTCTGGCAGGAATAGAGCATTGCCACTCAAAATCCATAATGCATAGAGATATCAAGGCATCCAACATTTTGTTGAACAATGAAGGGATTCTAAAAGTGGCCGATTTCGGGTTAGCGAATCTCTATAGCTCCAGACATAAAAGGCCACTGACAAGCCGGGTTGTGACTCTATGGTATCGGCCTCCTGAACTCTTACTAGGATCAACAAGCTATGGAGTGTCTGTCGACCTTTGGAGTGTAGGATGTGTGTTCGCAGAGCTTCTTCTTGGGAAGCCTATTCTGAAAGGTAGAACAGAGGTTGAGCAGCTACACAAGATCATGAAGCTTTGTGGGTCTCCTCCAGAAGAGTTCTGGAAGAAATCCAAACTTCCATATGCCACCATGTTTAAACCACACCAACCATATGTGAGTTCTCTGCGTGATAGATGTAGAGATTTATCAGAATCCTCTGTGAACCTCCTAGAAACGTTGCTCTCTATAGAACCTAAGAAGCGCGGAACTGCTTCCTCTGCATTGCAGTCTGAGGTGATTATTGATACCTCCATTTTCTCTTACTGATCATCTTATTATTCAGTGACTTCCTTTTACGGTAACATGGCTTTTTGTACTTGTGGCAGTATTTTCAAGAGACACCTTTTGCTTCAAGCCCATCCAGCTTGCCGAAATACCATCCCACTAAAGAAATTGATGCAAGACGCCGTGAGGAATCAAGAAGACTACATAAAGAGCCTGAGAAGTCACCACTTCCAAATGTCTCAAATAAGTCCAGGCAAATGAAAACTTTAAGACAGGTAAATGTTCCGTGCATGTTGTGACTTCAAACAAAATAGTGTTTCAACTCACCACTTCACTCACTGCAAATCTGTACATGGCAGAACTCTGAACTGTCCAATGCGGGTCTGACTCACAAAATCGTAGACGGGAGTACTATATTTTCACAAAGTAAAAGGTCACAAATGCATGATCGCCTGCAGAAGCCATCAGTCGAGAGCATGTCCGAAATATCAGAGACACCTAATTCATGCTCTTTGACAAAATCTATCAGTTATTCTCAGGCAAGACCAAATTTGAGAAACGCCTCCAGATCATCTGATATCAAATCTCGAGGTCCATATATAATCAGTGAATCATCACATACCACAGTTGGCCAAGAAGCAAGTAGTTGGAAACAAGCCCATAAGAAAGATATTTCCAGATACTTTGGCACCAAAATCGGTGCCAGAGACTCTTACAAAATCGACAGACACACAATACAAAAGCTCAAACAACAATTTGAAAGACCAGAATTCCATGACGACTCCTCTACATACCACTCCCAGCAACTAACATCCACAAGCCACAACAATCAGGTATGCATTCATTACCATATAAAAACACGTCCACATCTTGATTCTATATACACCAATCACATTTACACAGTCTAGCTTAACCCAAATCTCCAAAAAATTTCAGGAATTAGACGAAGACAATGAAAAGGAAAGATTTGAATTCTCCGGACCTCTGCTATCTCAATGGGAGTACACAGGCGACGAATTGCTACAACGACAAGACCACAAAATGCGTCAAGCATTACACAAGACACAAATGCGTAGCATTCACAAACAACAAAAGATAAAAACTGCATTTAACCATTAATGTTTAAACTCCTAGTGAGTACCAAATAATCAAATTTGCATCTTCCAAAGCTAAAAAATCTTAGTGAATCAATCACTCAATTTCATGTATTCATTCAGGAATCTTAAACTTGAAGAAGATGTGTCGGGCAATGTGGACGCTGGGACTGCATATGAGAGCAGCTCAGCGGGCACGGAGCTCAATTGATATGCGCCTATCGCACAAAAGAGTGCGCCACAAAGTCCTTTCCCGTGGAATACCACGCTACCTCTTCTTTTACGAGGTTAGCGCTCGGCCTAAGGCGCATTAGGGTTTCCCAACATCTCATCGCGCGCTTCTTATAATGTTGCTTCTTGGATTTGGGTCTAATTCATTACCCGCTTTTGCTATTTTGACCCGATAATCACCCGGGAGAGGGGAGACATTCTTGAAAATGACGTAAATACCCCTACGCTCAGGCCTTTTTCAGTTCACCAACCTTAGTGTTCATTTGCCGTGCATTTGTAAACCCTAATTTCTGGTGAGATCATCTTTTTTTGTTCTTCAGTTCTCTGTACTGAATCCTTTTATTCAGTTGATTGATTTAATGTCAGCACTTATGTCGAATGTTTGAGAATCAATTTATTCATTTTGTCTCCCTATTTTCCACTTACTAATTTTTTACAGACGTAGTACGATTCATCTCTAGTCAGTTCTTGTTGTAAGGATCTTTCATCTACGTGGTTGATTAATATTCAATTTTAAATGGTTTGCTAATTCCTTGCGGTGTAGCTGTTGTGCATTTATATTTCTGAATATCTGTTCTAGTGTTCATAAAAGATTTGTTCAGTTTGCATTTTGAAATGCATTTTGAATCATTTCATCGAGGAAAGTGACAACTTGTTGTAAAACTATTAGCTTGGGAAAACTATTGGCATTGGTTCCTTTGCACTGGCCACAAAGTTGCAATCAAGATTCTCAATAGTAGGAATATTAAGGGCATCGATATGGAAGAGAAAGGTAGGGGTTTATGCCAAGATTTGTTGGAATTACTTTCAGTCTGAGTTTGATACTATAAGGGGTAACTCCCTAAATTCGGAATAGAAAACCTAACCTGGACTCTACTACACGCCAGACTACAATAAAGTGTTCTTATATATATATATTTCTTGGTTTTTCTAACCTTTATTGTGATATCCCTTTATCCATTTCATTTTTAGGTGAGCTATGATGCCTTGAAACCCATAATCTGCCTCTCTTATGAGTTCTGCATTCCATAGAATTCCACACCATATTTATTATTTTACTTTACTTACTCTAATTTCAAATATAGATTTCTGTTTCTTAATCTTTATTTATTATGACTGGAGATTAGCATTTCTCATTGAATTGTGCTCTATTAGTGTTGCCCATATAATGATGGTTTCTAGGTTGTTATCAATCGCAGTGAGGACGGAGATCAAAATACTTAGATTGTTCATGCATCCTCATAGAATCAGATTCTATGACGTTATCGAAACTCCAACAGACATTTATGTGGTGATGGATTGCGTGAGTTAGAGGAGCTATTTCATTATATTGTCAAGAAAGGGACACTACAAGAGGACGAGGCTCGCAAGTTTTCCAATAGGTTATTTTAATTTACATTTATTCATGTCCGACAAGCTGCATGCTTATTCATGTCCATGTTTGATATAAGTTCTTACCCTCTTCATCATCTTTGCAGTTCTATAAAACTCGGGATGACAAGTACGTGCTTGATCTGCAAAGAACTCCTTTTCTTGGGCCTGTATTGCATTTTTGGCTCAGCTCTGGGTCCTATAGACCACGAAACCGTTGCCTGGGGTTACTCACTGTCAGTTTTACTTGAACTTCTGTAAATTGATCCTCTACCTTATAGTCTTGTTGTTAAGAAGTAACTGAAGTTTACTTAATCTGTTGGCATAATGGATACAAAAGGAAGGAACTCATTGCAAGTTTAGCAATAGCAAGTTGATACCAAGTGGGTCCATGATTTCATCTACCCAAGGAATGTGTCTTAATTGACGATGACTGATACAATTTATTTAATGTAACACAGACTACGCTGATAAGAAAACAAATACTTGAAAACGATAATAATAAAAAGCATTCAAAGACACTGTTTTGATTTCACAGCTATAATGTATCTGTCCATCCCCTGTGCATTAACTTCAAGTTACCAATTTCTGTTCAGCTCACCCAGACAGTTCAAGATATGAAATTTGGCAAGGAATTTGCATCTCAGCTGGTGCAGGAATGGCAGGATGCATACATGGACTACAACTCCTTAAAACACATCCTCAAAAAACTTCAGATACTCAAGGAGCAGACTGCACCATCCCCTGCTGTAGCTGCCACGCCTCGCGGCACCTTGAGGCGGAGACTCTCACTCTACAGGGCTTTCAGTGGCCTCTCTACCCCTTCCACCACCAACAATGATAATATTGATGATGAAGTGATACTTGTGACTGCAGCTGAGGATAATGAAAGGTCCTCCTTGTCAGGCAGTGGTGTAGAGGAGCTGTTAGAGGGTAATTTTTTCAGAACACTGGATGTAGAGTTTGATAAAGTAGTTAAGTTTTATAAGGGGGAAGTTGAGAATGTGTTGAAGGAGGCTGATAAGTTGAGCAAACAAATGGATGCATTGATTGCTTTGAGGATCAAAGTTGATGATCCATCTATTGTTGCAGTCCACTGCCAAAGGGGATCCATCTGCTCCGTCGGTCTCCCTATTTGTTAACGACCATCGAAAATCAGGTAAAAATTTGGCACTGTGTTTGAACATCTTGTCTTACCTATTATGTTCAGAACTCGTAGTTACAAGTAGGACAAAATTTGAACAAAATTGATGATTTATAATTGGTCTTGATTTCTTAAAGTCTCTTTTGTTTAATTAAATGGACTGCTTCTAAAATGACGTTTATTTTAACAAGATCAACACTAGTCATTGCCGCTTAAAAGAGGGTTGCAGTAAAGAAGCCAAATCTTTTAGTTTTATATTACATGTTCAAGATGAACTAGTTCTATCAGTCATAAGTTTTATTGTCTGGAAAATTGAAGGATGGGTGCACATGGACGTGCTAAAGGAATCAGATGGCAGTGATGATGAAACACAGAAGAACCGGAGTAATGAAGTGAAAGGAAATGACAGAATACTCAAAGCTGAAGCATTCAGGCCAGCTTCATTAGAGGTATTGCATCATGTAACAGTAAACGTCACACCTGAAACTCCAGTTTCAACTTTGAACAGAATCAGCAATCTACCAAAAACAAGCTTCGCGTTTAACAAAAAGGAGTTGGATAAAGCGGACCAGCGGTTGTTGTTAGCCATTACTGAGTTTCATAAGATGTTGCTGCTTTTGAAAAGCTATAGGTATCCAACTGTTTTTTTTTCATTTTCCTTCGTATCAAAATTTTCTCCTTTCATCAGTAACATGGTTGCTACCTTGAAATTTGTATCAGCTACTTGAACATTCTTGCAATTTCCAAAATCTTAAAGAAATATGATAAGGTTCATCTCTATTCTTTTATTCGGTCTTGAAATCCTACAGTGTCCTACTGACTGGTCCTTATTTTCACCGATCTGTGGAATCAGATTACATCCGGGAATGCCTCAAAAGCTTACATGGATAAGGTAGAAACCTCATGTTTGGCATCTGACGAGGTAAGAATTAACTTCATATTTCCCCCTAATATTTTCGGGTTACTGCTGTTCTTATTGTTGTTTAATATTAATGGTTTATCGTCTTTCTGCTTCAGGTCAACAAGCTCTTGCAACGAGTTGAGGCTACCTTGATAAAACACTTCTTTAATGGAAATCATAGTAAAGGGATGGCTTACTTAAGGCCCCAGCCAAAGAAAGAAAAACATCAAAGGACATTTTTTCTTGGTAAAAATATGTCGCATATATATTTATTTAGTTTTTTCTTTCTTTTAAACTTCTGTAGGGTGATTGAGTTCAATACTTTGTAATGTAACACAGGATTATTTACGGGTTGCTCAGTAGCTCTCATCGCTGCAATTAGTGTGGCCATGCATTTGGGAGAACTCCTTGACAGTCCTGGACGTGGTCAGTACATGGATAACATATTTCCACTATACAGGTAGGTAGTAGTTACATTTATTTATTTATTTATTTATTCATGAAGTGCTCTTTGAATGAGAAATATCTTGATTTTATACATGATTCACTGCTATGTGCAGTCTATACCTATTTATAGTCCTGCATATGGTGATGTACTCTGTCAATATTTACTATTGGAGGCGTTTTCGGGTGAATTACGCCTTCATATTTGACTTCAAGCAAGGCACTGAACTGGGTTACCGGGAAGTACTTCTTGTCAGTTCGGGGCTTTCTGTTCTCACACTGGCTGCTGTCCTGTCAAACTTGGAAATGGAAGCAGATGTTAGGACCCATAGATATAAAGTGGACACGGAACTGGTACCTTTGGGCTTACTTATAGTAAGTCTTTGATGTACACACTTTTAATCCTTTTTATTTATAATCATTTTGCTTTAACAAACTCAGAAATCTTGATTTTCATGTAGGTCGTGGCGCTTGTATTATTCTGTCCTTTCAATATAATTTATCGTTCAAGTCGTTTCTTTTTTATAACATCTGTATTTCATTGCATTTTGGCTCCACTTTACAAGGTAAGTGTGCTTGGAATTTTCAACTGTGATGTAAAGCGGTATGGAATTTTGAGGCTCGGTTCATATCCTCCCATTACATTTTCCTACAGGTATCTCAACCAGATTTCTTCTTGGCAGATCAGCTTACGAGTCAGGTATTTGAAACTTGTTACGAGTTCCACTGTTACAAAAGAAAAAGACTTGCAAACGTCATTAAGTTCATTCATAATCTTATAAAACATTAAATGTGCAAGGTGCAAGCATTCAGAAGTTTCCAATTTTATATCTGCTACTATGGGTGGGGTGACTTCTCAAGACGAGACAACAAATGTCAGCAAAGCAAAGTGTATGAGGTGTTCTTTTTTGCAGTTGCAGTTGTTCCATACTGGTTTAGGTTTTTACAGGTTTGAACATAGCTTTTCTTCTCAAAGTAAGTGTGCTTTCCTATTATGCACTCTAGTTTCACACCATCTTGTGGTGCAGTGTTTAAGGCGCTTGTTTGAAGAGAAAAGTAGAATCCAAGGGCTTAATGCCCTGAAATACTTATCCACAATTGTGGCTGTGGTTACCAGAACCGCGTATGACCTTAATCTGGGAGTTACTATGAGAATAATAGCTGGAGTTAGTTCTGGAGTTGCTACAATTTTCAATACATATTGGGATATCCGGATTGATTGGGGACTTCTTCAGCGAAACTCAAAGAACCGGTGGCTGAGAGACAAGCTTCTCATTCCAGATAAAAATGCATACTTTGTAGCCATTGTAAGTTTAGATATATTTATTTATTTTGTCTGCGATTATTGAAGTCATGGCACTTCTGATCTTTATGTAACAGGCTCTAAATGTTATCTTGAGACTTGCTTGGATGCAAACTGTAATGGGATACCGAGATGCACCTTTCCTACACCTTACGCCATGATTGCGTTTGTCGCCTGCTTGGAAATCATTCGTCGTGGCATTTGGAACTTTTTCAGGTCTACTCATACTCACTAAAGTAATCAGTTTCATTAGGCAGGAGACTGAGTAAACCTGAAGCATGGTTACTGTTTGTTTATATGCTCAAGAAATTCACAATCTTAATTATTTCTAAGGTTGCTGTTTACTCAGGATGGAGAATGAACACTTGAACAATGTCGGCAAGTACAGAGCGTTAAAGTCGGTACCACTTCCCTTCAACTACGACGATGAAGAAGGTAAAATGAGATAATGACTATAGAAGAAAAGCAAAATGGGATGTAACCTTATATTTTTAATATCCTGGCAGAGCAGGTTTATTTTGTTCCCAGTTTTTCAGAATTAAGAACCAAAGCTTGTTAGTACCAAGTTGTGTTTAGACAAGTGAAATGTGAATTACAGTGTTCTAGGCTCCATACTGTTTTTGTAAAATTAAAAATTGTTAATAAACTAAAAATTATAACGACAGTAAATGCATGTTTCTATAAGAATTTAGATTTATTTTAGTAATGAAATACAAAAGGTAGAAAACTTTAGAAACGTCATTTTTTTAAAACATTAAAAGTATAAAAATGCAGAAACAAAATAAACTTAGAAACAATTAGAAATAAAATTTAAAACATTTAATTCAAAAAATTAAGAGCATGTCTTACTATTTTTAGTGACGACGAACAAATTTTCAAGTGTTTGTTGGGATCAGTTCTTATCATTTTTGGTTGATCCATTAATTCACTATTAGCAGCTATAGATCAAACTTTTCAACGATAAGATACGGACGAAGTTAGCTTGAGACGAACAACTCCACCGCCCATGAAATCAACTCCAACTGAATGGGATCAGTTATTATCATCCCAAGTCCAGCCAGGCGCATGGGACCATAAAGTAAATGCATGATCATTCTGAGAAAGATGACCACGACTACTCGCTAGGTTTTTACTGTATATTAGGCTTCTACATTTTGACCTGTAGATAAGAAGATACTCTCCACAAGGGCTCATGCTGTCGTGCAGCTACTCACCCCTCAGTCATCCTGAACCGTGCAGCTACTCACCCCTTAGTCATCAAGTCTCAAAATCGTGCTGTAGTTTTACAGTTGCCCATCTCTTTTTATACGGTAATATTGTTCCATAAAGATTTAACCATATAAATTCTGCAACGTGAAAAACATTGAGTTACCCATTTCCATTGTTTCGACACATACCTTACTATGTAATTAATATATGATTAAAACAAATGTGAAATGTCCACAGGATAGATGCTGTTCTGTAGAATGCTATGTTGAATACTCCGGTAACTGTGGACCCGCGACTATTTAATACTGCGTCAGTGGTGTCAAATGATCACACATTTATGAACCAGATGTGTCGGATCCAGCCCATTGGGGTTGGGGGGGCCAAAATTTAAATTACACGTATAAAATAACGTCAGCAGGGTTCGAACTCGTCTCATGCACCAGTTAATCAACTCCTTAACCACTGAGCTACAATACTTACCTTAGTTTCTTCTTACACTTACTACTATATATCCCGTTTTCTCAGGATTAGGGGGGGCAGCGGACCCCCCCAGCCCCCCTTGGATCCGCCCCTACTACACGGTCTATATACAATGGTAAATGTGAAATAAAAGTTTGAAGAAACTACAAGTGCATGTGAGAAGGACATCCACCACCAATTCTACTAACCCTAGCTGGCAATAATAACTAACGATTGTGCAATTTGGTCCTCCTATAAATTAATTTTAGAAGAAGAAACAGACACAGAAGTGTTCATTGTGATGGACTACTTTTACTACCTATGTTTATTTCAATCAAAATCAAACAGATAATAAAATATTTATGGTTGCCCCCATGGCTTGTCCAGCAGCATTCATATCGCTGTCTCTCATTCAATCTTCTCTCTCACTACATTTTTCTCCACTACTCATTTAAACCTGAATAGAGAAGGAAATAACTCTTTAGGGGCGGCATGCATTCAATAATTCTACAAAAATAGTAAGATTTATCAAACCAATTAATAAGAACAATTATTCAAAAAGCAAATTTCATCACACACAAATGCATCCTTGAAATTAGATATGTTAGTCCCAATTTGATTGATTATCTAGCTTGATCATAGTATACTCTGATTAGTCAAGAGAAAAAACGTCAAAGATTATTGAACAAAAGAAATTTGTGTGATGTGGATCTAACAATGTGCCACATTGATTTCAAGTTCACATAAATCATCCTACATAAAACTCAGTGAGGGCGTCATATCGAATTATGACATACATGTACAGAGTTGACTTCAAATCCATTATCACATATAATCCTCATACACACTAGCTAAGCTACTTACTACATAATATTTGATAGTTAGTTTGATTAAACTAAATAAAAGTTGTCGCATTACGCTTAGGATATTAATAATTGTAATGAAACAAATTTTGACTTGAAAAATCGACTGAACCAATTGTGTTTTTGATCAGAAAATGGGAGATGGAGAGGTGTTGACGAGATCAAGGATGGTGTTCCAGTAATTCTTATTGTCTTCTTCCTCCTCGTTGCTTACTACGGATGTGTTGCTAAGCAGAAGCTCGGTGAAGCCTGCCTGATCATCAGCATTATTAACGTCCTCCATATCAACAAAGCCATTATGATGATCTTCCTGATCCTCTCTCATAGAGTCAGGCGTCCACGTCTCTTTCACCGCCATCTGATCACCTACTCCTCCGCTCCCACCAGAACTCTCAAGTAAATACTCCGAGCAGCATTCACTGGCCAACGCTACGGACTTTGCTCCAGAGAAGCTAAGCGTTGATGAGGGTGACTCAAGATCCAAACCTACGTCATTAACAAAGAGTAGTCCGGAGAGATTTGAGTGTTGTCGGAAGTTTTGGGTATTAGTTTGAAAAGTGTTTGATCGAAGTCTGGATTCTCTCACTAGTCTTGCTTCAGCCTCAAGACGAGCGCTTTCCCACTGTGCCATGTGGCTTAGATTTGCGGCACTCTTGGAGTGGCCGCCATCAAGGTTGTTATTGTTGGAGATGAGAGCATCGGATTTGGGTTTGTGGGTGACCGGGTCGATGCCCATTTTCATTAGCTTTTTCTTTAGGTGAGTGTTCCAGTAATTTTTAATTTCATTGTCTGTTCTTTTTGCCAAGTGCGTTGCAATGGCTGACCACCTGATCCAGATACACACAACATTAGCATTAACATTTTCATGGAGAAAAACAATGTCTAGAATATATCCATATGGTCACTCATTCAAAATGCTAGGGGGCATGTGTGTGTAACCTGTTGCCGAGGAGAGCATGTAGTTGAATTATGGTTTGCTCCTCTTGCAAGCTGAATTTGCCTCTCTTTATATCCGGCCTCAGATAATTAGTCCATCGCAGACGACAACTCTTTCCGCATCTTTGGAGCCCTGAGGATAAAATTAAAATACACATGTATTGATGGATAAGAAAAAAAGAATGTTTGAGAATGAGAGGAACAAAGGAACAAACTATAAATATTAAGAGAACATGTCAAGTAGTGTAGTAGTCATCATATACCAGCTTTGATAGGGAGTGAGCGCCAGCTTCCATGACCATGCAAGTCGATGTAAGCTAAGAGCTTCTGATCTTCTTCGGGTGTCCATGGACCTTTCTTCAAACCTACCTTGTCACAGCAAGGAGATCTTCCCATGTTCTCTAGCTAGTTGAGAATATCTTTGTGCTGCAACAACGCAAAGACAACGTATGATTGCAATTGATGGATAGAGAGAGATAAGACCAAGTTGCTTATGAAGGCTAGAGCTTTGTATATATATATACTCTACTTGTGTGTGTGTTAGTATTTGCAGGCAGTGTTTATTGTGTATAAAAAATTAAAATATGTTATGGACAGTGAGGAAGATGGTCAGCGACATGTATGTGGATACAACAGTAGTAAATACCGAGTACGTAGCACAGGCCACACAGAGTATATAATTATGTCCATTTGCAATAAATATTAATGCTGTCAAACAGTATATTTATACATTATTTCTTCTTACAAATACCTACTCTTTATTTTCTATCAAAAAAATACCTACTCATTATAATATACTTTGTGTCGAACGACCAAAGACGTTGCTAGTTATACTACATACGTTTGTCATATAATATATCCATGCATTAAAAGTTGCATCTGAAATATGAGAGTGAGGCTGGGATTTGTTACTGCTGATACACAGTAGTTCGGGACTTAATTAAGATTAGTAAAGGAATGCGTTTTTTCGTATTTTAAGGATATTTGTTATCACTAAATATATCGAATTTATGTTGTTAAAAAGGTTAAAAGAAATTTTCCAATGAGAAATTCTGCAATAAAAGCCCTAAGTTTTTCTGTGGTTATATATGTCTATGGTACAGTGACTTTAATAGAGTTAAGTGTGGCCATGTGAGAGGATCTCACATATTACTTAAGAAGGTGTTGCAATTCATTAACACTTGAAATGAGAACCCTACATGAACTCTTTTAGGGCACCAATTTAAAGTGACACCTTTTCTTGCAAGGCAATGTAATCTTTTGTATTAAAGTCCCCACATGTTCATTCATTTCTCTACACTCTCCACTGTTGGCAAGCTCGATCAATCACCATCCACCTCTCTCCAATTCAATTCCATTTCATTCACTAATTCAGCACTTACATATCTATACTTTCCTTAGCTCATAACCTTCTCAAAAAAACTGTTTCCTGTGATCTTATAACCCTCTCGTAATGGTCGATCTACTTTCATAATCATGCTTTGGTCCTGATTATTACAGAGACATGTCGTGCATATACCAAGGGGACTCAGTATTTCAAGCGGTCCGATCGATAACCTTATTGGTCCATCGCCACCTTCGCGCGCAACATAATGTACTATCGTTTTTAACACCTCCAGTCCCCATGTCCTTAAATTGTAGTATATGCATACTGTACACCTCATGCATTATTCTACTTATTTGAAAGGACATTTACTATCCCCTTTTATGACCACATAAAGAATTGTTAATCAAATTTTCAATAATTGTACGTTTAATAACTTTGAGCTGTGAGAGGATCATGAATTTATGTTTGATTTTGGAAAAACATTTTAGCACGTTCACATACATTACAACTGTCTCTCAATTCCCAAAACACCCCTAATTTTCTCAATAATTATATAGTAGCCATTTTTATTTATTTGAGATCTAATTCATATTATACCATAAAAAATGATCAACAATATATGCAAATATTTTTGTGCATCAAAGTACTAATATATTTTATTTTATTTTCTGCAGAGTATTTTTTTGGAAATGCATGCATTTATAAAAATAACTTAAACTTTTCTGACACAATATCCATTTATTTAAGGTCTGAGATCAACTCCAAACATAAAAAGTAGACAAAATGTTGAAACAGAAGTTCTAACTAAGAACCACAAAACTAAGGACAACAAATAAGTTCTAAATAAAAAAAGTTATCAATTTCACATGTTATATGCTGCCTCATAAACCAAGGCCATTATATGTTTGTTTTTAAATCAAATCAACATTCCTACGGAGATCCATCTTGCTTATCACTACCATATCATTCATCTCAATTTACATGGTCCAACATATGGATTAAATAACCTGACGCATTTTAAATGCACCATTCAGGACACTTGTGTGGTCTCAGTTAGTCACAGAGCCCGACACTCGTCTTGCTCCATCATCGTCTCTAAATATATACATCTCCACTGGTAATGAATTATTGTAAATATGAAGAGTTCATGTTTCCCTCGTAGATGAAAATGACTGATACATGTATTTAATTAAGATTTACTGTTTTAATTAACTGATTAGAATTTATGATTGTGGTACCTGATTTTTTCATTAGAAGACAACAGAAGAAAGTCGCTATTATTGTGTGGTGGTATGATTTAATTACAAGCCTTATTAAGTTCGCATTGATGATCATATGAATGACTTTGCTGATATTTTTATTATTTGTATTGATTTTGATATTTCTTTCTAGAAAGATATGAGTTGGTTGGATATTTTCTTTGTTTACTAATTATGTGGATTTGATAACATTTATGCTGGCCAGTGATGTTGATTTACATTCAATGTAAAACTAATCTTCATGCAACTGATTACTACAGATTTGACGCTAGAAATAGCACGACATTTTCCGAAGCTGATTTTGAAACTGGAGCAGAATCACGAGGCCTGAGCCCGGCCTGTTTTTGAAGTTGTCCGTGTTTATAGCCTTTGGTTTTTAGTCAGGTGCAGCCTTTTGGTTTTTAGTTTGGGTTGTCGGAAACCACCCATAAGTTTGGGTTTTTTCTGGAAACCACCCATATCTTTAAAAATTATAAAATCACACCCTTAAGTTTATAAAATTTGTCAGAAACCACCCATATGTTTAATTTTAATTGAAATATTAATAAAAATGATAAAAAACTTATAAAATATGAAAAAAATACATAATTAATTAAAAAAATCATAAAAATCATTTAAAAAATCATAATATTAAATAAAAATGAAGTAGTATTTATATGATATGTATACATATGTGAAAAATGTAGTATACTTTTAAAAATGCTAAAAAATAAATGAAGTAGTATACTTTTCATTCATATGGTATGTATTAAATGAAGTAGTATACTTTTTATTCATGTGGTATGTATTAAATGTGAAAACTAAATCTATACAAAAATATGGTGTCTCACAAATTTATAAATTTTTGAAGTTTTTTTATTTTTATGGCGCCACTATTAATTATGAGTTACATGGTATCATATTTGTAATTTTAAGACACCATATTTATGTATAAATTTAGTTTTCACATTTATATCAAAATTAAAGCTTTCAATAGAAGAATTATAATTTCCATGTGTAGTTAGTAGTTATACTGAATAAATAATAGTGTGTTATACGGTTACACTTACTACATACGCCATAATAGCGCATACAAATATAAATTTTGATACGTTTTTACATATAAAACATACAAACACAAATTTTATTGCATATAAAACTTTAAACACTCCTTTTAAGACATTAAGATTTTTTTTAAATTTAATGGAGCAATGATGGTTGCCGGTAAATTTTTGTAATTTTCAATACGTCATATTTTGTATAAATTCATTTTTCACATATGTATACGTATAATATGAATACATTTCAATTTTATTTTTATATTTTATATTTATTTAATATTCTGATTTTTTAAATGTTTTTTATGATTTTTGTTAATTAATTATGTTTTTTGTATTTTTATAAGTTTTTTTATCATTTTTATTAATATTTCAATTAAAGTTAAACATATGGGTGGTTTCTGACAAATTTTATAAAAAATAAAGGTGTGACTTTATAATTTTTAAAGATATGGGTAGTTTCCGGAAAAAACCCAAACTTATGGGTGGTTTCTGACAATTTACCCTTTTAATTTTAATATGATCATTTAGCAAATCAACAGATTCAAAAACATAAATGTTCCAACTTGATACTAAAAAACATCTATTAATAAAAATATGTGCACAGGTTTGTGTACATTGAGAATTTCTGCACAATATTTACACATTTCACAAGCCTAAAAATTCATAATTAGAACAATAATTATCTACCTATCCTATACCATGTTGTTTGATCCTCTTTTATACTACTATCATAGTATGAAGTAGTTCCAGAAAGAATCAAAGTCCGAAGAATTGTCGCCAGCCGCTGACGAATGAATATCTTGACTAGGTGGCTGTATAGATGCATTGAGAGTTTGGGTATTGTTTGGGACTACTGAAGGGTGCTGGGGTGAGGTCCAGTTGTTGTTCCATCGACGGGGTTCGAGCATGTTTCGGAGAACTGAGTCCTGGTCATGCATTACTAAAGAGGTCTGTTGTGGCTGAGTTGTGTAATTATGAACAAACTGAGTTCCATAGGTTGTGTAGTCAAGATGAGGAGTTTCCGGGAAAGTAGATGATGATGGTTGAAATGGTGATTGTAATGGCATGGAGTTATTGAGGTAGCTATCTACGACAAGTTCTTCTTTAGCGATCCTTTGGATTTGGTTCTCCATTGGATTGGAGAAGCAGGTCACGTGAGAGCCGTCGCCTTCTGTTCCGCTCTGCTTCGATGTGTAAGGCGAAGAATCCATCAATGGTGGTAGATGATGTGGTGAGATTGCTTGGTCATTTCTAGCAAGGTTTGGGATGTGAGTCTTCTTCCCGCCGGAGCATTTCTCGAAAACTCTGCTGATCACCCACTCGTTCTGAAATTCCAATATCGTTCAAATTTAGTTCACCAAATAAAATCAGAACAGAAAACAGAGCAAAAAACAGAACAAAGTGTAAAGACAAGAATTATTACCTTTGCTGTTTTGGGGAGATTTTGGGCGGCGTATTTGCCGTCGAGTCGAAACTCATGCATGACCCAGTTGGTCTTTTCTCCTTTGGGAGCTCTTCCTAAATAGAAAACCAAAGTTTTCTTCATACCTACCAACTTTTTCATCTTGTTAATCTCCTTGTCTTTCCCAGTAGCCTTCCAATAACCAGAATTCGTTGCGCGGTTGGTCCGCATACCAGTTGGGTACTTCCGATCCTTCAAGCTAAAAAAGTACCATTCTTTCTCACCCATCTTCGCTTTCCCTGCAAATAAATAGAACCCAAAAACATTCAACACATGATATGCTACAAAAAAACAAACCAAGACATCATTTCTTAATTTGATCAAAAATAAAGTTATGAATAACTTACAAGGCAAATCCCATGGCTCGCACTTGTTCAAATCAGCCTCTCCAATGGCTAGGCATCGAAAGGAAGTATCGAAAACCTTGGGAGTCAAGTAGTGAGACACCAGCTCTTCATCAGAAGGGTGAAACCTGAAACCAGGAGGCAATTCCAGCTGCTTCTCATCCTCCACCTTGTACTCCATCACACAACCCGTTTCCATCGCTGTTCGATTCATTCTTGAAACTATGATTTGGAATGGAGAGAAGGCTTTGTTTTTTTAAGAGACTTAAACAGAAAAAACTCAAAGACTTGCAAGTCTTTAAATACACAAATGAAAGAATGGAAGTAGTGAGAGACGTGGGTCTTAAGGCAACTCTTTCTTTCGGTTTTTGGAATATTCACAATCTCATTCTCTTTAGATCTTCAAAAACTGACCTAGTTTTTTTTACTTTTTTCTGATTTATGTTGACCCAAAATTCATCAAACCTGGTTTCAAATCTGATCACACAAACACACCTTCCAAACACCAATCCAACAATTTCTTGATAAATTTTGAAAAATGTAAATACAACTACAGTTTCTTCTTTTTAGGTGAGAAATATTGAACTAGAAAATAACTGCTTGAAAAACAAGGCTCTCTAGTCTCTTCCTCTGGTATTAGTTGTTTTCTGTTTAACCAAACTTCATCCACTGTTCGATGTTTTTCTTGGGACATTGTCATACATTTATATATTAGCATCATCAAGTAAACACAACTTGGGTATCATTCTCTCCGCGGACAAATTCAACTTATCGGTGTTTCTTTGTTAATTCAGTGTTTATCGATACATAGTAAGAAATTAATATTCAATGGTCCAACATGCATTTTTAATGTTTTAATGATGTGCTAACGGATGATTAAATGTGACTGAATTAGTTTAATATAAGTTACGCGTCTTAAAAATATATTTATTTATTGCACATTATAATATTTGCTAATTATAATTTATTAAAAACATTTTATTATATCACATTATTATTTATAACTTATTGGATCACATTCAATGTAAAGTTTTATTAGATCTACTTGGATGTAATGTAAAGTTGTTATCTATACGTGTACACGTCACTCGTGGCGTATCATTCATGGCTCAATTTTCAACATATGACAAAATACTTGTTGACTTTAGCCAAACATGTATTGTATTTAAAGATAAAGCTAAGAATATATCATATGAAGGAAATAGTGTCGTTTTGTGTGAGCTTTGTGAAGTCACATTACATTTGTTCGTGTGAAATGTTACTGTCTGTTTGACTAGATAATAATTAGACTACTTCTAGATTAAATAAGCAATGTTCACTGATATATACACATCGTGTCATTAATGATTCAGTTCAGAGACTTAAACCCTATACTAATTACTTTTTTAATACAAAAACTCACCCATGAAAGTGTCACTTCTTTGGCATCCATTAGAAATAAAACATTATTATATGTGGCTTATAATACAACATCCGCAATCAATAGGCTAAGTTTGTGAACCCTTTATTAATTGTTTGTCTTTTTTATTAGTAAATATAAACTTAAATCAAGCTAGTGAATCGAAGCTAGCACATGCTTAGAGCATATACTACCCGTATTTGAATCACTTGCACAGAATCGTGGATCTAAAGATGCTCTCGTACAAATAACTGAAACGGTAAACCATAAACCCTTGATTTGGTTTAGCGTTTGTTGAATTGAGTCAAACCAAAAAGATTTGTAACGGGAACACACAAAGCAATCAATTAACAGCTGTGGCATACGGATGTAACACGTATTTAGGTGTATATTAAAACTACAAAATTGGTCAAAATTCTGCTCCACAAATAGGCAGACAAAATCTAACCAATCATTAATAATCACGTATTTAGGTGTAAAATTTGAAGTACTACTGTTACTTTTTTATTAAATTATATTGATAAGTAGCTTTATTACTTAATACGAGTTAAACCTAATGCTGCCAAATATGAGATACACAAAATCAAAAATATTCCAAAATAGGGTTTATCGCATGAGATATGAGAGCTATTTAGAAATTCTTTACATTAACAAATGCATTTATAAAATAAAATATATAAAATAATAAAACTCCAAATATATTTTAAAAATTATCAACCTTTTTAGATATTTTAGCATTTGTTGATTTTATTTAGGTTTTTTTGCAATGTAACTTTAGTAAGTAACTAAATTCATCTTAATGAATTATAAAGTATAAACAATGCTTGAAAATGCAACAAAAGTACTCATGCGTTAGAATCTAACTTCTATATATGAATTTATAAATTTCCTCTCTTTTTAGAAGTATAAAAATGATCACAAATGTGAAGTTAAACATCATTATCACTTTAACTGAGCCTCCTTATTTGTCAAACAACCATTAATGAACAAGAAAAATAATTGATATGAATGGTCATAGTTGCTATTTAGAATTTGCAATCAAGTTTGCAACTCAATATTACTGCGCCTAAAACACTTGAAAGATTGTCCACAAATGCATTCATATGATATATTTAATAGCAATCTTAGTTTGAAACAGCACTCAAAATTTCCCAAAAGCCAATAAATCCTCAAGACTTTTGTATAATAAACATTATCTCTATAAAAAAGAAACGTGTTTAAATAAAACAGTTTCAAATAATTGGTGAACTCTATAATGATTAGACGGTCTAGATTTGATGACAGAATGAAATGAACAAACGCCGTCATCATTAAGGAGGTTAGATGGACACGTGGTCGTTATTCATTGGTTGTAACATGTGGATTACGATGATAATCATGTTGACCGATTGAGAAGATAGAAGCTGCGTGGGTCCAGCTTCGTTTGTTCCGACACTTGAGACGCACGTGACCCAATTTATTTGTTCTCTTTCAAAACTTTGACACGACTGCTTAAGTATAATCCTAGTCTTGGTCTTGGTGAGAAATTAAAACTAATTCATTAATATTGACATTATTTTTATTTTAAAAAAACTAAGTTGGAAACCAAGTGTAATTCCAGTTGTCCGAAAATGGATTAATAGTTTGGTGGAAAAAGTTTAGGTGAGACACTCAAATAATTGTGAGACGGTAAGAATTTATCACATCTGTTCATTTTCTCAATCTAACGGATGAAACAACATAATCTCAATGAAAGATTTTGTCTTACAGTTTCACAAAATATCCTTGTCTTACAAGAACCTAACGGTAGTTTGGTTTATTCAAAAAGATGAAAAATTGACCTAAACCGAATCGTATTGTTTTCATGTGCCAGTGCGGCAGTGCCAACTGGTTTCCAATATTACAACACTAGTGGACTAGAAATAGACAAGCAGGTGGTAGCAAATACTAAATACAAATTAGGGGTTTTTAACAAAAACCACTCTTATAATAGGGTGTTTTAACAACGACCATCCGTATAAATAATATTTTCTAATAACCACCCGCATAAATTTTTCCGTTAACTACGAACCACCTCACATCCATCTGTCAGAACGCCGTTAGATTAAGTTAATTATCATTGTTAATTATATTAAATAAAATTAAAATACAACAATACACCCTATTACTAAGAATTAAATAAAATTATACGGGTGATCGTTGTTAAAACACCCTATTACTAAGAATTAATGATATCTCTAATTAAAGTAGAAGATGGTTTTATTCGCATATCGCCACCTTCCCTGGAAAAGTCTAGCAATTCAAATTATTAGGCACCATCCCATAAAGAAAAGTTCAATCCATGCAACTTTTTTTGGAAACGTTGATAGACTCTCTTGTCTTCATCTACACATTTGTAATCAACATTTATTCATGGTGACAATCACCATTTCCATCACTAAATATTGCAAAAATATCCTGAGAGATTCTTTGGATTAGTTATGCATGAATCATGATCACTTGCCACTCTAATTGAAATAAAATGAAAAAACTGTATGCAGCCAAACTTAGATGTCTAATTAAAAAAGAATGTTTTGCCGAGAATAGATGTAAGGTTTGAAAGGCACAATGGAAAATACAAATGTTTAGCTATTGGTGGGTAGGACATAAGACAAGTACTTGAGCCTAAAATAAATGTATTTGGGCATGTCCACATTAATTCGATCCCCCAGTAGTACTTTATGATGTTATGAATGTGTTCAAAAGAAGTTGCTACACAAAAACGATAAAAGCAAAGCTGAATAATAACATGTACCTAATTTGTAAATATGATCGTCTCTTAGTTATCAAACTGAGATTTCCATTATAGATTGATAATTAAATAAAATTCCAAAACTAAAACTTGGGCCGGAACAATTTCAAAAGCGATATGGGCCGGACCCAATTTTGGATTTTGGGTCTGGCGCTGTATGGTCCTTTGAAATATGGGGTAGGCTCTGGGGTTCAAGTGTGACTGGAATACTACCAAATGGCCATATAACTAATCGTCAAGTGGCCATAACGATCTTTGATAATTTTCAGGTGACTCCATGTCATGTGTTCATACGCAACTTTGTCTCGTCTTAATTTTTCAGTTTTTTTGGTTCTTGTATTGTGCTGAACGAGGCAAATGAGTCGATCTAGCTTTTTCAGTTCATATCATATCTTCTAGTTACATCGAGTCAGGCTAAATGATTATTTAGCTTTTAAGTCCTCGTGTTGTACTCGTTGGATATTTTATCCTCTTATCAAAAAAAAGTGGCCATAACGATCGCCTAATTTGGCAGCACTGGCCATCATTCATAACAAAAAGGATGATACTTTTGAGATTCATTGGAGTCACGCGTGAACAGAGTTGATAAGCATAAGCGCATTATTTCATATGTTTTGTCTATGTCGCCAACTTACACTACAACATCATTCAAATCTAGCTGTCTACGAGGGCCTCCATTTCCATCTTCTACCTTTTCCATGTTCTAAAAATATATGAACTCAATTCTCAATTTCAATAACAAAAATAGCAAGGTTATTTATTTATACTGAACTTCAAAAGCTAAAGTGACAATACATTCAAGTAGAAACTACTAATCATACCCATATATCTGAAATTGTCAAACATCTTTGAGAGAAAATTCTACTTCTTCAAACTTATATAAAAATTACAAATAGTTATGATATAATACTGGAAAGTGCTTTGGTTGCGAAACATACTAGGAGCCCCGAGGAGCCGGTGGCGGAGGTGTGACGAGAAAACCATATTTGGGATTAGTGTTGGCCCCTGGCTCGTCATAGTCCATCACCTCAATCATTTCCCTCCTTAGCTTCTCACTTCCCTGAAAGAAAGCAAATCAAAGTGTACCTCGACCATTTTATTTGCTCGTTCAAATTCTAAATAATTACGCGAAATTGAAGTTATATTATATGGACAAACCTCATGAGCAACATCATGGTACTTGACTGTCTCAGTGTCTCTCAGTACGAGCCCCGTACATAATCCTGTATGATGAATGTATCTAAGCCTAATCTAAGACCTAGAAACAAAACCGATACTTAACAATGCAAGTTTTCACAATTATGCAAATTTTCGCAAACTTAAATCATGCTAAATCACCTAAAACCGTAAACTAAATGGCACAAGATATACGTGGAACCGGAGAACCCGGAGAAAACCACGGAGCTCAGCCGCAAAGGCCGAGAATCAATCCACTAAGCACGGATAAGGTTTACAAGCAAACTACTCAATTCTTGACAATCCAAGAATGAGCTATACCGAACAACAAGACTAAACTGACAAACGAACTACAAGAATCAACAAACTGAAACAAAAGCACCTGGACATGATTCGAAGATCTTCGCCGGAACTCCATCCGAATTCAACCGGAAACATCCATCGGAAGACTCCATAAACCAGCGCAACAGCTCTCGAAATCACCATTCTTCCTCTCGTAGTCGTCCAAAGCATCTCGAAGAACCACACGTCTCGATCGCCATCAGTCGGTCTCCGTCGTCTCCATCGCTGCTCTCATCGTCGTTTCAATCGCAACCCTAATCGCGAAATCCACAATTCACGATTGCCACGCTGCTGTCCATCGCTTAGTCAAAACGCTGCGTTCCCATTGCTATCAAAACACCCAACGCACGACGTCGTAACATGCGCCTCTCAGCAAGGCTAAATCACGCCTGGCTTTTTAATGGAATGGGCCACCATTTTGTAAGCCCAACTTCAAATCAGCAGCTGGTCGTTTTTATCTCAAAGTCAAAATAACAAGTCCTAAAATCTGCATTTTCCAGCAACCTTCAACCAGTTTTTCAGCAACTTCAGGCCACCTCCGGGCACCTTCAGTTCACTTCATCAACTCCCAACATCACTCAATGCCAAAGCAATTAGGGCAGATATAAAACTATACTAACTTAGCTTACAAATACTCAACAAATGCCCTCCTAAGCTAAGTAGTACAATGCTGAAATTAAACACGAAGAACCTGGAATTTCAGACTTACAAGACTAGATTACAGACTCTAAAAACTGACCTAACCATGCTTAGTTTCATGAATTCTCATCCTTATTATCGGCGTCATAGACTCATCCAATATGGACATTGTACCTGCAAAACACAAAGTGAAATTAGGAACAATAGTCACCACAAAAATCTGCATAGTAACTAGTTTTGATTTATAACATCACAAGTCATCCATGTTTCACATAAAGCAATATATAAGTATGCTTTAAGCTAGAAAACATCTTAACACTTGTTGCACATATGCTGAGTATCTAAACCATAAACATAGTACTCACAACAGATTTTTATTAGCAAGTTTCATCAAAATTTCTTTGAACTTTAAACTTAAGACATTTTGCATTTCGAAAAATTGAACCAATCTAATGTAACCTATGATAACATATCCTAGACCATTCGACACTTCAAGAAATCACACAACCAAAATCCACAAGCCTATAAGCAAACCGAATACCAAAACTCAGTTTATGTAAGGCACAAATACACAATTCAAGACTAGGCCATATGATTCATAAAATGCACAACTAAGTCATAAGAAAGTATCATCCATATTATGGTCAACTTCTAGGTATTGAACATAGTCAAAACTGCCCTCACAAGTCATGTATCATTTAACAAAAACTTAAGAGCAAACTAGACATAATCAATAATAATTATAAACCTAGAATTCTTTGTAGCATAGTCCAAGACATTCATTCAAAAGAAACATGAATAAAAACCTAGCATTCAAACACACAAGAATATCTAGCCACAAAAGACATGATATCTCATTTTATCAACTCTTAATCAATAAATTCAGCAAAGAGAGTATTACATTATACATTGTTAGCTAGAATGCTCATATTGAAGACTCACATCTAAACTAAACATAACTTTACCTCTTTTAAGCTAAAAATTGAAAGATGAGTTAGATATTACCTGAAAATCAGTTTACTAACAAAAGTAAAACCGATATTACCTACTCAGCAGCATTTCATTGATAAAAACATTACCCGAAGAGGTTTTATCGTCGAATACCCTGCTGAACATTTTTGGTCATGCACTTGGCATGCCTAAAAACTTAAAAACACAAGTTAGCAAAAAACACACCATAATACTCATACCAACTGATATTAAGTATATATCTACTGATATTACAACCTATAAAAGGAGAAAACTACTAAGAAAAATTATCAGAACTAGAACCATGACAAAACCAGAAATACAATTGAGTTACTTCCTAATTTATCTACAAGTTCAAGTCTGAAAATTAACTATAGTAGTATATTAGCGTAGACAGCAATCTACCCTAACAGATTGGTAGAGATTAAATCAGTTTTTATGCGCTAACACTTCACAAAGTCCAAAATAAACATTTCTGAAAAACAAAAGCTTAGGATCATGCATAATATGAACTGAACCAAACTGATATACACTTTATTGATAGTTTTAATAGCATTCGGTAGTATCAAGCTATGCTTAAAAACCTATAAACTAGATTTCAAGACATAAGCATACTAAATCCTAAACTCTAGATTATTGTAAGGCTAAAAACAGCACAAAACTAAATCATTGAGCATAAAGGAATTTATTTCACATACACCGCTGAACATCAAACAAAGATCATCTACATTTTGGTCAGAAACTAGAAAATCAACTTGAATATATTCTAAATGCCCTCCTAAGACTTAATTTATTATTAAAACAAGCTTTAGAGGAACATATCAAGAAATATATCAAAGAAATCCAATTTTTAGATGAGAACATTAATATCAAGTTCTACTTTGGAATTCTATATATCTAGATTTTACCCATAGCATTACCTAAAACTTTCTTTTCAAGAAAGTCATAAAAAGACCTTGAACTAGTATATAGTCACTAAGAAATTAATCAAGAAACAAGATATCATCAACATAACCTAGTTTTGACATCTAGTTCATCTAATTCTAACAAACTAATAACTAGAACTTTTATAAACGACATGGAGACAGCGCTGAACAGAGTCAAATATCAGCAAGAAAATTGTCAAAATCACATGCAAATATAAGCAAAGACTAAGAACAATAACCACCGATTTGTACTAAAGCCATAAACATGCAAAATTCCTAATGACTAAGCATTAAATCCTATCTAGCAAAAGCATCAAGGTTAACGCTCAAATCAATCAAGAAAATCAGCAATCTTAATAGCTAAGCGGATTAAAGCAATTTATGAAAAAACAAGCAAAGTTAAAGTAAAAATGATGCACAAAATACTTCAATTGATAGCACTAAACCCTGACCTTCAAGAACAGCAAGATTAATGCACAAACAATCAAAATAAATGGCAGCAACTACTCTAAGATCAAAAACACAGCATATATGCCAAGATCAATTATTTCCACTAACGTTCTAGTCATTATTCAATCAAGAACTAGCCTAGAAACGTATCAGCGGCTCTGATACCACTTTGATGAATGTATCTAAGCCTAATCTAAGACCTAGAAACAAAACCGATACTTAACAATGCAAGTTTTCACAATTATGCAAATTTCCGCAAACTTAAACATGCTAAATCACCTAAAACCGTAAACTAAATGGCACAAGATATACGTGGAACCGGAGAACCCGGAGAAAACCACGGAGCTCAGCCGCAAAGGCTGAGAATCAATCCACTAAGCACGGAATAGGTTTACAAGCAAACTACTCAATTCTTGACAATCCAAGAATGAGCTATACCGAACAACAAGACTAAACTGACAAACGAACTACAAGAATCAACAAACTGAAACAAAAGCACCTGGACATGATTCGAAGATCTTCGCCGGAACTCCATCCGAATTCAACCGGAAACATCCATCGGAAGACTCCATAAACCAGCGCAACAGCTCTCGAAATCACCATTCTTCCTCTCGTAGTCGTCCAAAGCATCTCGAAGAACCACACGTCTCGATCGCCATCAGTCGGTCTCCGTCGTCTCCATCGCTGCTCTCATCGTCGTTTCAATCGCAACCCTAATCGCGAAAATCCCCAAATTGAAATAACGCTGCTGCTGCCCCTTGCTATCAAAACACCCAACGCACGACGTCGTAACATGCGCCTCTCAGCAAGGCTAAATCACGCCTGGCTTTTTAATGGAATGGGCCACCATTTTGTAAGCCCAACTTCAAATCAGCAGCTGGTCGTTTTTATCTCAAAGTCAAAATAACAAGTCCTAAAATCTGCATTTTCCAGCAACCTTCAACCAGTTTTTCAGCAACTTCAGGCCACCTCCGGGCACCTTCAGTTCACTTCATCAACTCCCAACATCACTCAATGCCAAAGCAATTAGGGCAGATATAAAACTATACTAACTTAGCTTACAAATACTCAACACTGTAAAATGAAAGACATCCTAAAAATCAGATCATAAGTGAAATGGGAAATAATCATTTGAGAACGGAACGGGAAGGGAATTTTGAACCTTGTTCGAGGGATGAGGAGAGGAGTAGAAGGCAGATGATGAAAAGGGTTGGGAGAAGGGCAGATTGGCGATGCATCATATAGATTTGTTGTGTGATAAGTACGGTAGTGGGCTTCTGTTGTAGGATTCGAGATTGGCGGAGTTGAGAGTGAACTGAAATTGTTGTTTCCAGGAAATTAACTGAAGGAGCGGCTCTAGATCCAATACATGGAATGGACTGTACTCTGCACCTCTTCCCAGTATTTATAGGCAACTAACTACTCGCTGGATTTTATCAAATCAAGAACACAACTTTTGGTCAACGTTTTTATATATATAATCCGAATATTTAATCTTTTTGACAACTACTGTATGTAAGTAGTAATTTTGAGTAAACCCAAACCCCTCACCTCACAGTTCGAAATATTTCATTTTCAAAGTTGGAAGATGTATTTGTCATCCGGCCCGGTTAGCGCACGCGTGCATGCAGATACGCTTTTTAGGATAGGCTTCCAAGCATGTGTTCGAAGTGATGATTAGAAAATTAAATGGACGCCAGGTACACCTATTATAATTAAGTTTGTGCACGTTGGGCCTTGAGCTTGAGCATTTGAAATTGGGCTGAGCTTTCTCTACAATGCAAGAATAGTAAAAAGGAAAAACTTAAAAATGAAAGCTAGACATCCATAAACTCTTGAGAATCACCTCCTTTCGCGACCGCATGGACCCAACAAATCCCCCTGCTATGTCATTTATAATTTACAAGCGACTGCCATTTGACTAAATCTGGTCATTCCAGACAATTTCACCACTGATACTTGGCAGTAACAAGGACCTCTTCGTATTTTTGTGCAGCTTGGTCCCAGCTGAGGTCTTGCATCATCCCCCTCCTTTGTATGCTCTCCCAGCTCATCTTGTACTCACGATAAGTCAGTAGGCAGTTCCATAGTGCATGTGTTAGCTGGCCTGCTTCCGCCCTATCAAATGTCCATCCAACTCCATTATCACTATAAGGATCAAAAGGTCGCACTGTATCCCTCAAGCCCCCAACTGCGTGTACAACTGGTATGGTCCCATACACCATGGCATAAAGTTGATTTAAACCGCAAGGCTCAAATCTTGATGGCATGAGCAGTATATCAGCCCCTGCAGTAATTCTGTGAGCTGTTTTTACTGAAAATCCAACCCAGCTTCTTATTTTGTCTCGATGTTGATTCTCAAAGTTCCTTAGCATTTGTTCTAGGTCATCTCTGCCAGTTCCCAATAAAACTAGCTGAACATCCTGACTCATCATCCAGGGAATTGCCTCGGCTATGATATCCACACCTTTCTGATGATCTAATCTTCCAATGAAACCTATTACTGGGACATCTTCACGGATGGGCAAACCAAGCTCCTTCTGTAATGCTGCCTTGCACTGTGGCTTGCCAATTTTTAGTGTCTCAATGGAGTAGTTCGCATATCCATCTGTTTGTAGATGCACATCATGCAGTGGATGCCAATCTCGTGTATCAATGCCGTTCACAATGCCACTAAGCTTCCAGTCATTCTCATTTATGATTCCATGCAAGCCCCATCCACCTTCTGATGTTTTCAGCTCCCACGCATATCCATGACTAACGGTAATTACACGATCTGCAGCTTTCAAACCAGCTGCAAAGATATTAAAGTGCTCACCTCCCAGGGGATCATACATTCTGAACAAATCAATGTAATGGCCAGGCAAATCCACCTTGGAGAAGTCATCTAATGGGCCACGACCCTGAAGTAATCATATATGATAATTAGTCAAAGTATAACCCTAAGCACTGGTTAAGTCAAATAAATGCCACAGGGTAACTACAGTCTTTTTTAATAACACACCTGGTGAGCTATGTTGTGAATCACAAGAACGGATCTAGTGTATGACATTAAACCATTTTCACGGTAGTATGCTTTCAAATACACAGGCAGCAACGCCGTATGCCAATCATTTGCAATGAAGGCCAGATTACCATCTCCGTAGCAGACACCACCACACGGTACATACCAAGGAACCTACAGATTTCCAGAAAATTGATTGAATGAGGCTATGGATAGCAACATACTTGCAATAGGAAACTTAAGTATCATCCATTTTACATATCAGAACTTCATAACTACTATCTAAACAAAAAAATACAGAAAAATAAAACATGATCCTCTTGCCAGGGTAAGGTTTTCTTATCAGTTGATAGTTACAATATGTAATTAATAAATTCGATGGAACAAGCAAAACTGCAATAATAGACTACTTACAATATTCTGTCATTACCATCTGAATGGAAATAATATAACAAGGATGAGATCAAGAACTTCTAAAGGAACCAATTTCAAACACGTATTTTCACTAATAAGCACCAAACACTACTAAGGACACTCGATGACTACACTGTGACCAAGTTATGCTTCTCCACACGTGGTGGTGACAGCATCAACCACATGTACTTTCGATAGAGATTAGAGAAACTAAAGAATTTCACTTAAATACCGAATTAAGGACTGATGTGAAAGCAGAATAGTAGTTTATGAGCTAATATACATGAAGCTTACCTCAACGGCTGCCTTACAAAATAAAACCATGCGCTTCAAGATATCCTGCATTAGTGAAATCAGAAATTGTATAATCAGAAATGTACATGTACGGAAAAATATGGGAAGCGCCATGTTAGCTATTTGGTGCAATTACCTTAATTTTATCACTTTCAGTTTTCTCTCATGTCATTATCAAAAGCAATTTGAAAGCATAAACATAACTTTTCAATAAGGTTATTCTTGACTCTTTGTAGTTCATTAAATATTTCCGTGAATAGGATTTACTTGATTATTCAAGCTTATTGAACAATTATCTTCTTTAATGTTACCCATCCAAACTACATCAAGGATACAACTTAGAGTAACCTAAAAGTACATAATGATAACCGCATACAAAATTACCTCTCTCTTTCCACCATAAATATTGTTTTCCATGTGTCGAAACACAGGACTGTCCATAAAAACAAAATCCACGCCATCGACATAAGTATGATAATATGTCACTTCCATATCCTGTAGATATTTTAGCAGCAATGGATCAGCTTTTTGCAACAAAGAGATTAACATATTCATTTCTAACGAGATGCAAAAATATAGTACCTGGCCGTCAACCTTATACCTCTTTCTTACTCCTGTATCTTGTGCTTCAGCATAATTACCATACCGCGGCACCACAACCTGAGGTTGCAAACATACAAATTAGAAGAAAGATGTTAGTGAAGTTCAATCCATATTGGAGACATGAACTAGCATGAGAAATATTGTGCAGATCTAATCATCGAGAAAAAAATCTATGCTATATTCATAATTAGGACACAAGAATAAACGAACCCAAATGTTAGTACCATGACTCTATGTCCACGCCGAGCCAAGGCTTTTGGCAATGCACCGGCAACGTCACCAAGGCCCCCTACGACAATGCACAAAATTAATCTCAGGAGGACACATGCGAAAGATAATACATGCAGAAGTTCCACAACATAAAAATATAAGCACAAACAAATCCATATATATAGTATATACATGGATTGACAGCCTGTTCACTAGGAACGATTATTCATCAATTGATTTCATATACATTATCAAGTTTTAACTGGTCTCCTATGGCTGATAAACACACAGATTTACTCTAAAATTCACTTATAACTAACCATCATTGTTCGTATTTATACTAACTCATAAGACCATACGTGCTCAAGGGTTAGATAGTTATAGAAGTGAGAAGTTTTTTAGGGTCACCCAAGAAAAAGAATGAACATAAATATATCACAACAGTATTTAACACGCCACTAGTAGAATAGCATCATTGCAAATTTAATATAATGGAAGCCATAAGGCATAGACCAAGTACCTGTTTTTGACCAAGGGGCACATTCAGCAGCCACCAAAATAACATTCATCACATTTGATCCAGCTAGAGGAGGGGGTTTCTCATTCTCGTGGACATGCAAAACTGGTTCTGTATATTCCTTTTCTGGTAGAGGGGGTTTCTCAGCTACTTGATTTCTAGCACTGAATATTTCCCTATCTGACTCTGAGACTGATGTTACGCCAGAGTTTGAGAGGAAAGCAGGCTGGTTATCAGATACCAATTGTTTTGAAACTCCAACTTTGACATAGTTAGTAGAAGCTGCTTCTGTTGGAGCATTATTAGCAAAAGACTCTAATGTGCTCTCATTCTCAGCCTCACCCAAAAGCTTATTATTTGTGGAGATTCTGGTATCTGAAGCATTGTCTTTTTGAGGAGCACGAATGGTAGAGTGGACATTATTGTTGTAGTTTACACCAGCAGCATCGGACCGATCCGAGGGGGTAGCCCTACTTGTTGATGATGTTTTCTCCTCACGGATGACATTCTGTTCCTCAGGTTTGGCAACAGTAGTTCGTATTGACGAAACAAGTTTTCGTCTTTCAGCTATCTGTGGAAAACAGGAGTTAGCTTACCAATTACAACACAGTTTTACAACAAACTAATTATTAGAAGTCTGAAAACAGTTATAGCAAAAGTAAACTACATATTAATCAAATGCAACCAGGTTCATCAAAACTGACAATCAGGCTGTAGATTAAGTCCATGCAAATGAGCATATAAATTTCAATGTATACTAAATACTAACATTTTTTTTCACAAGAACAATACTCACTAAAAGGACTGACAGTGAAAAGTATAATTCTATATATTAAACAGCAAATAAAGGCACAGGGGAGACCTGCTGAAGAAGGTCGCGCTGCATTTGAAGAACCTTCTTACTTTTCTCAATAGTAGCCTGAATAGCAGCCTCAGAGTCTTCAACATTTCCATCAACAGGACCTTTACTTTCACTTTCACTCAAGCACCTAATCCTCCTAGCCAAACCTCGATCACTTGCTCTAATCACTCTCAACGAAAACCTACTACTGAAATCATCTTCTTCCACAACACTCGGAGGCTTGTAAGATGCAATCTTGGGTCGAGCAAGATTAGGTCCAGCGCCGGCCATTTTGGCATCAACAACCAATCGGAGCGAGCCAACAACGCTGGCCATGATTCAAAATCCGATCTCGAGGAAGTGAGCGGAGTGATAAATTAGAGTCGGTTCGGGATATGCGAAATTAAGTGAATATTCAAAGCGGAGCGATTCGGGAAAGTATTGAGCGATAATGAAATCAGTACTTGAGTTGAGTCGCTACTGGCCACACGATTCAATTCTCGATATCTAACGCATGTGTACTTCGTGGACAATTTATTACTATTATTTTGTTTTCTTTATTTTGATTTGGATTCGTCCTTATCTTTTGTAATGTTATCTTGAATTTCGATATTAAAATATTGAGAAAACAATCAATGTAGAAATTCACAATGTTTTTTTATAAGATAGTGAAATGTACAGTATTATTCTCAATCTTTTTTGTTAGCAGAATATCGGTCTAAAAGGCTATCAGCTTCAAAGCTAGATGGTAGTACAAAAGCCAAACTACATCATCAAGCGATGGAAGTATAGAACAGTTGAAAGCACCAGGAAGAGATGACTTCTACTCTCCTTTCAAGAATTCTATAATCCCCTAGCAAGACACAAAGTGATTATAAACAGCAGAAGCTAATTTATGTTGAATAACTCATTCTAAGTTTCTAGTTTTAAGGTAATAAAGTTCGTTTCATAAATATTTAATTTCACTTTAATTAATAAAATTATAACATAAAACATTTAAGTTAAAATGGTAATAAAACTTTGGGTAATTTTTAAATATAATCAGAGATATTGCGGAGGGGTCGTAGTCCGGCGGCAATCAAGGACTCGAGTTCGATTAACCCTAGAAGCATCTCCTTCTTGTATCTGAGGTTTATTAGTTCATTTTGAAACTCAATGTTAAATAATTGTCAATAATTTTATTCAGTTGGATTGTACTCTGTAAATTGTTTTGAGATGCATGCAGGTGATTCGACGAAATGACTGAATGAATTATTGTGTACTGAAGTGAAGCACTCGTCTCTGCATCTCCTGGGAATTTGAAGTTTGTGGACTCTGATTGCATACCCTCAAACATTCGAGCATTTGAGTTAAACCACATTGTTCTAGCCCTTTGCAATCTTATTTTCAGAAAATGTTTTGGGCATCACTGTTGAGCGATTGGTTATTAATAGGAAGTTGAGAACATGAATGCAAAATTTGACTTGGGGATTGCAGTGCATCACAGAGTTCAAAAAGAGAATGGAAGCATTCTCAAATGCAATGACATTTGGTTTTGCTGGCGAGACTCTGGAGCTTTTCTGTGGATGAAAACTTCTTTTAGGCTATTCAATCATGTATGTAGGAGTCATCTGTTGTTTCAGCGGGGTGGAATTGTGGATAATGGGCGTGAATTCGTTAATTCATTGCAGCTTTTGTATATTGCAACGCACCGGGTATGATTCATTATGGTTTCATGATTGATCCTTTCAGTGTACTGCTCCTCTGAAAGAAGCCTATTTACTCTTTGTCTGATCCTGTTTTGTGGAGGACTCCTATAAACATGATTCTAATGATATCAAATACAGTTGGAACTAGCATCCCTTTGCCTGCCCCGCCTGGGCATCAACGTGAAAACTTTGGTGCGGAGAAGCAGATAGCGTGGGGCTTTAAGGTTCGCCTGAGTATAAAAAGTTTATCCACGGAAGGCAGTCCATTTGTCTGGTCAATGGAAGTATTACACCCAGCACGCATGTTCAGAATTTCAGCACATGTTATTCATGTATCTTATCTTCCCATGTGACTCTTTTGCCACTAGCCCGTGATGTAGAACATGCCTATGTTCGGAAGCTAATCTCAAGCTGCAAGCATGAACTGAGGCCAATTTCAAGTAACAGCATATTTCATTTTCAGAGCCGGGATTCTGAATAAGTTTAACTACTTAATTCTCATAAACACATCAGGTTCATGAATCTGATTGGAAATGCTCATCTGCCTATTCTATATGGATCTCTTGCCTCCAGGAAGACAAAAGGACGTTGTGAATTGGGTATGATACAAGTGTACAACTCAAAAAATCATAGAGCATGCCCATCTTTCCATAGGACCCAGACTGCCCAACTGGACCCCTTGAAAATGTCAACATGCGATGTGCCAGACATACAGAAAAAAGAAAGGGACGTTGATTCATACCGAACCTTAATTTTATGGATTACCTAATGTTTTGCCCCCTGGGCACTTCATAACCTAACTTTGATTGACTGTTGCCTGAACACTGTCAAAAGCATTATTTGAAGCTTTATATAGCCTTTCCCAAGAAGCCTCATTTGTAACATATGTTGCAGTGGTTTACAATGTTCATTGGCATGGCATGGATCTCAATGTAAGAGACCATTTAAGGTTTCCCAATGCATGAAGAGATGTTAAAGGTGGTCTTCCTTAGTACTAAAGGTACACCAACTTGTCTTTTATTTTTCTACTCAGTGGCCTAAATTGTACAGCAGTCTGTGTATTTATTTACAGTTACTCGTTTACAAATCGATATTCCCTTATTTTCTTGATTTTCTTTTTTCCCTTATGTTGGTTAGTTGATGCTTCTTCTTTTGCCTCTTCTTCATCATTTACATTATTTTCCGATGCTAACAAAGTACTTGTCGGTTACATATATCTACAGATTTGTTTCTTGAGCCGGCCGTAGGGAACTGAAATTGATTACAGCTTGTCTTATTGTGTAAATGCTTTAAAGTTTAAACAAGTTATTGTGCATTTTGCAGAACATCATACAAGAAGAGAATTGGGGGAAGTACTTTATCCACAGTACTAGGTAATTACAGGTTGAAACGCAAAGATGCAAACTGGCATACCGAAGTAATGTGTCTACTAAATTGATCGTCATTTCCTATGCATGCTACTATGCAACTAGGGCACACGCTGCATTACTAAATGCTAACTACGAATAATTATGAACAAACTTATCTAACAGGGCAATAAATTAGTACCCATTCTGCTGGGAATTAGTAGCAGCTGAAGAAGCAACTTGATATATCTCAACTCGTCTATGGAAGCTACGATGACAGTTACATGCTGCACATACTAAAGCCTCCTGTGAACCTTCCTCTCCGGTGGCCATGAACTCTCTGCACCCATCAACAGCAAATCCTCCAAGCCCAACTGCTTGATTCCTCTGACACTCCATGTACCTTATACTAATGGATACTTGCCTATTACTCGTAGTACCTGTTACAGAGCCATTGCCATGAGCTCCATTGCTGGTAGTTGCCTGATCAGCCCGTCTCCCACTCATATCTTTTTTCTTCAAAGACCACACCAATCACCAGGAGGTTCAGAAGTGTACTTCACTGCTGCCTATTGGAATGCTTATGTGTACATGTGATCCAAGATTTTAAGTCATTAAGAATGTTACACTTTAAACTTATGCTAACTTATAAATTTGTCATTTGTCACACTAACAAAATATTATTGATTTACATGTATATTTTATTAAACTTCCGCTCGATGTATTTAACATTACACGACCATATTGGATTAATGCAGAGTAATTTACATCATCAATTAATGGAGTTGTTGTGGTTTTACTAAATTTAATCTTTGTCTCTGTCACTCATTAAAATGATCTTTCTTCTTTTTCTTCAAATTTGTAATTTAAATATAATTATGATCTACTTAAATTCTGCATCTAATAAGGACAAAAGTTTGGTGAATGAAACATTTTTGTGAACTCACTGATGACTGATTGTTTGTTTGGTAGCCCAAATATCAAATGTAATTCTGAAAGATATCTTGTTGGCATCATGATTGGGCCGGGCTTGCTAAAAGCCTAAAAAGTATGAGTTGCTATCTTTCACGATACAAAAAGCCCATTTTTTTTAGCGTCCATGGCACCAAACATCTTAGGAATGGCTCGATCATCACGGTTGGGTTGGACTGGAAGTCTCATCTCAGTTTGTATAATATGGGGCCATGCACGTCCAATCAATGCACAAATTTTGTTGGTTGGTGGAAAATATTTAACACCACCGAGCAAAAGCATATTAGCTCGCAGTTAGATGATGGCTATAAGTCGACAATGGAGGGACGCCATGGCCATGTACCGCTCTTGTATTGCACACATCGAATATGTGTGGACCAATAACGGCTCAACACGTGACGTATGACATCTAATGTTTCGATCCTGGTTTGTCATGTTAGCATTCAATAGAACGATCACGAGTTTTCTCCGGCCACCTGTTGTGTCGTGCATGGACGGGAAACACATGTGACATTTAGTTACTAATTTTATTTTATATTACCGAATAATATAGTATATATATGTTGGAAATGTATCATGTGGATCCTCTTAATTTAGCGGACTCGTGGATCTCCTCTTGCAACCGTCGATTGCATTTTTTGGACGCACCAGATTGTGACAGCGCATTAATGAAGCATGTGACTTGCACATACGTGGCGCAATCTGGTGCGCCCAAAAAATGCAATCAACGGATGCAAGAGGGAATCCACGAGTCCACTAAATTGGATGGATCCACAGGATACAACCTCTATATATGTTTATTTACAATATTCAGAGTGTTTTTCATTCATTTTTTAGGAAAAATCGTTGATTATTTTCAAGTAACATATTCTTGAGTTACTTCAGGGAGATAGCTAACTAACATTCATGATCACTAAACAATCAGAAATCATACCCTAGTGTTTAATGACTTGTCTTCAGCTTCACCTCCAACATCTCCATCAATGTTTATTGCGCGATATGAGTCTACCTCACCACTGGGACACACAGTTTCTCTGTTCGTGGTCCTCTTGCTCTCCAACATTTACAACTATCTAATCAGTTTGCTCAATATTTATTTCTTTGGGCCTAACTTGCCTCTCTCATTTTGCTATATATATATAGGAAATGTATCATGCGGATCCATCCAATTTGGTGGACTCGTGGATCCCCTCTTGCACCCGTTGATTGCATTTTTTGGACGCACCAGATTGTGTCAGCGCATTAATGATGCACGTGAGTTGCACATGTTTTCCACGTGATGCACACGTGATGTGCACATGAGAAATGCAACTACGTGGCACAATCTGATGCATTGAAAAAATGCAATCAATGGATGCAAGAGTGGATCCATGAGTCCACAAAAATAGATGGATCCACATGATACATTTTTTATATATATAGGAAATGTATCATGTGGATCCTCTCAATTTGGTGGACTCGTGGATCCCCTCTTGCACCCGTTGATTGCATTTTTTGAACGCACCAGATTGTGCCAACGCATTAATGAAGCACGTGACTTGCACGTGTTTTGCACGTGATATGCACATGACAAATGCATATACGTGTCGCAATCTGGTGCATTCAAAAAAGATGGATCCACATAATACAATCTCTATATATATATTCTATTTTCGTAGTACCATTTAGTAAGATCCATAACATACTAAGTCCACATTTTGAGGCAGCATATACCTCTCAGGCTCTCACAATAGCTTGGTGTGTTATAAAACATGTCTAGCCGAAGGTCATGGGGACAACCATCTGAGTCCTCAAGGATCACTGAAGACCAAATAACTCATTTAATCTCCAAGTTGCAACAAATCCTCCCCAATGAGCTCAATCACGGCAGACGTCGTTCAGAAAAGGTATAGCTTTTGTTACATGTTGTCTGGCCTTTAACATTTTTGTACACATGTATGTCATATTTATACAACTCTATCTTCATTGCGAGAAAATACAACGATATTCTTGTTATATAATTGTCTCATATTCGTAACGCTTTCATGCAATAATAGTAATAAATGTGTGCAACTTTGTTACCACAGGTTTCGACCACTAGGGTTTTGCAGGAGACTTGTAATTACATAAGGACTTTACACAAGGAGGTAGATGGCTTAAGTGAGAGACTGAGCCAAGTTCTGGCCACAATGGATGCTGATAGTGCAGAGGCTGCTATAATTAGGAGCTTACTCATGTAATCTTTAGCTTAACAAACATTAATCATATTATCAAGGGGAGAACTAACCAATAATTGAAAAGCAAGGATTAGAATGCAGCTGATTCCGACTGTTTAAAATCAAGGCTAGTTTTCATACGTATTTTAATTAGGGCAAACGAGAGCAACATGCGATTATCATAAAATGACTAATTAAATTGGCTTAGTTAGGCCAACATTGTTTTCTCTCTATGTACGTTTAAGCAGCTGCTGACATTTAAACGTGATAAAACACACCAAACATGGCGTCATTAATAAACATGTGCTCAATCACGTGTTACATTGCATAACAGCTTTTAACTATGATGACTGCATTTTTAACCGAATTTATTGAACAAGCGAACACAACCATGTTTTCTCAAAGTAAAAGGCATAAATATCGTAAGTTAGGATGTAGAAGGACATCATATTTTTATAAGACATAGAGACATCATTTCAATCTCTGGTTTTGATTAGTTTAACGGTTGAGATTAAAGTTAGTTTTTAATTAAATAGGTGGTTGGATTTGTAAAATACACGGGCGGTTGGGATTGACGGTTACCAATATCAACTTTTGGATGAATAAAAATCAACGATTGAGATAATGTCCTTCCGTGTTCCGTCCTACAAAATTTATGTTACCCCTCTTGAACTCTTCCCTAAATATCGTATCTAAATCTTGTGCAATCAACAATCAAACGACATCTTTATTCATTTTTTTGGGTTTCCAAAATACCTTATTTTCCATGATCCGGAGAATAATTGGTATATAATATAATGCAAATATCACTTTATTTGGTAATTTGTTCATAATAATTTTAATTTTTTCCCACACATGATGAAAAAATATTTTATTTGTAGTCACAAATATTAATGAGCTCCCTATTCAATTTAAAAAAATTGAAGATGTGATTCTTTAAAAATTTAACTGCGATGATTTTTGGAAAAAAATATTTTTTAAAACAAAAAAATATTCCCTCCATCGCATTATGAGTGTCTCATTTTCTTTTCATTTTTCTAAAATAGAAACTTTTTACCTCTATATTTACATCCTCTATTCCACTCTTTTTTTTTTACTTTTTTTTTCATATTTTTAATTTTTTCAAAAATCGTGAAAGTTTTTAAATGAGATACTCAAAATGGATCGAGAAAAAATACGTATTATCTGATATTCTGCGTCCAGGTTCAGTCCAAGCAAAGCAAAGCAAATGGTCGAGTCGAGTGGTAAAGAAACATGCAATGCTCGCCTCCTTGGGCAGTGGTGGGCCCATTAGTTTCTTCTAGAATTTACTTCAAGTTTTCAATCCCGTCTCCGCGATCTATCCGCGATTTCGTCTCCGGTCATTCATTCAGGTATGGATTTAGGGTTTTCTCGAAGCTACGTTTACCAATTGTTCTGATTTGTCGGAAATCAAACTCTACGAAATATGTACGTATGTAAAGATTAGCTGTGCGTTGATTCTGCATATCTCGAATATGTGTATTAATTTGAATCGGATGTTGAAATGCTCGTTCTTTGTTAAAGTGATGCATCCAGGTAATTATACTGCACAGATAACATACCTGTCCCACGAAGCAACACAGGATGACCTATATGGTTTTTTTAGCCACTGTGGTGTAATTCAGGCTGTCAACATAATCAGGTGTTTCCGATTGTTTGTTCAGTGAACTCGTTACTGCTTTACTTGGCGCCTCCATTTACAGTCTAAGATAACTCATTGTTGCTCCGATGAATGCAGAGATGATGAACATTGTATTGGATATGTGACATTCAGAGATGCCTACGCTTTGGATACTGCACTCCTGCTCTCAGTAAGTTTAAGAAATTTTATATCACAATATTGTGTCGTTGAAATTTATCCCGCTAAGTACAAGCTTCTAACTGCAAAACATCGAAAAAGAAAATTAAGTTGTATCTGAGTTATCATAGTGGTTGGTCTGTATAGCCACTTCCATTCTAAATGATATCTTAGCTATGGATATTTTTTTATACAGGGAGCTAAAATTATTGATTCGCATGTCTGTGTCTCTCCTTGGAGTACTTACATGGATGACTATAAGCTTATGAATGGTTCTTTCTGGCAGCATGAGAATGTGGGCAGCCCTGCGGTATGAGTATGACATATCTAACATTTTTGTTTTACACTAAATAAATGTAGATCAGTGTTAAAAACTTAAAAGGCGGTTATAGAAAGTAATTTTTTCTTATCTTCCGAGACTGGTGGAAAAATAACCAAATCCAATTCATTTACCAATCTGGTCAAAAATTGTTCAAAGAAATACGAATGATTTTATTGTTTCAGTGCCAGACCCCTAAAGCAGATAAGTGAACACTTGTCAGTCTTTCATCAAGGTCCATGTTAAAAATTATTCGATTTTTATAGCGCATCTGTAATTAAATGTATCCTTTATTGTGTTTATGTTCTATGATGTTTATTCCACTTTTATCTCATAGGGAGCTTGAGCTCTTTGGTTGCTGTGGTTGAGAGTCCAAAATGACTATATATAAATTACCTTAGGAAGAAAACTTGTAGGAAGTAAACTGGACCCAGGAAATTATTCTGTTTCTATGTGAAGCTATTCTGTGAGCATAAGTTATTGCTCAATTAATTGCTGCTGTGTTACAAATTTGATTTTATTACTATGGATTAGTTTTTTTAGAAAACAGAAGGGAAATTAGTTAACAGTGATTTTTTGCGCTTGTATAAGCTCCTCCAAGCATTTTGAGTATTATCTCGTCAACCGTCCTTTTTCTTTGTATGTATTTCGCAGTTGGAGTCTGCTCACGGCGATAAGTTTGTTTCCTCACCTGGCGAAGCAGTAACTGTAGCTCAAGAAGTTGTGAAAACAATGGTAGCAAAGGGCTACATATTGGGAAAGGATACAGTAGTCAAAGCCAAAGCTTTTGACGAGTATTATCATCTCTCAGCTACTGCTGCAGCCAAGATTGCCGACTTTAGCTACAGGATGGGGATTACTGATAAGATAAATGCTGGACTTCAAGCAGCAAAATCTGTTGACGAGACATTATATGTTTCAAAAATCACAAAAACAGCAGCTACAGTTACTGGAAAAGCTGCAGTAATTGGTGGAAGAGCAGCAGCATCAGCTGCTTGTGCCGCTGTCAATAGCAGCTATTTTTCCAAAGGTGCTCTTCTAGTTTCAGATGCCCTTTCACAGGCGGCCAAAGTGGCTGCTGATATAGGGAACAGAAATATAAAGAAGTGAAGTGTTTGCCCATGTATTTTAGTAATTTTTACTTTAATGTCATTTAATGTACATGTAATGAGTACAGGTTATTCGGATTAGATGGACTCTTAAGTGTGCCATATTTTTTGGCTTACATAATTAAACAACTGTATCACATTAACAGGATTAGATTTCTACGCAGGCTGCCTAAAACGGCGCAGTTTTGAAAAGTGGTCAGCAGCTATGATTAGATTTATCATGATCATATCATTAATGGTAAGGTTGCTGGCACCACAAATCGATTTCGATCCATTCTCAGATTCAGTTTTCGATCAATATCGATTTAAACCATCCCTTGTCAATTGTTGATCGGTTCAGATCCGATCTTCATCTTGCAAGCCGCGACCATGTATGGATTCGAAGCGATGACGTTCAACATCCACGCTGGATACCTTGAGGCAATCGTCCGTGGTCATAGGGCTGGTTTGCTCACTGCTGCCGATTACAACAATTTATGCCAGTGCGAAACCCTAGATGACATCAAGATGCATCTTTCCGCAACTGAGTACGGCCCTTACCTCCAGAACGGTATGTCCGCTTCCTCCCTCTTGTTTTTCCATCTTTCATTTATGTATTTATATTCGCTACTGTAGTTGTTGATTTGTTTATACCTTTAATTTATAGAAACCTAAAGCTGAGTCTGAAGTTTTTGATCCTTACAAGAATCAGAATTTAAGTAAACTGTTTGCGGATTAATTATGCATTTTGATTATGGTATGTAGAGCCCTCGCCTCTGCATACGACTACAATTGTGGAGAAGTGTACACTCAAGCTGGTTGATGACTACAAGCATATGCTGTGCCAAGCTACTGAGCCTCTCTCAACCTTCTTAGAGTATATCACGTACGTGACATTATTTTTCGAATAATATTAGAGTATTTTCATGTCATTTTGTGTATATGTTTGGTATCATAAGTATCTGAGTTACTGTGGGATTCTGTGTACAAAATCATGTGGTTTAGATATGGGCACATGATAGACAATGTTGTCTTGATTGTTACTGGAACGCTGCATGAGCGGGATGTCCAGGAATTGTTGGAGAAGTGCCATCCATTAGGCATGTTCGACAGGTATATGTTGAATAAATTATGTTGTTGGTTCTTTCTTTTTTGGTTTTCTTCTAATGGCTTATTGCATATAAATCAGCATTGCAACCCTTGCTGTAGCTCAGAATATGCGAGAGTTGTACAGATTGGTGCTAGTTGATACCCCATTGGCTCCATATTTTTCTGAGTGTATTACATCTGAGGTAAATATTATAAAATATGCCACTTTTACTTCACTACTCGAACTTTGAAATTAATTCTGTCATCTCTTGGTTATTTGTTGAAAAGCTTATAATTTATGTATCTCTAAGGAGGGGTGCCTGCAATAGCCTGGTTATGAGTTAATCAGGTTTTATTATGTATGTCTATTAAGAAAACACTTGATTTTTAGGATCTTGATGACATGAATATTGAGATTATGAGGAACACACTCTACAAGGCATATCTTGAGGACTTCTACAGGTTCTGCCAGGTACAATTTTATTCAACTCTGAAAATTTCCATAATCCAATTCCATCTATGACACCTTACCTATTAAGGTTTAACGAATATCGGTCAACAGAAAATTGGAGGCGCCACTGCTGAGATAATGTCTGATCTACTCTCATTTGAGGCAGACCGTAGAGCCATCAATATCACCATAAACAGGTATTCTCAATCTCAATGATGTTTCTATGGAATCCTCTCTTGTCTATAATCAACTGAGTTTCGATTTTGACACTCCCCTCTTCTATTACCTTTAATCATTGCAGCATTGGTACCGAGCTTACACGAGATGATCGCAGGAAACTTTACTCCAACTTTGGTTTGCTGTATGTTTCTGACACAGGATGTATTGCAGTCTTTGAAAAATCGAATGTTTTGCATGTGATATTTGTATTATTTTGCATTTTCATATGATAAAGTTATTTTTGTCAATCAGATATCCTTATGGGCACGAGGAGCTTGCTGTTTGCGAAGATATAGATCAGGTACGTTCCACCTATCTCCATTGGCTATTTTGCATGTCTAAAGTCTAAACTTATGTTCATGATTCACTTGACATTTTTTGAATTGTTATACAGCAATGAGCCGGTGTTTCGTGTTTTAAATCTTATGATACCAGTTACCTTGATTTGTTTTCTTAAAAGTTTTAATGGTCACACTCAGGTGTGTAACTTGATAGTGGAATAAAACAGTACGAAAGAGCATAATTTCGACATGGTGGTGTTTCAGGTACGTGGTTGCATGGAGAAGTATCCACCTTACCAGCCTATCTTTGCTAAACTCTCTTATGGAGAGAGTCAAATGCTTGATAAAGCCTTTTATGAAGAGGAAGTAAAGAGGCTCTGCCTGTCATTTGAGCAACAAGTAAATCTTTTTATGGTTTGTTGCATTGGTTCTTTCATTCAGCTTTATTTGTAGTATCTTATTTACTTTCTTGGATTGCAGTTTCACTATGCTGTTTTCTTCGCGTACATGAGGCTTCGTGAGCAAGAGATCAGGAACTTAATGTGGATATCAGAGTGTGTTGCTCAGAATCAGAAATCTCGAGTGCACGACAGCGTGGTGTTCATATTTTAAAATATCAGCCTGGGACCAAGATTCCACCTCTTGAAGTTGTGGTTACTGTTTACAAATTGGTCTCTTTCGTTGCTTTGATCTCAGTAGGCCCTGAGCCACTTGTGTGTTGGGTTCTTCAACTTTTCCGATATGAAACACAGAATAAAAATGACACCAAGAGTCTTGAAATTGTATGTGTTTGTTATTTTCTTATTTGATGTATGAACATTGCAAATAAAATTACTAAAAATGTTGTAGCTATACAAATATGTGGCACAAGTAGCGGCCTAGCGGTCAGTCACTCGGTCTCTGGTTTCAGAAGTCGGTCTCTCGTTTGTCCATCTAGCGATGAAGTAGTAATAATTTTTAAAAAAAATAAAAAAAAATGTGGATCCTGATGATCGCACTCTTACCTCACCTTAACGTACATTGACAACTGCAGTGTTTACATCACTTTGCTAAAGTTGAAGTTCATACATGATACCAAAAAAGCTTCAAATACATATGGTTTCAAAATTAAACAATATTGCAACCAACAAGAATTGGAAGAAAATAAACAAACGAGCAACATTGGCATCTGTTTGGTTAGGAGGGAATAAGAAACACATGCATTTTTGTTTGGTTAGGAGGAAGCTGCAACTTAATTGGGTATAGCTGGCCATTCATAGCATTCCTACAACACAGAATGAAATTATGAATCCCACTTTTCTCTGCCAAAATCTCCTTCAACTCCTCCAATCCTTTCCCTTTGAAGTTAATGGAAGAATCCTCCACCATATCGTCGATTTCGGCAATGTTCTTTACTACACTGTAGTAAATCAACCTTCCCTCATTTTGGAATGATCTACTAACCTGCAAATGAAGCAATACGTAGAGAATCAGACACCAAAATCATATGATGTTTTAAGCAGTTGCCTTTTGAAAAAATCTTAACCTCCAATCTGGATGAATTTTCAGATGGAAGTGGCACTTCATACTCTGATTCTGATGAATAAGGCATGTCAATGTCATAATCTGAAGCACTTGAGTTTGTTTTACTTGGTGTTTTTTCAGACTCATATTCACTTTCTTGTATCTGTTCTTCATCCTCATTTTCAACTTCTACATCTTCCTTGATAATAATCTCAAGAATTTCAACATCCCATAAAATCCAATCCTGACTTGCCGTCTTCTGAGGTAAATCATGTGTGATTGTATTTCTCCAAGGAGGAGGTCCTCCGTTGCCACGAAGGAAATTCCCATGCTGTGTCTTAAGCTTGACTCGCAACCCTTCTCGAAACGGCTCCCATTGCACAGATGATTCTAGCTTCTCAGGAATAGTCTGCATTACTTTTTTGCCAGTCCTTCCAAACAGGACTGTTTCCTCAGTTGCTGTAAGGTACTTTTTATAACAGCTGCGCAGTCGTATCAAGTTAGTCCCTTCCACAAACTCCACATTCCATCGCGCAGACTTGGAGGATCCCTGGCGGCCTAGGTGCACATCCTCCTTATCCTCGTTGGCAAGGAGGTATTTATTATGTTGGCTTCGGAGACGCACTGTTTTGGCATTACTGAAAAGTTCCAAATTGCTCTACCAAAAAATAAGGAATAGGTACTTTTTCATCAAACTAGTCTAAAGTGAAAATAATCTTGTTGAGAAGTAAAAAGCTTATCATACCTCAGAGCTGCCGGATTCACTTAGTAAGCTCTGGGATGAGCTCGTCTCCCCAGCTGATTGATGCTCCTGGCGAAAATCAAAATTTTATAAATATTCTAAGCACCCTGTAAGTTGAAATGTGCTAAAACTAATACAGCTTGAGTTACAATTGTATATCAATGCCCTAGAAGTACCTTTTTCTTGAATGCATTTATCATGGAAAATGAGCTAGAAGAACCGGCCTTTCTCGGAGAATTTGTGTCCCCCAAGGCCTTACTGGAACCCTGTTCAGACGACATAAAAAATCAACTAAGCATATCTATTCCAATATAAATGTGGCCCTATTTATATATTATACCTTGAAGGTCCTGGCGAACATGAATGTGGCTCTTGAAGCCATTGATGGAGTTGAATCCATATCCATCGAAACACTGCTTCCTCCGCGCTGCATGACACATACTAGTGAAAATGCAGAAAATACTAAACCCTAGTTGTTCATTTGTTTACTCAGTTACAATAATGAATGAAATATATACGTGCAAACCTGTTTTCTCCGTAATGCACGAATAGGCGACAAGGACGAAAACATCCTAAGTGTTTTAGTCCCATCTGACGCAGCTGTCTCTGCATCTTCATTTGACATGATCAAATCCTTCGAGGCCATTGACAAATTGGGCGAAGAAGACCCTGAATGCATCGGACCGCCATCAGGCTCAACAATGTCCACTCCCCATAGAATCCATGTATCTGACTGCGGCAGAGCGCATGTTACAGTATTTCTCCAAGGTGGTACTCCACCATTTCCTTTTAGAAACATCCCTCCAGCCTTGCACCTCAGCTTCACATAAACTCCTTCATTGATAAGCTCCCATTGAACTGTAGGATTGTCTATCAGTGCGCGTGAATTGAACTCGGCCTGAATGACTTTTCTGTTATTTACTCCTATCAGAACTGTCTCTTCTGTTACAGTCAGGTACAATCCATGGACACTCTTAAGACGAATGTGGTGCGTGCAGTCGTCCGCAAACTCGACGGTCCAACAGGCGAGATGGGATGAACTTTTGCTAGATAAGCGGACCGTCTCTTCATCTTTGTCTGCAGTTAGATATTTGTTCATGGTGCTACGAAGCCGAATGACTTTGGCCTTGCTGAAAAACTCCATTCTTCTTGCCTATGGAATCACTTGAGGCTACTTTTTCTTGAATGGTTTTTGTGTATTTATGTGTATGATTTTTCCAATATATTAAATTTATCTACTAAGTAGAGTTTCATTCTCAACATTATTTTTATTCAGAAAATGACTCAAAGATGCAAGAAAACACCACAGCAACACCAGAACTAAACTGAATGAAGAACTAGAGACAAAAGGCAAGGAATTGCCAAGACTTTGTCAGCAACTTTATTCTCCTTTAGACATTTCATTCTCTTCTTCTTCTTCCATTTCTTTGAGCTTCTTCTCTTTGGATTCTTTCTCAACTTTAGACCTCGCGTCTTCCTTCGCCTTCTTCAAAGACTTGATCAAATTCCTCAAGCTACATTCCACATCTTCTCCATACTTAGGCATCAAATTCTCCGCAACATCGGCTGGCGTCATGTCCACCTCCTCCAACAATCTCCTTACCTCACCAAACAACTCATGTTCTTCCATATCTAAATAATTCTTAGCTAAAACCTTAAATGCCTCGAAACAACAATAAGACAACTCAATGTGCATGTCCATTCTTCCTCTCCTTATCAATGCAGGATCAAGCTTTTCTAAATAGTTTGTTGTAAATACGATGATCCTCTCCCCTCCGCAAGCTGACCATAATCCATCAATAAAGTTCAAAAGTCCGGAAAGCGTCACCTTACTACTCTTACCCTCCTCTGCCTCCTTAATTTTCCTGATAGGGTCTCTACCATTCTCCGCATTGCTCTTTTCCTCCTCGTCTACATCCTTCCGCTGGCTGGTGAGTTCAAGCGAACAATCGATATCCTCGATCACTATGATCGATTTGGGGGACACCCCAATCAACAAATTCCTCAATTGACTATTATCCTTAACAGCAGTTAACTCAAGGTCATACACATCATATCCAAGTAAATTAGCCATTGCCGCGATCATAGTTGATTTCCCGGTACCTGGCGGTCCGTAGAGTAAATAGCCTCTCTTCCACGCTTTGCCGATTTTCTTATAGTAATCTTTAGCATTGCTGAATGTGACAAGATCATTAATGATGTTCTGTTTCTTCACATCCTCCATAGCTAATGTGTCGAAAATTGCTGGATGTTCAAATACCACATGTGACCATAATGTCTTTTTCCACCCATGTTCTGTCCCCGAGTTGTTAGTGTAGAGTTTCCTCTGCCTGTTCCTGACAGATATAGCATTCCCTTCCGACATAACATGAGTCAAATAAGCCGAGGTGATCAAATCTCTATGCCTCCGGTGAAAACTCAGCTTGTAATAGCGCCTTTCGTCCGCCTCAGGGTACAATGAAATCGAATGCTGTTTAGGCATTTTCTTGCTTGCAGCCCACCATAATTTAACCCCTTGGAATTCATCAGTGACTTCTTCATAGTCATCCATACTAAGGACTAAAGACTTGGAGTCTTTAAGAGTCTCAGCTTTGAGTCGCTTAGCGCGGCCAGAGGAGTTCGTGCTAAGATAATTCTCAATGGCTGAATAGAGTTCACTACGCTTCATTCGCTCTCCAGTGTACTCATGGAAGGTGATCTCGATATAAGGATATAGAAATCCCATAAGTTTGTAGCTTCCCCGCTCGAAGAAGGCTCGAAGCGAGTATGGCACGAACTGCTGAAACATCGCGTAAGCGAACATTAGACCCGCGATTAGAGAACCCATTTGAGTCCATAGCTCTCCCATTTTTACTAGTTCAAAGTAAGTGAGTTGAGTTTCTAGAGAGTAAGAGGTGGAGTACTTATACTTGTGTCTCAAGTTTCTATGTGGCTAAAGACACATTGGAAAATATCGAGTGTGCTTGGAAAAAGGGTGTCTTTTTTTAGGGGTTGTGGGGTCATATTCACTATTCAAAATTCAATATGCGTGAATAAAGGAGTACGCACTCTCGAGGGTGATTTTTCATGGTTTGATTTGGAAAGATAATAAAAAGTGAGGTGTGAACAGGAGACTTTTTTACATGTGTGAACGGAAGATATGGTCAATTGGTCAGATGTGGTAATGGCTTTTGTCACCACAACAACTTCATGTAAATAGTTAGTCCCCAATGAGAAATGACATTTAATTTTTTAGTCAATTTAAGAAGTAGTTACAAGTAATTGGGTGTGAGTTAATAAGATTGAAATGTGACTTTGTGTAAATAAAGTTATGATATGTGAGAACGTCCCTTTTGCGTGTCACATGGATTAGTCAATTACAGCACTTTAAATTGCATGCAGAAGATGAGTTGAACGTCATATTTTTGGATGCCAATGGGGATTTCGATGCACCTTTTATTTCACTTTGCAACCCTTTTTTCCTTTGGTTTTTGGGACCATAACTGAATAAGGTATTGTGTTAAGCACTCAATTGTTGCTATCATTCATAAGAGACATCCTAAAATCAAAAGGTATGTTCCATGCAGATGCAAAAAGTTGTGGACCTCAGGCAATGGATAAGCCCAATGCGAAATACAGCCCAAACCAATAAAGCCCAACTCAAACCATTTCCAAACTCACTTCATCTTAATCTCATAAACATTTATGAGTTGAATCCAGTGTGCATTACATGAAAATTAACATTAAAACTACAGGGGTCAAAACATAAATAACAAAAGTAAAAACACTCGACTGGAGACGGAAGAAATCAACGCCGCCGTTGCCGGTTTCCAGCTACGTTAGGGTTTGTACGAGACGAGTAACGGAACGCTGCTCTCCGAATCATAAACTGTACATCTACTGCTGAAATTGGAACTCAAGGTATTGGTTAGAATTTGTATCGCAGTTTGATTTTGTTTGGTGGTTCATGGCGGCGAGGTGTCGAAGACTGGAGAGTTGCGGCGTGGAAGCAGGCTTAAGGCGTCATTTATCATCTTTCAGTCGTTATTCAACGCTGCGCGATCGGAATCCAAATGTATCTTCCAATTTCACTGCGTATGATGATTCTAGAAGAGTACGCGGAGGCGGAGGACAGAGTTGGAGATCAAGTAGAGATGATGTAGTCTTACTGCGGAATATGAAGTTTAGAGGAGGTGTAGGCAACAGTCTAGGACAAGACGAAGCAACTCCTAGTTTTAACGATGAGCTTGATGAGACTGATGGAGAAGATTCTGATGATGAGGGAATGGGCGCTGATGATAGTAATGAAGAGTTTTTTAAAGTTCTAGATTTATCTGGAAGAAAAAGTAGTGAGGTGCGAAGAGAGGAGTGAAGAGAAGAGAAGGATACCGAGGAAGTGAAGATGATTTGAGACATCCTTTAGTCAAGGAGATATGTAGATTGATTGGTTTCAGATCACAGTGGAATGCTAAGCATGAATCTGATCTCAAGCATTTGTTGAGAAGCTTGAAGCCTAATTTAGTTTGTGCAGTTTTGCGCTCACAGTCAGATGAGCGTCTGGCATTGAATTTTTTCTATTGGGCGGATAGGCAGTGGAGGTATAGGCATTATCCAGTTGTTTACTATGCTATGTTGGAGGTTCTTAGTAAGACTAAAATGTGTCAAGGTGCGAGGAGGGTTTTGCGGTTGATGGCTAGGAGGAGGATTGTGCGTGAGCCTGAAGCATTTGGGTATTTGATGGTGTCATACAGTAGGGCCGGGATGTTGAGGCACTCGTTGAGAGTGTTGACTATGATGCAGAAGGCAGGTATCGAGCTTGATTTGTCGATATGCAATACCGCTGTTTATGTTTTAGTCAAGGCAAATAGGTTGGATAAGGCATTAAGGTTTGTGGAAAGGATGAATGTAGTTGGCATCACTCCTGACGTAGTCACATATAACTGTTTGATTAAAGGTTATTGTGATGCCCATCGGGTTGATGATGCATTGCTTTTGATTTCAGAAATGTCTGTGAAAGGATGTCTTCCAGATAAAGTTAGTTATTATACTGTGATGGATTTCCTAGCTAAAGAAAACAAGGTTGATGATGTGAGGGACTTATTGGGGAAGATGATAAATGATAGTAATCTGATACCAGATCAAGTTACTTATAACCATCTTATTCACGCATTTTCGAAACATGGTCATGCAGTTGAAGCTTTAGCATTTGTGACTGAAGCTGAGGGTAAAGATTTTAAGGTTGATAAGGTTGGATATAGTGCCGTAGTTCACTCTTTTTGTCAAAGAGGTCAATTAAACAATGCAAAAGAAGTTGTAAACAGAATGTTTTCAGTCAGCTGTACCCCTGATGTAGTGACGTATACCACAGTTGTCGATGGATATTGCAGAGCAGGGGAGGTTGAGCTGGCGAAAAAGATGGTTCAACAAATGTACAAGCATGGCTGCAAACCGAATACTGTTACTTTTACTGCATTATTAACCGGGCTTTGTAATATTGGGAACTCGTCTGAAGCAAGAGAGATGATAAATAGTAGTGAGGAGAACTGGTGGGTGCCTAATGCAATCACATACGGTGTTGTGATGCATGGATTTCGTAAAGAAGGCAAATTGTCAGATGCGTGCGATGTTGCAAAAGAGATGATACAAAAGGGATTTCACCCGAATCCTGTTGAGATTAATTTACTGATTCAGTCTCTCTGCAAGGCAGGGAAGGCTGTCGAAGCAAAACAATTCATGGAGGAGTGTCTGCATAAAGGATGTGCTGTGAATGTGGTGAATTTTACATCTGTAATCCATGGATTTTGTCAAAAGAATGACTTGGAATCTGCCCTTTCTTTGCTCGATGACATGTATCTTAGTAGCAAACACCCTGATGCCTTCACATATACTGTATTAATCGACGCGTTGGGAAAGAATGGGAGAATAGATGAAGCCTCGGGACTAATGAAGAAAATGCTTGGTAGAGGACTGCTTCCCACGCCTGTGACTTACAGGACAGTCATCCATCGTTATTGTCAGGTGAACAAGGTTGATGAATTGCTAAACCTATTAGAGAAGATGCTTGCAAGGCAAGAACATCGGACAGCATATAATGAAGTTATTGAGAAACTATGCAGCTTTGGAAATCTTGAGGAGGCATATAAGCTGTTGGGTAAAATTCTTAGGACTGCTTCGTCAATTGATGCAAAGACATGCCATGCACTCATGGAGAGTTACTTGCGCAAGGACTTACCTCTGTCTGCATATATTGTAGCTTCAAGAATGTTCTACAGAAACATGATTCCTGACTTAAAATTGTGCGAGAAAATAAGTAAGAAACTTGTATTAGATGGGAAGGTCGCAGAAGCGGATAAACTTATGATGCATTTTGTAGAACGCGGGCACAAGGAACCGCAATGCCAACCTTGTTTTTTGTAGCAAAGGGAAATGTTACTATTCATCATCAGCTTCAGAATCCTTGCTAAAAGAAGTGGCGATGATTTTAGTTGTTCATAATCCATAATGGATGAAAGGTGAGTTTGTACTTTGTACATTGTATTTATAAAATTTTATTTATTTCAACTTATTTATGTCTTGTGATTTTTTAGGAAATAACCACAGTGCATGAAGGTTCATTTCAGGTTAGTTATATTTCTTCACAATTCTACTATGAATTACGAGCTTATATATGAATGTTTCTGTAAAGATCGACTCAAGCCAGTCCAAAGATCACACAGCGGGCATTTCTACACCAGCAGATGCACAGCGACACAGTTCAGGAAAGACAAAAGGTAGTGCCAAGACAACAATATCGATTAGCAAAGTTAGAAAAACTAAATTTATTCCAAAATTCTTGAATGAAGACACGTCATTGGAAAGCAAATATTCTTGAATTTCAGGCTGCCCAAGTCTTGGATCATCTTCATCATTCAGAGCCTCTCCAATTTATCAGCCTTGACAACCGGATTGGCCTTGGCAATCTCACTCCTGCCTTTTGCTTTGAAATCAAAGTCACACTTGTGCGCCTCAGCATACCTATGCAATCCACAGAACAAGTTCCCGCACCTGCATCTGAATCCAGTCAGCCCCACTTTCTTGTTACACTTTCCACACCTGTTCTTCTTAGCCGCATTCAATGATGATGGTGGTGGCAAAGGCAATTCTGATCAAATTCAACAGGTGGAAAGGAATTCCCAAACCCATCCTCTTCGACTCACCCCATGAAAAATTCTGACTGGAACTGGGAGTTTCCTTGATGGACAAGGCAAGGCCTGGAAGTGGCAGCATTGTAGTGAATGATGACTTTGTGAAATCTCTATAACACTTGGAGCAGAGTCCATTTGTTGCTGCCGTGCCAAAGAATCCACACCCATTGGTGCAGAGGGTGGGCTCGCTATGTTGCGGACTCATCTTGTCATCAGTGTTAAGCTCAGAAGAACTCATGGTGCTTCCTTTCTGAAATTCAAAATCAAAACCTGGAGGAATCTTTGGAAGAAATAGACAAAAGGGTCTTACTTTCTTGGTGAAGAAGAGGAGAGTAATTGGAATAATGTGTGTGTTATAAATCATTTCAAGTTTCTAAATTTCTAGGGTTCTGAATTTGGTTAGGATTTGGGAATTTTGAGGATTAGGAAGCTGATTGACTGTCTCGTAACAGAAGTCAGACTTCGGAACCGAGGAAACTGAACGGTGAATACCTAATTTGGAGAATAAAAAAACGGGAAAAGGGTTTCTGGAAGAATCCAGGGCTTGGGAAGGAAGCAGGAGAAGATGTAAATTTTTGAACAGGATGAAGAATTCTTATACATCATCTTAAGAATACAAATATATCTTACAGCAACCCTACCCATCGGATGTCTTACGCTAAAATAGAGAGTTTTTAGTATATGAAATGAACTCTATTAAGTAAAAGAGTTGAATACAACTAAATGAAGTACTTGACTGCATGTCGATAATGCAACACAAGCTGGTCCTACGCCATGTTAGCTGTTGGCCTTTGGCTCTACATGATAAAGCATATTGAGGCCAGGTGTGCTTATATAAGCTTTTAGCTTTGTTATTAAAGACTGGAGTTATCCGTAGCAATAATAGTGATGATCCACTGGAGTTCAATTTCTTATCAATTGGCTGTAGATGCTGGTTCTTTCTAGTAGTAGTCGGTGGGGTGTACTTGTAGAACTCTGTAAATTGACGTCGTCGGAAAGCTGGAATTGAGCACAGCGTGATGTCAAAATACAGAGAAGAAAAATGAATGTAGCTGAAAACTGAAGCAATTGAATTGATCGGAGAAGAGGGGAATGTCGTTATTTATAACGACCCTCATTCTCAAAATTACAAACAGGTACAGCCTTTTATCATAATTACAATTAGATCCCTAATTTATTTACACTTTGCATTCTATACAGAAATTACAAAATCAATTACGGATCTGGATCTGGATCTGGAGATGTTTCTGGCAACTGCGACGGAGGCGGAGGCGGAGCCGTTGGAGCTGATTCGGAGCTGGAATCACCAACACCCCCCCTCAAGCTCAACGTGTGGAGCAGATTCACACAGTTGAGCTTGGAGCTGAGTCGAGAGATGGAATCACCAGACAGAGGCTTTGTGAGCAAATCGGCGAGCTGGTTGGAGGAAGAAACAAAGCTCGGAGAAATCAGGCCACTAGTCAGGTATTGACGCACCAAATGACAATCTATTTCAACATGTTTAGTGCGTTCGTGAAACACTGGATTCTTAGCAATATGCAGAGCAGATTGGTTATCACAGTAGAGGGAGAAAGGTCTAGGACTGTTGATGTTTAGGTCATTTAATAACCTGCTAAACCATGCTAATTCTCTGCAACATTCTGCCATCGACCTGTATTCTGATTCAGCTGATGAACAAGAAATAACTTGCTGCTTTTTGGTTTTCCAGGAAACAAGGGAGTTACCAAGTAAGACAGCGTAACCAGTGATGGACCGACGAGTTAGAGGACAGGCACCCCAATCAGCATCGCAATAGGCTGATAGTCGCAAATCAGAGGTGGCTGGATAGAACAGTCCTTGAGCAGGGGCATTTTTGAGGTAACGTAAAACTTTGTGAACTGCTGTCATATGTTCTTCAGTAGGCTTAGACATAAACTGACTGAGAGTATTGACGGCAAAAGTAAGGTCAGGTCTAGTTATGGTAAGGTAGATTAGTTTACCAACAATGCTTCTGTATGCTGATGGATCATCTAGATGAGCCGCAGTAGAGAGAGCAAGTTTATGCTTAGTATCCATAGGAGTAGAAGAAGGTTTACAACCTAGGAGACCAGCATCAGTGATAAGGTCCAATGCATATTTCCTTTGGTTGATAAAAATGCCTGAATCAGACCGTGCTACCTCAATCCCCAAAAAATAGTGAATCTGACCAAGGTCTTTAATCTTGAATTGAGAGTGAATAAACTCCTTTACCTCAATAATCAGGTCATTAGAAGTCCCTGTGATTAGGACGTCGTCTACATATACCAGCAAGATTAGGAAATCATTACCTCTTGTTAAAGTAAAAAGGGAATAGTCATTTAGACTAGCCTTGAACCCATAAGAGATAAGAGAATCACTGAATCTACTAAACCATTGACGGGAAGCTTGTTTTAAACCATATAGACTCCTCAATAGTTTGCAAACCTTACCCTGAGATTTTTCTGATTTGTAGAAGCCAGGAGGAAGTGTCATATATACTTCCTCATTTAGAAAGCCATGTAAAAAGGCGTTATTGACATCAAGTTGGAAAATAGGCCATTTCTTTGTAGCTGCCAATGCTAGAACAGTCCGGACAGTAGGTAGTTTAACCACTGGTGCAAATGTATCCTCGTAATCCAACCCTTCTAGTTGAGTGTAACCCTTAGCAACAAGGCGAGCTTTGTACCTTTCAACTGAGCCATCTGAGTTTCTTTTGATTTTAAAAACCCATTTACACCCTACACAATTTTTGCCTTCTGGTAGATCAGTGATTGCCCAAGTATGATTGTCTTGTAAGGCATTTATCTCATTCTGCATAGCTGTAACCCATTGGTGATCTTTAGCAGCCTGAGTATAGGAAGATGGCTCTTTTTCTGTCAATAGTTGCAGAGCATAATGCTGGAAATCAGGAGAAGTAGCAGAATAGTTCACATAGCTACTAATAGGATAATGACTCCTGATAGGTTTAGTGCTGGTCTGACAAATATAATCCTTTAGAAGAACAGAAGGTTTCTGACTTCTAGAAGATCGTCTAGGTTGTGAAGTATTTTCTGTAATAGGGTTGGGTGTGATAGGAAGAGATGAAGTAGTTGGTGAAGTAGGAAAAATAAAAGGATCAAGGTCAGGGGAGGTAGGTGATTGTATATTGGGAACTGAGGTAGGTATTTGAAAAGAAGGTGAAAGGGAATATGGAAAAATAGTTTCATGAAAACAGACATCTCTGCTGATAAGGAAAGAATGGGAAGTAAGGTCAAAAACCTTGTAACCTTTTTGGCCAAAAGGGTAGCCAAGAAAGATACATGGTTTAGCTCTAGGATCAAATTTTTCTTTAATAGGTAAGGTGTTAGTAATGTAGCATAAACAGCCAAATACTTTCATATTCTGAATATCAGGAGGTTTTGAGAAAAGTACCTCATATGGTGTTTTGTTGCGCAATCTAACTGAAGGTATCCTGTTTATTATGTAGGTACTGGTCAGAATAGCATCTCCCCAAAAAATTCAGGAACCTGAGCTTGGAACTTTATTGCCCTTGCTGTCTCCAACAGGTATCTATGTTTTCTCTCAACTTTACCGTTTTGTTGAGGTGTGTATGTACAAGATGTCTGATGAATGCAGCCCTTTAGTTTTAAGTATTCTGATAACTTGCTGCTCAGAAACTCTTTGCCGTTGTCTGTCCTTACAACTTTTATAGGCTTACCAAATTGGGTCAATATCATCATGTAGAATACAGAAAACTGATCAAATACCTCAACCTTGCTAGACATTAGAATTGTCCAGGTGAAGCTAGAATAGTCGTCAACAATTGTTAGAAAGTATTTTGCACCAGTAGCAGTAGGGACTTTATAAGGACCCCATATATCAACATGAATCAAATCAAAACTAGAAGTAGTTTGAGAATTACTAGCAGGAAATGGAGATCTGCTTTGTCTAGCAATAGGGCAAATCCTGCACATCTGGGGAGTGTCTTTACAAACAGCATTAGGAATGTAGTTTGATAATTTCTGAAAAGGAATGTGGCCTAATCTTTGATGCCATAATGTTCCCAGATTATTGTTGACAGTGTAGCACCCTCCTGTAGGAATTTGAGAAGCATAGTATAGACCTTGTTTAGGCTGACCAATCAAGGTTGAAGTCTGACTTTGAGGTTCCTGAATAGAACAACCTTTGTCAGAAAATTTAATCAGAACTCTGGAATCATGTATCAACCTAGTAACACTGATCAGATTATGCTTGATTGCAGGGACCAGCAACACATTATGCAGCTTGATGGACTCAGTGAGGAAACAAGTACCACTGTGAGTGACGATAATTTCATTTCCATTAGCAGTAACGACACTGTAGGGACTAGATAGTTTCTTAACATCATGTAATAAGTGAGAATGAGGAGTTATATGATCAGTAGCACCACTGTCAATAATCCAGTCATTACTACAAATATTAACATGTGTTAAGCAAGTGATACCTGTGGCCAAGTGAGCTGCACCTTCAGGAGAACCATTTAGAAAGTTCATGAGTCTTGTCAGTTGCTCTGGATTGAACTTAATAGACTGAAGTTGAACTTGATTGTCTGAGCTAGGTGTGTTTGAGAATCAGGAGTCCCTGGTTCAGTCATGACATTGTTTACAGTAGACTTGTTACCTTTTTTCTTGTATCCAGGAGGGTAGCCATGTAGTTTGAAACATTTCTCTCTTGTATGTCCAATAGCTTGACAATAAGAACATGTAGGTCTCTGTTTCTTGCTGGAATCTTGATTAGCAGACTGATCATTTGAACTACCACTCTGGTTTGAATTTGCAGGTTGGCCCTGGAACTTACCCTGAGTGTGTTGAGCAAGATACATAGCTGAGGACTCTGTCACAGGTAATCTGTTCCCTGAGACTCTTTGCATTTCATCCTGGATGATCATAGCATATGCCTCATTTAGTGTAGGCATTGGTTTCATAGCAAGTATTTGAGATCGTATAGGAATGTAGACTTCATTAAGTCCCATTAAGAACTTCATCAACTTGTCCATGGTCCTTTTCTGAGTCATGCAGATTGTAGACTTACAAGTAGAGCCTAGGACACATAATTCTTGATGAGTTTGTGAATCTTCCTCACCCCATAGTTGAGTAAGTTTTTCATGATACTTAGCAACAGACATATCTCCTTGGTGTAAAGCATAGATCTCTTGTTGTAGAGCAAAGATTCTTGGTTTGTTGGATGTAGAATATCTTGCCTCTAAATCGGACCAAGCTTCAATAGCATTGTTAGCATGAATCAAACTTGCAGCAATGTCAGGAGAAACAGAATTGAGAATCCATGTGAATACAAAGTTGTTGCATCTCTTCCATTTAGCAAGTTTTGTTGGATCATCAGGTTTAGGTATCTCTCCATAGACAAATTCAAGTTTAGATTTACAAGAAAGAGACATCTCCATAGCCTTTTTCCAAATCATATAGTTTCTTGCATCAATCAATGGTTGTGTGACTAGAGAAGTACAACTAACCTCATTGTATGGAATGTACAGAGGATCATCGGCAGGATTAACTGATTGAAGTGTTCCACAGGACTTGCAGAAGAACCAGTTTGCGCCATAGATCAAGAAAAGCGGAAGAACAGATGGAAAGGATCAAGATAAGGCTGAATACAAGAAGAATTGATCAACCTGATACTGATACCATGTAGAACTCTGCAAATTGACGTCGTCGGAAAGCTGGAATTGAGCACAGCGTGATGTCAAAATACAGAGAAGAAAAATGAATGTAGCTGAAAACTGAAGCAATTGAATTGATCGGAGAAGAGGGGAATGTCGTTATTTATAACGACCCTCATTCTCAAAATTACAAACAGGTACAGCCTTTTATCATAATTACAATTAGATCCCTAATCTATTTACACTTTGCATTCTATACAGAAATTACAAAATCAATTACGGATCTGGATCTGGATCTGGAGATGTTTCTGGCAACTGCGACGGAGGTGGAGGCGGAGCCGTTGGAGCTGATTCGGAGCTGGAATCACCAACAGTACTTTACCCATAACTATGTCAGTACAGGTCCCCTGATAGATTGTTTTATGGCACAGTCTTGTACCAGCTGTTATTTTGTTCAACTTCAGCTCATGCATTCATTGCACGAAAAGTTTTCTTAACTTGCTGCATAATTAAATTCCTTCCAACACTTGTAATAGCGCAATGTTTCAGATTCAAAAGAATGTAGTATACCAAAAAATGTAAGTGATTCTATTCAGCACTGCCGTTTGTACAATGTAACACCTCTAAGTATGCACAAAATGAATGTGAATGGCAAACTCAAAGTCTCAAACTAACGCCACCAGCCTTATGCCGATACAAGTCATAAGGAGCCCAAATGTAATCGACCAAGCACGCCTTCCTCGCATCTAACCTCACCCAAGGCTTTCCTTTACCACTCCAATGCAACAAACTCACCGGACCAGGATGCAACGACCTACACCTCCCCGTCAAGTTATCACCTCCCAACCCATGCTGATTCCACCTATGCTCAATGCCTTCAACTTCACCACCAAACACCAACAAAAAAGGCGGTAACGAACCTAATTCATAAATCCTACTCTCCTTTTGCACTCTCATCCATTTCTCGATTTTCCTCGTGTATTCTCCCTCCCTCCACTTTTTCAAATCCATAACCATCACTCCTGTGTTAAAATAACACGCTGATTTTCCATCAAACACTTTCCTACGCTTCGGATCATTCCAAAAACCTTCCGTAAAGTACCGAGTAAAATTCGCTTTGCAGTAAACCGGAGCGCCAATCACTCTAGACTCAGCTAACTTAACCTCCCATAGCTTATAAATATCATCAACCACAATAACATCCGAGTCGAGATAAATAACGCGATCGACGCATAAATCTAGCAGTTGCGCCAAATAACTTCTCGCATAATTCAACGGATTGTCCAACGCCGGACGGATTGAAGACGAGATCAGACTGTTGACCAGCTCTTGTTGAAACAAATACACTTTGAATCTCAAATACGGAAAAGTAGATTCAATTGCTGCAACGAGATTCCGATTGTCGTTGTGGTTGTTGGCGATGAGATGAAAGAAGAGATTTTCCGGACATGAGGCGTGTTTGAGGACGGAGTGGATGGCGGCGACAGTACCGCGTAAGTAGTCTGGATCGAGAGTCATGGCGAGATGAATGACATTCGGATCGCATTGGGATTCGGTAGTGAAACAATTTTGAGAGTTGAGATACTGCGGAGCTTGTAGGAATCCAGATGCGGAACGCAGCGTTCTGATTGATTCGGCTGGTGTGAGAATCAGGAGAATTGAAATGAGGAAGAGTGCGATTGAGGCCGGATGAGTAATCATAGAAGCTGAGTTTGCAATTGATGTGGTGAGTTTGCGAAATGGGTTTGTGGAGAATTGTAATGGCTTGCTGTTGTGTATATGCATGTAGTGTTGAAAGGAACGCGCCGACGCGTAGAATATGTGAAGACTAGTCGCATTGGGAAGTGTTTTATTAACGCGTTTTAGGGAGAATGAATGGATGCCAGGCTGTCACACGGAGTTGGAGTGGACTGGGAGACGTTTCGTTATTACGCGTGTCTCGGTGGTGTGCTCCTCTTCTAATTTTAATTCATTGGATTTCATTGACTTATAATAGTTTGAGTTTTTAAAATTTGAAATTATACGTTCTTCTAGTATTTTCTATTTATAAATAATGATTAGTGAATCTATCACTCCTTATCATCAAAACTACTATTTAATTTTAACTGGATAGAAAATACAGTTGGCAATACGAGATTTCAATCCACAATGGAAAATGCGGTATGCACTGGTGCATATCAAGTCTGTAAATGATCAAATTATCCTACTAAATTCACTTTTATAGTCTATAAATATCATGGCTAAAAATATTTTGGTAATTTCAATAAAATTACAATCATTCAGATAAAAGACGTGACGACATCCGGAATCTCGATATATAGACGGATTTCGATGCCCCCAGCAATACACAATTCGCTATTGTGCAGGTTTGAGCTGTTTGTTTTTCTCATTTTTATTGCTGAAATAGGGATGCTCAATGCATCTAGATTTAGTGCAAACAAACTATCCGTGTTCGTATTTTTTATTTTCGTTAATGACTTTATTTATTTTAATTTTTCGGAATATTAAAAAAGTATTCTTTAAAAATGATCTAAAAACATGACTTCAGAAACAAGACTTTCACGAAAAAAATAAACTCGTTTACATTATTAATGCTTTCATTTTCCGTAATTATATAAATAAACTTAAAATGGCACAATTTTGTTTCAGGCTTCCTAACATCTTGGGCCGATCCTGGGCTTGAATATAATATACTTGCGCACGCCCAGTGGGTCGAGTTCTCTTACGGGTCCATATGCTTCTATTGAGATCTCCAAATGTTGGCATGGTCTTCCGACAACGTGAGCCAGTAAGAAGCAACACCGGTGGATATGTTACGTATCTTGTTGGGAGCTGAAACTCCATCGAGCAAATCGTCAGTATCATAAACAATTCGGGTGAAAGACATATTCTATTTTATCAGAGAAATCATTCCTTATATTTTATCATAAAAACATGACTACCCAATACTAAGAAATGACAAGCTACGAGAAGAGCTTAATTAGCAATGCCACCTAATTACATTTTTATTCGAGCTGAAGAAAAAGCTGGTGGGTACATCTCCATAATTCTAACTATAAAATCACAATAATGCTTACCACTTTTTGTTAATAAAAGATGGAAGAAGTTTCGAAAAAGATGTGAATCCTACTAATCAACTAATGGAAGGCAAGCTTTATAATAATAGATGGGTGTACTTTGGGTGATAGGCAAAGTTGACTTTTATATAATCATTACAATTTACACCCAATAATATAACTAACATTTGAAAGTCAAACAATTTGAAAAAGAATAAAAGATCAGGTTAGAGGAGAGATGGGTTTCTTCAGCAATAAGAAGATTCCAATTTAAACAATTTGAAATTCGAGTAAAGATATGAACAGAGAAGCATATGAAGAGATCCCACCAGACATGGAAGATCTCCAGCCCCAAATCTCATGCCTTTGATTTACTTACATGCACGAATAATTTCAAAGATAACCTACGCTAGCTTCATCGATGTCTCACTAATATACAAAGAATTTAAATAGAGAAATGTTAGAAGTAACTGCACTGATCAGTAATTTAATTGTTTCCAGAATTTATTGGTTTAGTGTTAACATTTTTATCAAAATATCCAAACTGAAAAATTAACCACAAAATAAGGATAAAAAGATAAAGCTGACGTTCAGTACACACCAAGCGTCGTGTGGCGATTTATTAGAGAGGCACCTACATAACATGCCAAGCTTCTTCTGAAAATAATTTCTTTACTACTAGAAGTTGACTTATGAATAGCTAGCCTCTATAAATGGGCTGATCACAGGAAGTTATTGTGAAATCAAGAAATCACTCAAGTGTCACTTGTGGTTTTGTCTCATTCAGTTTCGAGTTTTCACAACACAAGGAGATAGATAGATGGACTTGGAGAAGAGCAACGACCTGAAAAAGAAAGCGGTAAGGTTGAACTGTGGGATCGACATACCCATTTTAGGTTTTGGTACTTTCACTCTTGCCAATGACGTTGAGGAGACTATGCAAGCCGTTCAAGCAGCATTGCAGGTAGCCGGTCTCATACCGACTATATATTCATTCCATAGCTCCCATCGTTAAAAGTACCAAAACATGTTCATCTCCTTATCCACAAATTCATGAAGCATTATTAGAAATGTGATATGTATGTAACTATTGCATGCATGGGAAAATGGGAGATCAGCTTCAATGATCTTTCACATTGATTAAGTATGTAGTTTACTAATACTCCAGTTTATGGATTATGTAACAGATGGGGTACAGGCACTTTGATACGGCAAAGATATACGGATCAGAGCCAGCTGTGGGGCGAGCTCTGTCAGATTCTCTAAACAATGTGATTGAAGTTTTCGACAGGTCCGATGTATTCCTCACCTCCAAATTATGGGGAAGTGATCACCATGACCCTGTTTCTGCGCTACGCCAAACATTAAAGTATGCTTAAATAGCATTGTGTCAAGTATAATCAATGTTTTATCAACAACAACAAAAAGTATAATCAATGAAAAGTGCCAGCTTCCATTGTACTAAATATTCTCGTGTATGTTTTTTTTACTTTTGTAGAAATGTGGGAATGGAGTACGTGGATTTGTACTTGGTGCACTGGCCGGTGAAACTGAAACCCGGAGGATGCTCTTATTTGCCAATGGAGGAGGATTTTGAGGCACTGGAGATGGAGACTACATGGGAAGGGATGCAGAGATGTTTGGAAATGGGTCTCTGTAGATCAATTGGTGTCAGCAATTTCTCGTCTCGCAAGGTTCAAAGACTACTAGATTTTGCGTCTGTCCGCCCCGCAGTCAATCAGGTAAACTTATGGTATTTCAATTCAGTTAAATTTGCCATTTCATTTTCAGTATGAACTCAAAAGAATGAATTGTTTTATTTATGATATTAGGTTGAAATGCACCCAATGTGGAGGCAGGGCAAGCTCAGAAAATTCTGCATGGAAAACAACATCCACATCAGTGCATACTCGCCTTTGGGTGGTCCAGGGAATTGCTGGGGGTCGAAAACGGTGGTTGAGCACCCAATTATGAAATCCATTGCGCTTAAACATAGAGTCACTCCAGCTCAAGTTGCTCTGAAATGGGGGATGTCAATGGGAGCAAGCACAATAGTAAAAAGCTTCAATGTAGATAGGATGAAGGAAAACATGAAAGCTTTCGACGTAGAACTCGACCAATGTGACCTGGCCGAAATGGAGAAAATTGAGGAGGTGAAAATAATGCGAGGAGAGTTTCTTGTAAACCAAACTACAAGTCCTTATAAGTCAATACAAGACCTATGGGATGATGAGATCTAGAAAAAGAAGTTTTCAACAAATTTGAGAAACTGAACATCATACAGCTACAATATGCTTCTAAGAGCATCTCCAATGGAGGCTTCAATTATGTAAAAATGCCTACATGGCAACAAAAATAGATAACAAGATACATATTTTGCTCTCCAATGCATTAGGTTAGCTAACTATATTTTTACATATTCTTACTCTCACTCATCAAATTTACTACTCAAACATCCAATTCTCTATTTTTTTCTACCTAATTTATACATATCTTCAATCATTTGCATATACATTATGCATAACCCATTGGAGCAAATCATTTTTTTCATCATTCAAATTTTACATAATTATTATATTAGTATATTTTAGAGAACCATTTTAGCCATCACCATTGGAGATGCTCTAAGTGTACTACCATTCTTATTGTCCAAGGCAATTAATCTAGTTTATTTTTGAATAAAGCGAAAAAAGAGAGAAACCCACTTAAATATATTAAAATCAATGGTTGTGATTTTGTCCCACATTTTTACGGAAAAATGAACTTAAAAATTATCACAATGCATATTCAGTTTTCCTTTATTTAATAATACAAGGGAAAAAGGGACTCAATTCTTTTATTTATTACACAATGGAAATTAGAGTAAAGATGAAATACACACATACTTATTTAAGGTACTTATTATTGGGAGTACGTATAGACTGGATAGTAAAGACTGTTACTTGAGTTTATCATTTTCTTTTGGCTCAACTTAGCTAGTTGAGCTTCATTAATTTCCATTGTGGCACAAAGGAAGGTCGGGATTACGTCTGCAAATCTGTCTTTGACGAGGTGTTAGACGCCCCCTTCGAGAACGAACTGCAATTACAGATAGTAATCAGTCACAGACTATAGTTTTTCATGATAAAGATGATCTAGGAAAACAATATGTGGCAATACTTACATCGTTGTGCTTGAACAGGTCCAGGGGTGCAGGAAGAGAATACGAGCACAAAAATGATGATCAAACTCGTAAGATACTTCCTCATTTCCATGAGTGAAATGATATAACTGAAGTGCCCAAGTGAAGCAAACAAGCTTTCTAGCTAAAGGAGATGTGTTCCTTTATAAACAAACTATCTTCATATTTATATAGCGAAGGGAAGATGCCTGAGACATGTCATTTTCATTGATTATAATGTTATCAGCTTCAAATTAAAGCCATGAAAATTGGCACATATAATTTACTTGGTGCAAAATTGCTTTGATTTTTCTTCCCTCTTTTATGCAACTTGTAAAACTTTGATGATAAGCCTATTTATAACGAGTCATAATCAAGATGGAGCAATATTTGATCCAACCCTTACCTTGGGTCACGGTCTCACATTTCCTTTGTTTGACGGATTGAAGCTGCAAAGATCTAATTATTTATGAATGCTTTCTTTGAGATACCTTTTCTTTAAGATATCAGCAGAAAGGAATACTTGTACAAATGTCATAGTTACTGGACATTACATTTTTGAATCAAATCAAAAGCTTCAGTGACATCAAATTGGGCATGAATTCACATGTGATGCTGATAAACAGACACACCAAGTGTAAATGACTTGTAACCTTTTACAAAAAAGTTTATAAATGTTCTAAACAAGAATTTTCTTCAGCATGAGACTAAGCTCAACTATGCGATATTGATGTGGCTAAGTGAATACATTACACCCTTGTAGATGATGACACAATACATCAGTTGAACAAATGAAACTTCAACTCAAGAAGATTGCAGACATACTATCAAAACATTTGGGATCAAAAGATAATCCATGTGGCGGCCCATTGTAAACAAACTTAGAAATACAGAAGTCTCGAGTCACACTGCTTATAGAAGTAATTTAAACAATCAATATGAAAAAAGTAGAAATTAAAAATCTACAAAATTGTTAATTTGATAAAAGTGTTTATAAACACAAAAATGATGTAAATTTCCAAACATTAAATCAAAAAGAAAATAATAACATGTATATTTGGTGGGTATTGATGCTTACGTAGCCCTAGATTCAAAACGAGCAGTGTCGATAATCAAACTTTGTTCCTACGCGCCAGGCTTCCGATTCTTCTCTTCGACTTCTCTGAACCTTTGGTACGCATCTGTGACGACCTTCTTGATGTTAGGGACTTTGTAATTCTGACCTATGTATATGCCGCAAATCGTACCCGAAATCAGCAACAAGTTGTTCCGTATAAAACCCATTCCCAATCGATCGACCGCTCAACGAATTCTATGCTCCGTCGCTCTTGTAGAACCTTCCAGACTCCAACGGCAGCGTGGACAGCAACACAATTTCTACGAAAACGCAGTCCAGTTTATTTGGGCCAGAACGGATCAGTCCAAACATCGAGCCCAGTCCGTTTCGTGACTTTGTCTAACAAGACAGTTTGACCGGTGGCATTCAGAAGGGGGTTGTTGCTCAGGTCGTTTAAAAATGCTCAGTGAAGCAGAAAATGGAACTGAAGGCTCACTCAGCTTTCGAAGCATTTTTATTAGGACTTAGGAGTTTGTTTGTTTGTATGACTGATGTTTGTTTAACTTGTAGTCCTGGTGGTTTGTTTTCGGTTACTAGGGTTTTTTTTTCGAGTTTGTATTCCTCTTATGCTTTCTTATTTAATGTCAACATGTTGGTTTTCAAAAGTCTTCGCAGAATCTTTTTATCAGACATGTCCCTCTGTTACTTGAATGGCTACCTTATTGATAAGCGCAGTATTATATTTTGAATGATGGCATCCTTTGTTTTGTCAAGCGGCTAGCTAATATGCTATGTTGGAAGTTTGTCTGAATAGTGCAAAAGTCAACTCTTAATTTATCTAGTATTATTTATCTAGCTAATATGTTATCTTTAACTATTTTAGAGATGTTTTAAACTGTTTGTCTAGGGTACATCAAGCAATCCCGGTGAGAAGTAAAACTGTTATCAAGAACAGTGCTGCACCCTCTATCTTCATGCTTAAAGAAAGTTAGGGTATCTGTCATCCGTTTGGTCAATGCATATACTAAACGCCCACAGTTGTGATTTTTTATCTGTAAAAAAACTGAGTCATGAGATGCGTAGAATTTGCATAATTAGCAAATGTTGCATGAACATAACATCTATTGGAGTCTAGGTGCATTACCTAATATCAGTCTTAATCTACAGGAACCATTCTTCTTTGCTCACTTCTTGCACCATGCCAGACTTCATTGAATTTTTTTATAAAATGGGGACTCCCTCTTCTTACATATCACATTTCCTTGATTCCAGGATATCTCTCTCTATCTGCTGCACTACTCGGTAATATACAGTATCTGTTTATTACATTTACCTGCGTTGTCCCTTTTGATAAATGATTTCACAAAATGAAGTCAACTATCATATGCAGATAGTGTCATTTGGTTTGTAATGATCATGATCTATTTACATTGTCGTTTACTTGCAGTACGCAGCTTGATCTTTCAAGCCTGTTGGTATTATGACGCGTAGTGTAGCTGACGAAAGTGCAGCAGTAGGGGATGCATCATCTCGTGAATTGCCATATAAGGTTCCACCGCCATCCAAGGCCAACTTGGGCAAGGAAATCTCAAATGGCTTGGAGGAAATTTTTTTCTCTGACGACCCTCTACGTGAGTTCAAAAACCAACCCCTTTCCCGAAAGTTGCTTCTTTCTCTTCAAGCAGTTTTTCCAATATTTGACTGGGGGAGGTCCTATACCCTCAAAAAGCTTAAAGGTGATCTCATTGCCGGACTGACCATTGCGAGTCTGTGTATCCCTCAGGTTCGAATAGCCAGCAGTTTCATAACTTTTATCCTAAAATATATAGTGTGACCATTAAGTCAACATATATGACTTTTGTTTCTGCACCAGGATATTGCATATGCAAAACTTGCCGGTCTAGCCCCTCAATATGGTCTATGTAAGTTTCTTCTTTTCATAATGTAATAATAATGAATTTGTCTTCGATCCCGCTGAAACCTGAAAATGTTATTTTTTACATATTGCAGACAGCAGCTTTGTGCCACCTTTGGTGTATGCATTTATGGGAAGTTCAAGGGATATTGCTATTGGACCGGTGGCTGTGGTTTCACTCTTGCTTGGGACATTACTTCAAGCAGAACTTGATCCAGTCAAACAACCTGCTGAGTATCTCCGTTTGGCATTCACAGCAACTTTTTTTGCCGGCGTAACTCAGTTTGCTTTGGGCTTCTTTAGGTAATTACTTGTTTCTCACGTTATATATGTTATTTACACCGATCAGCAGCAGCAGTAGATCTGAATGACAAATACGTATAGTATTTATGTTAACTGAATTATATGGCAGATTGGGATTCTTGGTGGACTTCTTATCACATGCAGCCATTGTCGGATTTATGGGTGGTGCAGCCATCACGATTGCCCTTCAACAGCTGAAGGGTCTGCTAGGTATAGTAAAATTCACCAAGAAGACCGATATTATATCTGTTTTGACTTCAGTCTTCCAGGCTGCACGCCACGGGGTAATTTTAATTTTTGCTAACCAATTTCCGATGCATACTTAAATTTTTAACCTTGTAAATTGATTTCATTGATTCCTTCTGAATTGTTTTACAGTGGAACTATCAGACAATACTGATTGGAGTTATATTTTTGGCTTTCCTACTTGTGACAAAATACATTGTAAGAACCAACTCAGTCTCCCTATATATGAGCTAGCCGTTGCAAGTTCGATATGTAATGATTATTACTTGTTGATATAGGGAAAGAAGAACAAAAAGTTATTTTGGGTGCCTGCAATTGCTCCATTGCTATCTGTTATTATTGCCACCACATGTGTTTACTTAACGCGAGCTGATAAGGATGGTGTTGCCATTGTAAGCAAAGGCAAAACAAAACTAATTACCTTTTCGCGTCTTATTCATGACTATATGTATGACTTTTGTTGATAATTGTCGTGTCAGGTGAGACACATTGACAAAGGTATCAACCCTTCATCTGTTGATAAGATATACTTCACCGGTGACTATGTTCTGAAAGGCTTCAAGATAGGTGTTGTAGCTGGAATGGTTGCCCTAACGGTATATATATCTTCTGGAACAGTTCATTCATTTATATGTTTTATGTAATGTGTGTCCTCAAGGCTAATAATAAGTATTTGCAGGAAGCAATTGCCATTGCGAGGACCTTTGCAGCCATGAAAGATTATCATATAGATGGAAACAAAGAAATGATTGCTTTGGGAAGCATGAATATCGCCGGTTCACTCACATCTTGCTACATTGCAACTGGTAACATACTTATAATAACTCAAATATGTAGATGCATGGATCATCGATTCTAATCGATAAATAATTTATTGTTTTCATTTCAGGATCATTCTCTCGCTCAGCTGTGAATTACATGTCAGGCTGTCAGACTGCTGTCTCCAACATTGTCATGTCCTTGGTTGTTTTATTAACTTTGGAACTCATTACTCCGCTATTCAAGTACACCCCAAATGCCATCTTAGCATCTATCATCATATCTGCTGTGGTAGGACTTATCGACATTGAAGCTGCAATTTTGATCTGGAAGGTTGACAAATTTGATTTTGTTGCTTGCATTGGAGCCTTCTTTGGAGTGATCTTTATTTCAGTTGAAATAGGACTCCTGATCGCCGTGGCAATCTCCTTTGGAAAAATCCTATTACAAGTTACTAGACCTCGAACTGCAGTACTTGGACAGGTGCCTAGGACTAGAGTTTACAGAAACATGCTGCAATATCCTGAGGCTGAAAGTGTTCCAGGCATTCTTATCGTCAGAGTTGATTCTGCTATTTACTTTTCCAACTCCAACTACATCAAGGAGAGGTTTGTTGGTCGCCCTAGATCATTTAAAATACATATTCATAGCAGAAAAGTAAACAAGCTATTTATATATTATTTCAGGCTTCTAAGGTGGCTAGTTGATGAAGAACTAAAGACAAAAGAGCACAAGACTGCGAGAATCCAGTATTTGATCGTTGAGATGTCACGTAAGTATCTGAGCTTCGATCCTTTCACATTCCTAATCATAAATTATACCCTCAGCCTGATAACATAAATCTCATTACCTCTACAAAAATGCTGCAGCTGTTACGGACATCGATACAAGTGGAATACACTCAATCGAGGAGTTACACAGCAGCTTAAAAAAGAAGAATGTTGAGGTACATATGCATGCCTAATATCTATAAAGTTTTCTGTCAGGAAATATATTTCTCAATAAAGTTCTGTGTATGCACTGCAGCTAATTATCGCAAACCCTGGGCATGTGGTCCTTGATAAACTCCACGCATCAAAGTTTGCGGAAATTATAAAAGAGGACAATATCTTCCTGTCAGTGGGTGATGCCATCCAAACCTTAGCCCCCAAGGTGGATCAGGCTTGATGGAGTTTTGACATTGAAAGCTAAATATACATAAAGTGGCTCCTCATACAGTGATACTGCATATAAATGCTCCGACTACAGTTCAGGGGAATTCTATTTGTTTCATTGTTTACTTTTTTGATTGTGAATGAGTCAAGGGATCCTTCAGTATCCCCACTTTTGTAAACTGTCTTTGTCAAATCTCTAATACATGTTGTTTTATTTCCTTTGTGCTATTTAATAAAAAAATTGTTGTTGTTTGTTACTCCATTTTTTCCAAATGTCTCAAAAACTAAATATTTTGTAAGTTCATTGAGGCCTGACTTCGATATTTTCTTGTTTGAGCACTCGATTAGTAAAACGCTGCGTTTCAATGCTACTACATCTTCAATTTAGGGGTTTCCTGAACCCTAGGGTTTGAAATCGAGAAAATATAATTGAGCTTGGGATTCTTGGTCAGCTGACGAATCTGCGGAATGTAGAGGGTCGAGCACATTTAAAGGAAGAGCGTGCAGTGAATGGGAGTCGTAATGCGATTTGGACTCCACTACAGAGGGTTGGCAGTGGCAGTAAATTGACGGCTGTAGGATGATTCTGGCGATTCAGGGAAGTTTATTTATCAGCATTGTTATTGCTATGCATATTTCGTTTTCATTTGTACAAAATATTGTGTATGTGCTTCTGGGATTTTGCACATACTTATATAATACTTCGAGACTCGAGTTGATTATCGCTCTGTATTTTAAGACCCCTACGTCCTACTTATCATTTCTTTTGTATTATTAAGTTAGTACTTTTCGTTCGAATAGAATCGTACTAAAGAACTTAAACTGATCCCGGTAAAACTGAGTAGACTTGTAGAACTACTATCTTCAGTTTTGTGTGTATTGGCATACTTATTCAGCTGGCATAAGCGAAAAAATAACAGAGTTGAACTTTTGTTAATTTTATTCTGATTGAGAGAGTCAAACTCTGACCTAGAATTTACGTCTCCATCAATGCTTAATCAAGTCGCTGCCTCGTGTTTTATAATAAGCCAGCCAGATGGCCTTTTTTCATACGGATTCTACATTTAGGAGTTTGTCGAGATTCATCCTCATTAGAAACATGAACTTGTGCAAATAAAATGAATAGATATATCCCATGCCTGTAAGTATACCTATTAAAAGTGCTTAATTTCCCTGGATTTGGATCAGGTCCTCATCAATTTATATTTGGTTTTAGGATATCACGAAGTGTCGATAAAAAAATTAGAAGTCAATCCTCTTAGGCATGCCTTTCCCAGAAGCTAAAGGCCATACTTTTTAATTTTCGTGCTTTCTTCATGCATTTGCTAGGAGAACTACCGTACTTCATCTTGTTTTGCTGCACGTGCACAACTATGGACATTCAGATTACCTCATGCTCGAAGCCTGGAAGTTTATTTGATCAATCTCTGGCCTCCGCAAAAAGGTGAGAATAAACTGTGACCCTAACGTTGCTTGATTTTAGTTGTGAGCCACATGTGGATAAGACATGATCAAATTCATTAATATTAGTTGTCAACAATGGTTTATTTATTAGAGATGGTTGTCCATATACTTTTCCTTCTAATAAACTAGGTATATTTTGATAATTGATTAAGGCACGTCTTCTAATGTTGCTATGGACCATTTATGTATAAGTCATTGAGCTAATCTGGCGATTAAGTGTTAAATTATAATAAATCCTAGACAAATAAAATTTAGTTTCATATTCTAATGTCTTAAGAATGACAAACATCAAATATTGCTAGCAAACCCTAATTAAATTAACTGGGCTGAAGTTTGAATGGCAGGTGTTGAAACGTGCATTGGACTGTTAAGCTTGCCAAACATACTAAGTAGGCACATTCCAAATCAGATCTGATATGATAGCACACTCTTGAGATCTCAAGAATCCATTTTTTGGCTTAAATCCAAATTAGTTTTTGTACTTTGGTCGACATTTTGTTTTACAATTTTATGTTATATAACATCTGAAGACTCATTCACTTAATAGATCATGTGCTGTGAGAATTGAGATCACCCACCAGCCTTACCTATACTTAGTCCATCCATTCATTGAATTACTCATCTATAAATATTTGATCATTTTTTCATCTCTGGTAGAACATTGATCCATATCATTTAATCAATTATAGCTAGTGATGGAGCGCAATGAATCAGACCTGGAGATATCAGAGTCGTCTTCGTATGCAGTTCTGTCGGATGGGGTGCCAAAACCCCCACCGATCCCAGCATCAGTGCACAAGAGACTCAGCATTGCCTCGATCCTGTTCTTGGTATTTTTAATAGCTTTAGCTATTAATAATCAGAGTACGAAGCCTGCTCTGCCAACCGAGCCAGAAATGGAGATTAGTGGAAGGGGAGTGTCTCAAGGTGTGTCGGACAAGACTTTTCCAAGAGGGGCTTGGTTAGGAGATGATGAAGATGCGTATAACTTTACTAACTCCATGTTGGACTGGCAGAGGACTGCTTTCCATTTTCAACCAGCAAAGAACTGGATGAATGGTAGGTCATCTGTCACCTTCCCCTATATTTGTTCTTTCATTAACTAATACCATTTAATATTGTTATATTGAAGCTGTTTGTTAGTTGTTACTAGTATCACTAAACCATTGATACCTTATCAATTAACTAAAGGAAATAAATTATATAATACGATAAATCTGGATGATCTTTTCTCCGTATATGGATTAAGTATTTACTAAGTTGATGATAATCCATATCCTTTGCCAGCCTATGGAAGGAAACTATCCTTCTATAGATTGTCTTTTCTCAAAATTATACGACCAATGATATATCTTGGAGTGACCAGTTTTAGATATTTTATATTTGCATATACTGTGTAGGAGGGTCAGTTGTTTCTTCAAAAGTAGAACAACCGTGATTCCTCTTGTGAGCTACTCACATATTATGGTTTTTCATTTCATTAAACTTATTTATTCAGTACCTTGCATACTCTAATCTGTATGTTCTTCTTGTATGTCCTCTTACCTTGGCCTCTGCCAACTTATGGCGATTGCTACGACATTGCTGTCTCCATTTCAGATCCTAACGGTGAGTTTCCCAACTCATGTTATATGATTTAACTGTTGAGTTATGTTGATTGAAATATAGTACTTTTTTAAATAGAGCTTAAATATCCGAATGTAAATAAAATTTTTAGAACGAGTTGAATAACATTTTGTATCTGCAGGTCCATTGTACCATAAGGGCTGGTATCATCTATTCTACCAATATAATCCAGATTCAGCAGTATGGGGTAACATTACTTGGGGTCATGCCGTGTCCACCGATCTCATCCACTGGCTCTACCTCCCTATAGCCATGGTCCCAGATAGATGGTTTGACTTGAATGGCGTTTGGACCGGTTCTGCCACCCTCCTTCCCGACGGCCAGATCATCATGCTCTATACTGGTGACACTGACAACTATGTCCAAGTTCAAAATCTTGCATATCCCGCTAACTTATCTGATCCACTTCTACTCAACTGGGAAAAGTATGACAACAACCCCGTCATGGTACCACCCAGCGGCATTGGCCTTAAAGACTTCCGTGACCCGACAACTGCATGGCAGGGTCCTAACGGAACGTGGCGTGTTCTGATCGGTTCAAAGGTGAATAAGACTGGGATCGCTCTTGTCTATCAGACATCAAACTTTACTAACTATGAGTTACTAGATGGGGTGTTACACTCGGTTGAAGGGACCGGTATGTGGGAGTGTGTGGATCTGTATCCTGTTTCCACAAATGGGACGGAGGGATTGGATACTTCTGCCAGCGGGCCGAATATTAAGCACGTGCTCAAGGCTAGTTTGGACGATGACAAGCATGATTATTATGCATTGGGGACTTATGACCCGATTAGTGATAAGTGGTACCCTGACAATGCGGAGCTGGATGTTGGAATTGGGTTGAGGTATGACTATGGTAAGTATTATGCTTCTAAGACATTTTATGATCAGAACAAGGGGAGAAGAATTTTGCTAGGTTGGGTTGGTGAGACTGATAGCGAAGCTGATGACATTACGAAGGACTGGTCCTCTGTTCAGGTCAGTTAGTCGTTAGTAATTTTATCTCGATTTTTTTTAACTGCGTTCACTCTGATTGTCATTTCCTACAGGTGTGGTTTTATTGAAATGACAGTAATTTGTAAACAGACAGTCAGTAAGCATTGACAGTCGCTATATTTAAGTAGTGCCTGTTTATACTTATGTCGCGATTGCATCTAACTGGTGCTTTATTCTGCTTGAACTACAGAGTGTGCCTAGAGAGGTTGTGTTTGATAACGAGACCGGAATGAACATAATCCAATGGCCGGTTGATGAGGTGGAGAGTTTGAGACTAAATAGCACGGAATTCCTTGACATTGAGCTTCAACCCGGATCAGTTGTCCCCGTTGACATTGGCTCAGCATCCCAGGTAATTAATCCTCTGCACCTACGTCTATTTGCTAGTATATTGTGATTTGTATACGTGAAACATATTTTGCCAATGTGGGCATAATTTAACCTGATTTGTTCTGCAGTTGGACATAAGTGCTGATTTTGAGATTGATAAGGCAGCACTAGACTCACTTTTGGACAGCAATGACACCGATGAGGACTATATATGCAACGGGACTTTTGGAGGATCTCAAACCAGGGGAGCATTAGGTCCCTTTGGGGTCATAACTCTGGCTGATGAGTCCCTAACTGAGCTGACACCGGTGTATTTCTATGTTCTAAAATCAAACGGCACAATCAAGACCTGGTTTTGTACCGATCAATCCAGGTTAGTTAGCAATTGAATTTATCTTTTGATCTCTTTTGGCTCGGGGCGTAGAATTAGAAAATGAGATGACGAATGCTGATTTTCATGCATCACAGATCATCCTTGGCTAACACGGTTGGGAGGCTGGTTTATGGGGGCATTGTTCCTGTACTTGATGGAGAGAGTTTTTCAATCAGGATCCTGGTATGTGAAACATTGGTCACTTTTTTGACAATTGTTGACAACTTGATATGAATGGAACTTTTGGTACATATAAACAGGTGGATCATTCAATTGTTGAAAGTTTCGCGCAAGGAGGCAGAACAGTGATCACGGCTAGAGTGTATCCAACTCAAGCTATTTATGGAGCTACAAGGCTCTTCTTATTCAACAATGCCACTGATGTTAATGTCACTGCTTCACTCAAGGTATGGGAAATGGATTCTGCTTTCATTAAGCCATTCCCACTTAACCAAATGAATTAGCTTCTCTTATAGAATGCCCCACTTTTGTTGTAATCCCCTTCCATTATTTTCGAGCATTGTCGCTGATAGTTGATGAGAAAAATGCAATTCCAATTCCTTTTCCGATCCAACGCGTAGCTTGTTTGACATCAGCATGAATCATTACTCATATGAATTTTAAGAACTGGACATGTTACTTTTTTGCTTAAATTGTGTACTACATGTAAATATGTGAAAGCATTTAATCATTTATTAATAGCCCAATCAAACTATAACTTTAAATAATAAATCTTAAGTTGATTGATGTTCAAAGACCTGAAGAGTAAGGCACACCAGTGGCCGGCAGCCAGGCCTGACCAGCTATAAAGCTCCCAACTGTAAACCTTGAAGCGGAGGTGGGATTAGTGATGACCCTAACACCACCCCATTTGACTCTCAAATTGGTGGCAGAGCGAGGTCCTAAATTTTTATACTCTGCATAATACAGAGTATTTTGAGCAAAGTTACTCTTCTCCCAAGCCAACCATCCGCTAGGATCGATAAACGAGTCGAGGTATGATTTCATTATAACTACCCTCGAGTATGCCTGCCATGGCCTCCCAAGGTACGACTTATAACTTGCTTCTACTGGCCTCAAGTCATTTGCCGCCATTATTCGGGAGTTGTGAATAGCTATGCCTGTGTTCTGATTCGGGTCATTTCGGCCTTGGGCTGTGATGACATTCACTTGCCCCCATAATGGCTTTCTTACGTATATCATGCAGTTTTGGAAAACTGCAGCTGCATTTCCGAAGATGAAGTCTATTGTGCCGTATATGTAACATTCTCTGTAGAATTGGCGCTGAGAGTGCACCATTAGACTATCTTGGTACCCTTGAATGGCAACTCGGTAGAAGACTGAGAGGTCTGAAGCTGACCGAAGTGCCACTGCTTGGCCCTTCAAAGGGCCGGCCGTGTTGATAAATGTAATATCACGAGCCATGAATCTCATCCCATTGATACCTACAACAATAGATTCACATTTTCAATAACAAAGTCATACATTATTCAATCTATATCATTCACGACTTGAATCTAGTGATAAAACGAAATCTAAGATCTAGCCATTCAGTCAACCATGTGATATAAATTCTAAGCAGTGATTTATACATTAAGTGTGTGCATGTGGCAAGCACTTAGAATGCGGGCATTACCTGCAGTTGCGGAGTTATAAGTGGTATAGCCTCCCTTGACGCTACGGCCACTGGTGATAATGGTGTTTTTCATCCCATCACCAACCATTACAACATTATCCACTTTGTTAGGAACATCAATATTCTCCTTGTAAATCCCTCTCTTGACGTAAATAATGAACTTAGAGCTTGTTGAGGTACGTTTAGATGCGACATTGATGGCAGATTGTATGGTGGTGTAACGTGATGACCCATCTTTAGCGACGACAATGTTAGCCCTAGAAGCTAATGATCTAGATGCTAATAGTCTTCTCTCGTTTCGTGTGACCCAGTTTGGAAAATCTTGTGATCCAACATCTGTGAAATTCGTGTCGTTGCCTAGTAAAGCAGCGTTGATGGCCAAACTATTACTAATCATTTCGGACACATTGTACTGATTCAATGGAGAGATAAAGCTTGAAACATTAAGCTCCTTGGATCCAGCTTGGCAAGTCTGAATGTTGGTCAAGGCGGAGCTTAGCCATGTTTGTGCATCGAATGCAGTGCAATTGACCCCAGTGTCAGCGATTCCTCCTATTGTCCGGTTAAGTTGGAGGATGGTATCGTCGTAGAGGCCATGACAATCTTGCCATGCAGACATTTGACGATGCGTTTCACAACTAGGTTTATATGCAAGGACTTGCTTGTGGGCTAGTTTTGCACGTTCCATGGAGACCTTGAGAATGAGTTTGCGGAAGTCATTTTGGTGCTTAGGTGGGCGGTCATGGTATCGGGTAGCCATTAAGTACTTGCATGACTTTGGATGAGGAGTTTTGTTGCACCACCAGTTGATGCTGCCGGATTTTGATAGGTTGAGTGTGAATAGTGATGAGGCTGTGATTGAGATTAGGAGGAAGAGAGAGATAGAGATTCTTGGCGCCATTGGCGCCAGCCTGTAACTTTAGAGAGAGGAGGGGAAGATCTAAAGAGAGTTACGGAACGATGTTGCTATGTTTTTCTCGGATCTCGAAACTTTGTATATTTATACATGGCGTGAAGGTTTCAATGCTTTGTTTTAGTTTGAAGATATGAATTAATTTTGAGAGATCATGTGGGATGACAGTTGACAAGTTGGTTCTCTTAAGCTAAACAAGTGTTCTATACTTGGTGGGAAACCAAACTAAGCATATGCAATTTTTCTCAAAAGTTGACACCATTTTCATGTTCTTAAATAGACTACATTACGTGCATGAATATCAAATATCATGTACATTATATGATGTTGATTTACCTATAACTTTAGAACTAAACGATTACACGTAACTGAAAATGTTGTATTATTTGAAGAGATGATGATTGGTGGATGGAATAGCTCGTATGCTAATCAAGTAATGATGTACATTCGAATGCATGATATGAGTGTTTCAGAAGTCATACATAGGAGAATGCTACGTCGCTGGATTATTACAAATATACATGTTAGAAAATGAAGATTCAAAAATGGTGATCTGGATAAGGTGGTAGGCATAAGATACAGCTGAAATAAAGTAAATATGCAACCCTGGCAATTGCCACTACAATAATGAGCTCGAGAAGAACGCCGTTGAAAATGGTGCATGTGTTAAATGGTACTGGTACATGGTGGTGTGGTGTGTTGTCATATACCTTTTATCTAATCTAGTGACATTAATATTTTCATCAGAGAGAAATAAATATAAGGCATTTGAACAAACCTGTATTTTCAATTTCTTATCCGAACTATTAATTTTTCTAAAAATTTGGAATTTCGATAAATATTAAGGTTGTATTCTCGAATATGTATTGTGAAGTCTGAAGTGGTTCAATACAGTGGCGGAACCAGGGGGCGGAGGGGGGCTGGAGCCCCGGCGAGGAAATTTTTTTTTTTACCAGGTATAATTTATCATAATTCGATTTGGAGCCCCGGGTAAAGTAATTATTTGAGCCCCGGCTGAAAAAATTATTTGAGCCCCCGCTAAAAAAATTATTTGAGCCCCCGCTAAATTTATTACTACGATTTTTTTTATAAGTCCGATGATTTTTTGAGCACCGGACCACCGGTATGAAATGTATATAGTTGTTATTTAACAATTCTATTTTGTTACATTAAAATTTACTAAATGCCAAATATAAGAAATGATAAAATTAAAACTAAGGCATCAAGCGTAAAACACTAGGACTATGTCATAATAAAATCCTAAATATTCACTAAATTAATTAAAATTAAAATTAATAAACAAAGCCCAACTGCCCAACTCCCCAAGCCCAATTGAAGCCACTGCCGCAGTCCGTATTCCGTCCTTCGTCCGCGATTTGTTCCAATCGCCACTGTTCCACTTCCGGCCTCCGGCCTCCGTGCGTTCCAGCCTCCGTCCTCCGTCCGTTCCAGCCTTCCAGCCTCTGTCCGTTCCATCCGCAAGACCGCCACTGTCCGTTCCATCCGCCAGAATGATGTGATGGACAGATTTTTAATCAAGAGGCCAAGGTCTTGTTCAGTTCAAAATGATGCGGATGATGAGGATTCAAATGTCGGAAATTCTTCGATTAGAAGGGTCGGTTTGGATTTTAATCCGGATGATATTATATCGGATCCGGGAGATCGGGTTCCTATTGAAAGTTATGATGCCAAAATTAGAGAACAAGTTCGTAGAGCATATCTTGCTAAGGGCCTTATCAACCAAAGATGAATATTTTTCCGAAAAACCAAAAAGGTAGAAGTTTTCAAAAGAATTGGTTTAAGGACTATGATTGGTTGGAGTATAGTGTTTCCAAAGATGAGGCATATTGTTTGTGGTGTTATCTATTTAAATCAAAGAAAGGACATCAACCGGGGAGAGGTGTTTTTACATCAGTTGGTTTTAACAATTGGAAGAAGGCATTGGAAGTGTTCAAAGATCATGTTGGGTTAGTCGGTAGTTTTCACAACGAAGCTGCGGGATTTTGTCGGGCATTTAAAAATCAAAGGCAAAGCATATCACATGTTTTTTTAGCGCAAGGATACGAAATAGAGATTGAGTATCGCAAGCGCTTGACTGCCACTCTAAGTGTGATTCGGATGCTTTTACGTCAAGGTCTTCCTTTCCGAGGTCATGATGAATCAGTGAATTCATTGAATAAAGGAAATTTTCTAGAATTTCTTGATTGGCATTGCAGAGAGAAAGGAATAACTAGTGGTCCTGGAAATTGTCAACTTACATCTCCAAAGGTGCAAAAAGAATTAGTGAGTGCTTGTGCAAATGAGACAAGAGCACTTATATTTGCAGACATTGGGGATAAGTTTTTTTCACTTATGGTTGATGAGTCTCGAGACGTTTCTTTAAAAGAACAAATGGCTGTTGTCTTTAGATATGTGAATAACAAAGGCGAGGTAATTGAACGTTTTATTTCATTGGAACATGTGACCGATACGTCATCTCAGTCGTTGAAAAGTGCCATTGACATACTATTTGCAAGACATGGATTATCATTATCTCAATTGCGAGGTCAAGGGTATGATGGAGCTTCAAATATGAGTGTTAAATTCAATGGCTTGAAGTCACTTATCTTGAATGAGAATCCATCTGCATACTTTATTCACTGCTTTGCTCATCGGCTTCAATTGGTAGTGGTTGCCGTGGCTGCGGTAAGCGACTTTTTCCATCATTTGTCTCAAATTGTTAATATTGTTGGAGCATCTTGTAAGAGAAAGGATAAACTTCGACAACTTCAGCATGAAAGACTTCTTAAAGACTTGGAAAGTGGTGAAGCTGTTTCTGGTAAAGGAAAAAATCAAGAGATTTCTTTAACTCGACCAGGAGATACACGTTGGGGATCACATCATCGCACCATTGTCCGTCTTTTTCTTATGTGGCCATCAGTCGTTGAGGTACTTGGGGATGTATGTGATGATGCCGTTAATCAAGAACAGAAAGGTATAGCACAAGGTTTACTTGAAAAGATGCAAACATTCAAGTTTGTATTTACATTGAGTTTGATGAAAGAGATCTTAGCAATTACCAATGACTTATCAGAAGCTTTGCAAATGAAGACTCAGAATATCACCAATGCTATGACTATGGTTCAGGCTACAAAAGTGGAACTACAATCATTAAGAGAAGACAGGTGGGAGACTTTTTTAGATGTTACACAATTTTGTGTTGAGAACTTCATCGAAGTACCTAACATGGATGACCAAGTTCCCAGTCGTGGTCGTTCAAGGCGTGAAGGACAAGTCATCAAATACTTTCACTTATACCGTGTTGAAATATTTTGTGAGGTTAGTTACTTTCATTAGTCACGTAACTTTGGTTCATTTTGTGCATTTTATGAGTTACATTTTTAAATATGTCATGCTAAATTGCTAATATATCTATGTGTTTCAACTTTCAGGTGATTGATATTATTTCTCGTGAGATGGATAATCATTATCAACATATGCAAACTCGAAGAACGCAGTTGTCTTCATCTAAATCTAGCAATAGCTAATGAAAAGGTAGTAAGTTTACTTTGTCATACTGATGTTTTGCTAATTCGACTAAATGTACGTTGTTTTCAGGAATTTTTCTCATTAATATTTAATTATTTGTTGTTGTTATTTGCAGATAGCTCGTACCTCCTAAGCTTTTGAGCCCCGGCGAATATTTCGTCCTGATTCCGCCACTGGTTCAATATTGTTGTGTATGAAGAAATTCTGTACGTTGAATAGAAATCCAAATTAGGCTTTTATCTTCAACTTGGGCCGAGGGCTTTCTTAGGCCCATAATAAGTGTCTTTGACTGAAGTATGACTTTGTTGACTTTTAATGTTCTAAAGTATTGAGTTAAAGTTGCAGTCCCCATAAATAGTAAGAAAACATAAATAGAATAATAAATATATGCCTCCAAATTCAGTTATAAAAGTTGATCCAATTTAACCAAAATTGAGTAGCAAACAAATTCTATGATCTAAACGAACTCATCTCGAGACGAAATGAAACAAACAAAGTACAATACAATGTAAATACGTACCAATTACTTTTTTCGATGCAGAAATCTTCGTTTCCAAGGAACATAAAATCCAAGGAGAAAAAGTGGGCACGTCTTTGACTTACATCTTACATGACATGAGGTGGTGGCATACGTGATAAAACATACCAGTTTTTATTTTATTTTATATTTGAAGTGTCTCTTATTTCTCTATTTGGACTCCGATTTTTAATATATGTAAAAAGTCAAAATTAGACAATGCACAAAGAGATAATAAATTAATAAAGTAATTCATTTTTATAACTTAATGAAAATAATTACATATGAAGATATAAATTAAAAAATAATGATGGATAAAGATAACTTCTATCTCAAAATAGATAAAACGGCTGGAAATTATATAAATTATTTTAATCAAAAAGATATAAATTGTTTTAATAAAAAATTCAGTATTAAGATCATGTCTTAAGTTTCGTAATGACTAACCATGTGGTTATTTTATCAAAACTATAAATAGACAAATAAAAGTAAATAATAGGAGTAATTATATATCCTATACTGCTCTCCCTTATTAATGAAACTGTATATAGTATATACTATTTTTTTAATACGAATAAAGCGGTGTGGTTATTTATCAAAACTAAAATAGACAAATAATTTGCACAAATCGAAAGTGCATTCAATACATCTTGTATATATAAAGACTAAATTGTCAGTCACACACCTTTCTTTAATCTCCACACTCAAAATTCATCGGGGCAGAAAAGGATGGAAACAAGCCTAAAACGGAGTGTTCGGAAAGTGTTGATAATAGTGGTGTTACTGTTGGTAGTGAGTGCTAAAGAGCTTCAAGGATATGACTATGCTGATGCTTTGAGCAAGAGCATCCTTTTCTTCGAGGGACAAAGGTCCGGAAAGCTACCACCAAACCAGAGATTGAATTGGAGAGGAGACTCTGCTCTACAGGATGGTCTCCTGTCTCATGTCAGTTCTCTATGTTCCTATTCAATTGTTTCATTCAATTCTCAATTGCTTTAAAAGTCGGGTCCACTTGGTTTGTGTCGTAGTGTAAAAGGTTTGACATATATCACATAATGTGTCGTTGTTTCAGGTTGATTTGGTCGGGGGATACTATGTGACAGGGGACAACGTTAAATACACTTTCCCAATGGCATTTACAATCACAATGCTCTCATGGAGTACATTGGAGCATGGAAATGGCATGGGGATAGATGATATGGGACATGCGCTAGAAGCCATTAAATGGGGCACTGATTACCTTTTAAAGGCCAGTGACACTCCTGGGGTTATATATGTTCAAGTTGGCGAGACTCGTTGGGAGCATCAGTGTTGGGAAAGACCCGAGGATATGGATACCCCTCGAACTGTTTTTTCTGTGAATAAAACTCACCCTGGATCAGATGTGGCTGGGGAAATTGCTGCTGCTCTTGCGGCTTCTGCATCTGTGTTCAGGACTGTTAATTCTTCTTATTCCGCCAAACTTATCAAAAGAGCCATTTCGGTAAGGACATACATATATACTAATATCTATTGAAAACTAAATGAAATCTAGAGACACTAATCTTTAAAAAACATTTGATGTAACAGGTTTTCAAATTTGGCAATCGACGCAGAGGGACATTTAAAAACAGCCTAGGGGCAGAGACATGCTCACCTTACTGTGGCTCAGGTGGATACTTGGTAATTATCCATTACCTGAAACTGTACATATCTGTATATTTGATTCGACAATCAAAAACTTACTGATGATCAATGTTCCGGAATATATCTATAAATTCTAAGAACAATTGTTCATTTCACTATTGGAAATCTCATTGTTTGTAGGATGAATTGATATGGGGAGCTGCGTGGCTTTATAAAGCAACAAACAGAAGTAGATATTTGAAGTATGTAGAAGATAATGTGCACCGTCTGGGAAATTCAGGAAGTATTGATGTTTTCACTGAATTTGGATGGGATTATAAGCACGGAGGAATCAGTATTCTTATGTCTCAGGTTAGCTCATCACACTTTCAAAATCTTTCGCTTGTATGACGTACAAAATATTTGCTAACATTTAAGTGTTCTGTTCCTGAATATTTTGTGTCTAGTTTTTCATGCCGAAACAACAAAATGAAACAAACATCTTCATCACAAATGCTGATCGATTTACGTGTGGGGTACTGCGTGCATCTCCTACACCAAAATCTGTCAGGTTCTCACAGCGTGGGCTACTATATAAACCTGGTAGAGGAGCTAATATGCAGCATGTGACGGCTTATTCATTCCTCCTCGTAACGTATTCCAAGTACTTAAACAACCAGTCTAGAAATGTTTACTGCAAACAAGGTGCCAGTGAGATATTCGCAACTCCACCTGGGCTTCTTTATGATGCACAAATACAGGTTCATACTGACTCCGATCATTGACTATATCAACATTTCTTCTATTACTAGATTCTGTCTTAACTCTGATTAATTTGATTTGTGATTGAATATTTGCAGGTGAACTACATACTAGGTGGCAACATATTCAACATGTCTTATATGGTAGGATATGGAAATAAATATCCTAGAAGAATTCGCCATAGGAGCTCAAGTTTACCATCCGTTGATGTACGCCCTGAACCATTCAAATGTCATGAAGGATACACATACTTCAATGCTGAAGATCCAAATCCTAATGTTCTTGTCGGAGCAGTTGTCGGAGGGCCTAATATCGATGACTCGTATGCAGATACAAGAGAAATATATTCGCAATCCGAACCAGCTACATACATAAATGCTCCCCTTGTGGGACTATTGGCTTTCTTTAAGGCACATCCCTACTGAGTTTAAAATAGTTGGTATAGAGGTTTTAGAGAAAGGTTTATGTTGTGTGCTTTTTAGTTGTTATATTGTGATCAATCATTTCCCATAAATACATTTCTAATCTTTTGTTACAAGTAACATTGGACAGTTGCCACGTTGAAAACCACAAACAATGCCATTGGTCCTGCAGCGTTTTACGCATGTACTTTAAAATAGGCCCCGTATTTTCGGGTTTTTTTGTAAAAAAAATTAAACTCGTACCCGATTCGAGTAGTGAAATTTCAGGTTCGGGTTTATAGATTTTAAAAAAATTTAAACCCGTACCCGTACCCGACCCGCGTATTTTGAATAAATAAATATTATAAATAAATAAAAAATGGATCTAAGAATATTATAAATAAATAAAAAGTGATTAAAGTCATAGAATAAGATTCATAAACTGTTATTTAGTCCTTGACTAACTTGAATATAATAATTTGAGCAAAAAAATAAACATGATGTGTATATCAAATATTATTATAATAATTTCATTCTTCCCGCCTATGCGTGGAAACTGTCGATTGATGCTCAATGCTTGGATATTGATGGATTATTGAAGTTCATTGGTGGTAGTGCCTAGATGGCTTGTGCGATCAAAGTATTAGTTGTACTCGATGAATATGTAATATCTTGTACTCAATTGTAAACCCACCCATAAAAAAAAAACAAATATTATTATGAATATATAAATATGTATTTATAGGCATAATGCGGATTTGCGGGTTTGATTAAAAATTATATATTAAATCCGTACCCGACCCACATTGTCCAAAATCCGATCCGAACCCGCAAATCCGCATTATGCCTAATCCGGATTTGCGGGTTGAGTTCGGGTTTTCGGGTACATTGAGCCACCCCTACTTTAAAAGCTCCATACCTTCTTAGTCGAGTTCGTGACATTTTTGAGTGTTTTAGAAGATTAAACACGTCGAGAATAACATTTATTAGACATGCACTTATAGATACACACTCCACGTCAATCTTTCAATCTAAGAAATTAAAACTAATCACATGCATAAGCACATGGGATTAAATCCTAAGATTACGCTCCACATACCTTAATATTAGCTAATGATGCCATTTGTGTATGTATAAATGGCGACTCTTGATATAACAAACAACTCAAATGTATCATTAACATATCCCAAAGCCATGAAAAGCTTCACTCAATTCCATTTCAAGCCATGCTTCTTCATTTCCTTATCAATCCTCGCACTTATTATTTCCACCATGCAACCATCCTTAGCAGCATCCTCCTCCCTCTCCATTTCCAAAAAGTTCATCAAAACATCATGCAACGAAACTACTTATCCCAAGGTGTGTTACACTTCGCTTTCGCCCTACGCTACTTTCGTGGGGACGAATCTCAAGAAGCTCGCAAAGGTCTCCCTCAGCTTGACGTTAAAAACCGCTCAAAACACGACTTCAGCCATTTCCAAGATACTAAAGCAAAAGGGATTGAAGAAGACTGAAATAGCTATTGTTGAAGATTGTGTGGAGAATGTGAAGGATAGTGTCTATGAAGTAACATTGAGTATAAAGAGCTTTGAAAAACTGAAATGGGATAGTAAGAGTTTTGACAAATACACAATGGCAGACATCAAGACGTGGATGAGTGCAGCCATTACAGACGAGGATACGTGCATGGATGGATTTGAAGGGCAGATAGTTAAATCTAGCATTAAGAGTTCTATCAGGAAATACATTCTAAAATTGGCTATGGTGACTAGTAATGCATTGGCCATAATCGACATGGTCTCGTATTGAGATGCTAGGCAAGTCTTAATATTATGAACTTTCTAATTAAGATTAAGTACTCTATATTAGCCTACCGTAGTATAATTATTGGGTAGTCGTGGTCCAACTGACCAGTTGTCTCGATCCATAGTTAGTGAATGCCTAAGTTAGTTATGTATTAGTTATAAAGCTACACTTTATAAAATGGTATATAAGAAAAAATATAAGAAAGTTCTCGAAAATGATTAAAACCTGATATTTTGAAATTCAAAAGAATTTTGTTTTGTTCTTGATTTTTTGTGGATTTTCATATCATTTCCCACATTTTTGTGAGTTAAATACGGGAAACCATCCAGGTATTAGTAGGACATAGCTTACAAAAGGTTTAAATTTTCTCAAAGAATGCTAAAAATCAGGATTAAATTATCAAAAAATCTGAATATTTGAAAAACGAAAAAATGAGAGAGTATATTTTTTAAAGCTCAATAAAACTATCAAATATTTTGGTTGTTCAGGTAACCGTTTAGCAGAATGGAGCTAGAAAATAACAGAAAGTGTATCTTCTAGAGCACGTAATGATTTAAACATCTCAGTGGATTTACATCTCATCAGCAGTAGTTGGCGAACTTGATTGATGTTCTCCATTTATTACATTTAAACAGACCACATGACATTTTGAATCATTAATTAAAACTGTTGTTTTTGATCAATATGAAATGATTCAAAGTTCAACTGCAAATTTCACTGATTGTGTTTACTGGCGGGCCTAACTTGGATGTACTTGCTTGGTTAATTGTTGTTGGCGCAACCGTGATTACCGCACAACAACTTTGGGACAATGGTCTAATTTCTATGCGACAAGTTTTAAAGTCAATGATATCTTTCTGTTGTTAGGTTAAATTAGGTCAGTTGATTTACACAATGTCGTTGATTTTAGTACATGTAGTAATAACATGTTCTTAATGAGCTTCGAAAGAATGTACTCATCAATGCGGATGTCCAATTTTGAGCTTTAACAAAACATATTCTATTTTACAGACGAAGAACGCTATAATGACTAGTTCATAACTTGATTTTATTTCCTTATCATAATTTTTACAGACCCCTCATACTTCCTTAAAACTACTCCGTAGCATATTTATATGACATTGTGACAGTAAAGTACACGAAAATCGATACATTAGTTTCCGGCATACTGATTGACAAGAGCCAGAGCATTACTAGTGACTTGTGCAACATTAATAATCTTAGCCTTAATAGACTCCTTAATCCTCTTGTTCAACCCTTGCCCTGCGAAATCATCGACACAAGTGTTCTCATCAGTCAGAGCAGCGCTCATCCACGTCTCAACGTTACTTATGTGCCATTGGAAGTCCTTGTCTTTTTTGCCTTTGATCAAGTTAAGTTCATCCAATGCCATTTTCAATCTGTTAATGGTATCACTCATTTCCTCCACGCAGTCTTTGACGACGGCTATTTCCCTCTTTTTTAGACCTTTCATTTTGGCTAGCCTTGTGACGAAGGTTTTGGTGGATTGGGCTCTTGTGGAGCTGACTAGCATGGCAGCACGAGCGAGTTGGCGCGGGTCTTGTTTTATTACGGAGGCGTAATCGGAGAGGGATTGTATGCAAAGGGCAGGGTATGTTGTGAAACTGCACTTGGATTTGATGAAGTTTGTAGGAGAAGAGGGTTGAGGTGCTGAAGCTGTGACCATTGAAATGGCACATAGAGTGTAGATAAGGAGAGTTGGGAAAGCCATAGATGAGATTTGTGGTTTGATTTTTGGAATGAAGAATATATGAATTATGATAGAAGCGAAGTGAGATTTATAGGGTGTAAAATGAAGTGTTAATGTGCCTTGTTATGTTGGTTGCTTATTTTCTTGTAATGCAACATGTGAATATGATTTCTATAAACATTATTATGTTTGCCATGAACGAAACGACACAGTTCAAGCAATTATTTGTATGAAACGGCACCGTTTCGATTCTGATAGCGTCACGATTGAGTCAATTCAATGCACGAGTAACGTCGACAAGTTACCCAAAATAATGTAGTAAGTAAGATGCGCGTAGACAGAAACGACAAGAAACGAATTCAGAAATTGAGCAATAATTCAAGGTAAGGTTGTCTTTGTCGGATCTCTGTTAACAAGTTTTCGTAAATAGTATTTAAATTGGTATTTTTTGGATTTGTATCAATAATGTTTGTGCTATAAAATGACCATATGTTATACTGAGAGGAAATCAGGAAAATGAAGATATATTCTATTTAGAATGTTATTAATCAGCCATTGAAATACATATCTGGTAAAGAAATTAATTTTTTTTCGCTTAAATGATATTTTTAAATACATATTCTTGTTTTTATTAGGTTATAAGAATGATTTTTTTTAGCTCAACTGCTATTTTTAAATGTATATTCTTTTTTTCGTTAGGTTATAAGAATGAATTTTTTTGTTTCCAAGTTGTCATTTTTGTCTTCAACTAATATACAGCCAATTAACAAGACTTAATAGGGTTTTGTTACGTTAACCTATGCCAATATTATGACCATTCAATTATTTATTGTAATCTAGCTAGCTAATAGCCTAATCCAAATTCAAGCGAAATTCATATTAAAGAACGGAAGAGGGAGTGTTTGGATTGAGTAGAATGTTCTGGCAAGTGTCGGCAGAGAAGTGAGTTGTGAAGGGCTTCTGTGCATGTGATCGATTTTGATTAGATAAGTATACAACGCATGATATTTAAACGCAAATTCCTTAAGACCGACCACCCACCCACGTTTGTTATGGATAGGGCTGCAAATGAGAGGAGTCGAGTCTATTTGCAAAACTCGAACTCGCTTGTTTACATAATTAAGTGTCTAACTCGAATTTGATTCAAACTCGTTGAGTAGACCTGGCAAAAAAGCCCATAACCCACTATCCGTCCATTACCCATCTGTTAAAATTTTGCCCACTACCCGCTCATTTATATTAATGGGTAATATACTCATTACCCGTTAATGAATCATTTAAAAGAGGGTAACCCGTTTATCCGTTTAACCCATAAAAATATAACTGAAAATAAAAAAACGTAAAAAAAAGCAAAGGTCCTCTTTCCGAAACTCAAATTCATCGACGCCAAACCTGAAGCCGTCGACATCAACCTCATCGCAGTTCTTCAATATCATTCCGAAACTCAAATTCATCCTTAGCTCTATGAATCTATGGTAAGACTGACTAGGTTTTTGTTTCATGAGATTTAATTTTTTCTCTAATTTCAATCGAATTTTTTAGGGTTTCAAACAATTGATTTGGGGATTAAGAAGTGTGACTTGCGTGTAATTTCAGAGCTGGATTGGTTAAGGTTGTTTTATGCGCCTTGAATCTCTGGTAAACTTTTCTCCCTTTCCTTAGCTCTATGTTTGTATAGAGCAACATGAATCCTTGGTTGAAATTTAATTGTCTGTCTTGGTTGTGGACTTGTGTTCAATGCCAATAACCATTCAACAGACACGCTACATGGATGCTTGGTTGGAACTTGTCTTTAAGATTTATGTATGTGTTTTAAGCAAAGGGCTTTTGAAGTGAGATCAACAAGAAACTGGAAATATCCCCACACAAGTTTTTTGGGGTCTTGCACTGGATACTGTCCTCCCATTCATGTTGTCCTGCTCTTTCATTTTGTTTATACAGGATTTGTCTTCTTCAAATTGAAAATGTTTGATCATTTTTAATGTTATCAAATTTCTGATGTGCCCTTTTGTTTTCATGTTGTTTCATTGTTTGCTCTCATTTATCATGTTGTTTAAGGGACAATCAGTGTATAATTGTAGTGTTTGAGCAACAAAATATAATTGCCGTGATACTAGACTCATTTTATCATTTTTTTTATAATTTGATAATGTAGTGCTGGGATATTCATTGCATTGTCAAGTTGTTGAACATGTTTTAATTTATTCGGGTATTCATCCTGACTAGTTAGTTTTGAAAATGAAGTGAGTGCTGAAATTTGTAATGTGGTAATCCTCTAATGTTAGCTTTATTGAAAATGTATATTTTGCAGATGAATACTTGTGACATGGAAAGTCCAGATGGGTCGACAAATGAACAATCATGTATATTTTGAAAATGTAATTCTCATGTAATGAAAAGTTAGGACTGATGTTATTAGTATTGCTCATATGTTTGTCAAACTGTTTTAATTTTCAAAACAATTTTTTCCATTTTTGAAAAAACAAATTATTGTTGTCGAAGTCAAATTATGCAAGCATGCTCATATTATCCGGTAAATATTTTAACATAATTTATACAAAATTAGTAACTTTTATTCTCAATGAATATAACAGGCATGAAATTTTAATAGAATTAAATATATTTACATATCATGATACATATCAGAATTTTAAATAGTTTAATGAGTTATAAGGGTTAAATGAAATAAATTATTTAAGAATAATAAAAGTTATCAAGTAAATGAAAGTAAATGTTTGAATGGGAGTTGTTGGATAAACGGGTAAATGGACGTTAATGGGTAAAATGGGCAAATGGGCGTGAATGGATAAACGGGAAAACGGGTGAGTCGTTAACCCATTACCCATTGATACCTGCCCATTTAGCTAAATGGACTTAATGGGTAAATACTCATTAACCCATTACCCATTTATTATCCGTCCACTACCCGCCCACCCGCCCGTTTTGACACCTCTATCGTTGAGTATTAAAGTTAAAGCTCGAACTCGGCTCGATAACTTATCGTCATACTCGAATTCGATTCGAATCTTTATCGAGCTCAAACAAAAATCAAGATTATAAACAAACTACTCGATTACAACTCGATTTTACAGCCTGTTCGTACAACAAACACATGTATCATCGGATCGAACAACACTAGAATAAAGATCAAAGAATGATTCTTGAGGGATAGAAAAGTAAATGAAAATGACAACTTAGAAGAGATGCGGCTATCGGCTGTGGGTTGTGTAAAGTGTTAAGATTTTTGCAAAGTAGTAATATTTTATGAGCTTTGGTTTTAATGTTTAATGGGTCAAATATAAAGTGTGTAACTGTAAATTAATAATATGTTGAGTATTATTCGAGTTCTTAACAAATTGTTTAAGAACTTAAACGAATCGAACATGTCATATTCGACTCATTTATTAAACGAGTATCATAATTGTGTTCATACTCGACTTGTTTAGTATCGAGCGAACAATGACCGAGTTTGTTAACGAGTAATTATCGAGTGTATCGACTCGCTTACAGCCTTACTTATGGAATGCTGCTCTTGACTCTGTTCCAGTCATTTTATTCAAAATTACTTAATTCTATTCCCAGCCCTTTCCAAATTAATCCAAAATTCTCAAAATAAATATAATTAGATATTTAATTTATCAATCATTATTTTTTAATTATATCCTCATTATAATTATTTTCAGGAAAAATGTGACAAGTTTAAACTGAGAAAAAAATATCGAAAAAGGAAATTATTATCTGATCTCATCCTCATCAAACAACACCATGGCGCTTCCGGTCCACTCTTCGTTGACCTTCTTTCCGCACAACCACCACAAGCCACTCCTATTCTCTCCTCGATTCGCCGCCACTTCAATAATCAAGTCCCAAACCCCATCTCCCGAATCGACGCCAGACGACTCTTCCACTCCCTCCTCCTCTGCTTCCGGCGTCGGCTTCGGATCCACCAACCAACGAACAAATTCCGGTAATTCAAAAACCCAGCGCGCCGCCGTGATTCGCAGACGTCTTCCACTCGAGCAGACTAATTTAGCTTCCAAACCTAAAAGTGTCAGAAACGAAGAGGAGCGAGGAAGTAATGAAAATGCATTTATTCTTACTTGGTTAGGACTCGGTGGTGTCATTCTTGCTCAGGGACTCACTCTGGCTTCCTCTGGTAAAATGTCTTTGCACTTTCAGATTTTATTTATGTGTTTCGATTAGGTGGTTAGGAATTGGACATTAATTTCGTGTGCTGAACAGGTTTCTTGCCCGAGGAAATGGATAGGTTTATAGTGAAGTATGTGTATCCAGCTTTTACGCCTACGGTTGGATTGTTTGTGGCTGGAAGTGTTGCTTATGGAGTGGTGAAATACTTGCAGAATGAGGAACTCAAGAAATAAAAGCATCATATACTTTTATAATTCCGTCAAGTTATTCTTAGAATGCATCAATGAAGAATTAAAAGAAAGGCTAAAAGAAAGGCTCATCTGCAGGAATAGTATGAGACTGCCAAATGGTATGAAACATTGTCAAGTGTCGTTCTGCCAAGTCTTAACTTTTGTTTCAAAATTTTTGAAACATTGTCAGATGTATTGATTTCCGTTTAGAATTGTCAATGAAATTGACTTCATTGTTACATTGCTTCGGTTTCATCAATTTAATCAAGCATTTACAACTCCAATGCCCATGTTAACCTTAGATATCATGAAACCGAGTCTCCTCTCTTCGAATGAGTACTCAACCGCCATGATGCTTGTAGCATTTGGAAGAGCTGGAGTATTTGCTGTCAGCATAGGCTCAGCCATTGACTTTGGTGTGAATGGAACTGAAGACTGGATCACCATGGGGTTTCTGTTTTCTACAGCTGCAATATATGCACCTTTGGAAGGCGTCAAAAAAGGAGCAGTTTCGTTGGTGAGAGTTGCTTTATGAACTGCTTCACCGTAGGTGGGTCTGTTTAGATCTTCAAGCATGCTGGACATATTGTTCTCTTTTGAGGATGCTAAAGAAGAGATGGGAGAGAAGGGTTTCCGCTTCAACGGTTTGTCAGTTTCAGCGGCATTGCCATCACTGAAACTGTGCTTCTTGACTGGGAGGCCTGCAATGTCTAGCCCTCTTCGACCTGTAAACAAGAAATGACAAAAATTGATTAAAACAGTTAAATGACTTTAAAGTGCACTATTAAGGGGTGGTGATCTATATATACCTGCTGATAAACCCGAATAGGCGTCTTCTTGATTGTGAACTAACTGGTCGAATTGAAGTAAACCATCATTCTTTTTTATAGTAGTGTGTGCATGCTGCCGCAATGATTTTGTGGAGTGTAGTGAATCACGCTTCGGTGTTTGATGAATTGCTGCACCAAGGGACAGCCTCCTATTGCTGGCACTACCAGTCGACATTCTTGGAGCTTTTCTGATACTTTGAGGTTTTGAAGGACTAGGTTTTGACCCATACAATGCCTCTTGCTCAGCTATAAATTGACCTTGAAGCTTCTTTTGATCCTGCATACAAGATAAATGTTCAAACAAAATTCATTAACAATAATCCGCCAGCCAGTTTCATGAGCTACTTAGAATTAGAATATGGGAATTCTGGAAATGTAAAGGTAAGAAAAACAACTCAATTTTTTTTACCCTTTGTCTACGCCTCTCCTGCTCTTTCTCTTCGCGAAGGATAGTGTACTTTTCAAGCATAGAAAGTAATTGAATCTAGATAGAAACAAAAGATTTTAGGTAACAACCAGAATAACAAATTTCACTCTTGATGGAGATAGCAAATAATTCTGACATACCCCATCATATGTGAACTCGATTCCATTCTCGTTCTCCCATGCTCTAGTTTTTGAAACTAAAGCCTCTACCATAGCTGTGCATCAAAAACATCAGCATTATATACTTTACATCTAAAACAAGATCAAGGACTTTACTGAATGTGTAGTGTATACGGCAATTGGGTGTCTTGCCTGGGAGTTTATTAACCAAGGCACGAGCTTTCTCTGCTCGCTTGAGAGTGAGATGAGCACCTCTTCCAGCATTGTAACGATTCTCATCCTAAACAGTAACATAAAAAAACTGATGAGAATATGGGCAAAAAGACAATTTTGAAATTTGACGGAAGAACAGAAAAATACCCTATTGTATTCCTCAAGCCAGCATTCTTCTTCACAGGCAGTTGACCACTTCTCCACCCTTTCAAGTATCTCTTTCCTGCTCAGAGCCTCAACCTTAATCTTCCCAATTTGGAATTCAATTTGTTCCAGAACATCAGCAGGGTCCACAACACCTGAAAACACAGCTTCCATAAAATTAATTAAAAGGCCTAACTAATTTAATATGACCTCACAAGTTTAATACCTGAATCTATAGCCTCCATTGCATATTCCAGTGCACTATACTCAGGAACTAAGTGGGTCTTTCGACATATCTCATCAAGTTCTGATCGCTTCTTCATAACAAGCTCCTTCATTTTGCTTGCTTTCATTGCTTCCAAGCGTTGCACTTCTTCCTCAATCTGCATAACAATCATGATTCAGTTTCAATGTCTTATCTTACTAACAGAAAAACCAAAAGTTAAAGTCAAAATACTCACATAGTTTATGAATTCTAAGGATAGGGTGTTGGGTTCAGTTATTTCCTCTTCTGAAGCAGCTAGATTACGAGTAGCGTTCTGAAACACCTGCTGTTCTTCTGCTGGTGTGTCCATCAGATTCCATAGCTCAAGTAGCGCAGTCGCAAGATCTTGAAGCTGCAATAATTGGAAAAAATTAATAAAATAATTTGTTCAGCTATAGCCTGAATGATTTTTGCACCTTTTTTACCTTTTGCATTCTCTGTAATTTAACTTCTCGCAACCTTGCAATTGCCGTAGATAACCTCTCAATGGTATCATCGCTTATACTTTTTCTCCCCTCAGGGTCACATAAACTAGGATGCACCTCATTGACCGTTTGGTGAAAATCCAAACCAAGAACTGAGCAAATAGAATAAAGAGTATTCACATAATCAATCACTGTATTGAGACGAACAGTCTGCATCAAAAAATTAGGGTTAATGTTTGAGCGGGTAAAACAACATCGCGCTACATATGCAGTGTGATGAGTCTAGCAAACCTTCTCCTTTTGCAATGCCTGCAACTGTCTTTGCAATTCTTCCAACTTTCTAACTGACAAGTCATTTTCATCCACAATCACTTCCAGAGAGACATTCTCCTTTGATCCCTTTATCTCAGAAGATATATTCTGTATCTCACTCAGCATTTCATTAAATTGACCCTTTCTTTCAGATTTTCTTTTACGCATCTCTTCAATTTGCGGAATGATCAACTGTAGCTCTTCTTTTAAACTTCCTACTTTCTGCTCAGACTGGAAAATTGGTATAATGGGATGTTAATATCTCAAATTCAACTGCTAATAGACTGAATATGAACTAATTTGTCCTCGCTAACACTAAAATCATAAAGATGCTACTAATCTGAATCTAAAAGTCCAGCTCTAACCTGTCTAATATGTACAGGACGCTCCCCCATTGCAGCGCAAATTGCTGCTAATTCTGCTTCAGAATCTGCTATAATTTGTCTAAGCTGAGCTCTGCATCTATTAGCTTGATCGACCTTTCTTCTATAAACTTGTAGACACTCTTGCTCGAGTTCAAGCAGCATCTTATCCCTTTCGGTATCCACCTCTCCCACCTCATCCCATATTATCTGTAACAGATAATTGTCATCACAAAAATTGTCACTATTTTGTTAATACCTACATGAAGGTAGTACTAATAATCAAGCACTTTCACAGCAACGTCAACCATCAAAAACTTGAAAGTAAGCAAACAAAATGTGTATTGATCAGTTAGGACAGGCACCTGCAGTTCATTTAGAAGTGATCCACATGTAGTTTCCATCTGCAGAAGCGAATCGTTCTTGCAGCTTGACATGATGTAATCTGCCATTAGTAAGCATCAGAGACCCGTTAACATAGTCAGGTAAAGCTAAATTGAATGGATTCGCAGGTAATAGAAATCAAGCTAAGCATTGAATAGGTGATATTAAATTTGAACAAATTGATGAACGTTGCGGAGATCAGAACGAACCTCAAGGGCGATGGAAGCTCCGTCTTGAAAACAGTGAAGAATGAGAAGGATTTTAAAACCAGGAACGGCGAGATTCGGAATCGGAGATTAGGAGCGACGGCAATTCAAATTGAGTGAGGAGAGAGAAAGAGCGGCGCTTTTTGTTTTCAGAATTGAAAAATGAGACCGTTGGGATGCGTCTCATGATGCGCTGTGCTTTTACCATTAGTTTACTTTACACTGGCTCCGTAATTTTTGATTAATATATGAATTTTGAATTTCAAAATTGTCTTGTTTACTTGGTGAACCTGTTGTTAGCTTTGGTTTCATAATTTGTTGGTTATGTTGGAAAATTTGGTTTGAATTGGACCGGTTCATTACGGTCCAATTGAGGTGGGTATTGGGATGGCGTTGGTAATACTTCTCTGTTACAGTGACAAACCGGACGGTAATTCTTTCTACCTCTACTTCCCTTAATCTTATAGTAATTGGCTGACCTTACTCTTCAGATTTGGACAATTCTTCACATCACTCTCTGTGAAGTTCGGAGGGTATGAGAGTGCTATGGTTGATTTTTTGTCCTCATTTCATTTTGATCCCGACGAGAATCACTGAATGATCTGGAAAAAATAAGCCATTTCATACGTTATTACCATCAATATTAAGAAGTTAATACAATGTCAAGCTCAGCTGCTCAGACCCATCAAGCCAGACTACGTAGAATTCTGTGTTGCTATTAAAGGATATTATTAACGACCATCTTCTCAGTCATTTGCTCGACCACTGGGCTATACACTCTTCACTAAAAAGATTATATCAAGAAGAAATAATAATCCAAGAGGTGCTCAAATTTACTCACAGTGTGGCCAATATGCATATTGTATCGTTATAGGACATTTCAAACTTCTGCCCTTGCCAAATGAATAAATAAATCAATCAAATGCTGATTTCACAAAATGGGCAAATCCATTGACGCAAGAATATGGGTGGGAATGCATAAAACTTTATCAACCCTGAAACAATATAGTGAACACACAGGTCAGTTGTCAGCTGAAACAACTAAGTACATTCATACTCGAACCAGTTTCAACCCATCAACATGTTTAGTGGGCTAGAATTTGATCCCTATTACGAGTAGTTTCTTAATATGAAATACCTTTACTAAGAAATAATTGTGAAATCCATTGTGGTCTCGCTTTCCCAGCCAACCCACTCTTGATTGTGTAATCATATGAAGACATCCTAGACAATAAAAAAGCAGCATTGCAACAATCATCAAACAAATATAGAATATTCCTATCATAATTTAAATGGAAAAGATAATTTCAGCCTTTCAGGCATTTAGTTACCTGCACTAAGCGATTAGATCTGGTGCAATGCACCATTCCTCTCTATAATCACTTCCATTTGCTTGACCAATCAGAGAAAATTGAAAAGATGAAATAACATATTTGCTCTTGAAAGGGTCAATATTTGGATCTCTTAATTGCTGGAATTAAGTAATCAACTCTTCCTAACACGATAGCCTCCTCGCATACTCCATGTAAGCTATAAGTAATTCATTTCATTTCTCAGCAGCTTCATGAGTAATCTTTTCTTGTCCGTATAAATTCACAGTAGATTATATATAAAACCTGAATTACCTCGTCCATTTTCACATCAGTTGATCCGCTGATTGAAAATTCATGAACAATACCATCTACTTCAATCATACTACATCCAGCAATCTCTTTTTTAATTCCTCTTGCATTCATGAGATGTCTAATCCGCTTCACATCTTCAAATTGACCAGTTTTGGCATATATGTCAATCAGGTTTACATAAAATGCATGATTCTGGGGATCCAAGTCAATCAATGAATATGCAACCTTCACTCCTAATTTAACATTCCCATGCATTTGACAACCCCCAAGAAGTGCTCCCAACACAAAAGCATCAGGCTGCATGGGCATACTTTTTATAAGCCTATCAGCTTCTTCAAACATTCCAGACCGGCTTAGCATGTCAACCATGCAAGCATAATGATGGACCTGTGGCTCAAGGTAATAAACGCGGCTCATTGTATCAAAATACCAGCGACCCTTATCGACCAAACCTGAATGAGCACAAGCAGACAATAAACTTACAAAAGTGACCTGATTGGGCCTCACCCCTGAGGATATCATCTCATCAAATAATCTAAAAGCCACTTCACTTTGACCATGAAGAGCAAATGCTGATATCATAGCCGTCCAAGCCAAAACATCCTTTTTCCGCATGCTAGAAAAAACGTCAGCTGCAGCATCTAAATGCCCACACTTACCATACATGTCCACCAAAGCAGTTTCAATAACATAATCACAATGCACATCACTTTTTTTCAAATAACCATGCACCCATTTACCATGATCAATAGCACCAATAGCCCCACATGCAGTAATGACATTCGAAAAGGTTATGCCGTCAGGTCTAACCACATCACCACCAACACCATCTCCCATCTGCATTTCATGAAAAAGTTCCAAAGCCTCCTTACCCCTACCTCCCTGAACAAACCCAGTAATAATCGAGTTCCATGTAACAATATTCTTCGCATAACTCATCCTTCGAAACAAACCCAACGCCTCATCAAGATCACCACACCTCAAACATCCAAGTATCATCGAGTTCCACGACACAACATCCCTCTGCAGCATTTCATCAAACATCTTCCGTGCATCATTCAAAACCCCACAAGACGCATAAAAAGCAATTGCAGTATTACAAATATAAACATCAGGCATGACCCCAAATTCAATAGCATGAGCATGCAGACTCCTCCCCATCACATTATCACAAGCACACAACTTGAAAGCAAAAGGGAATGTAACAAAATCAGGTCGAATTCCATCAAACAGCATTTGTTTATACAATTTAAAACCCTCATCATCGCCTCTAGTAGCAGATTCTCTGATGATGACATTGTAAGAAAATAAATCCGGGGTTGGAATTGAAGTGAAGAGGTGTCGAGCGTAAGTGGGGCAAGCCCATTTTGAAAAGGCGGTTTGAAAGAGGAGACGGTTCAGGAGTGAGTGTCGGTCAGTTTTGGAGAGGAATGGAGATGAGGTTAAGCGGGCGTGGACGTGTTTCGCGTCTTGGACGCTCTTGCAGTCTTTTATCGAACGAAGTAATGATGCGAAGGTGCTCGTCTCATTCCATGACGTCGTCGTTCCTCTTCTCATGCTGCACGGCCTTTTCTAAAGCGTGTGTAGAAAGGTTTTAACACCTCAACTTCGTTAAGTTGATAGAATTAGAGTTAAACGATTCGTTTTGTAAATGCGGAATGATACAAAGAAATAAACAAGTACAAATTGGATAAGTTGTTGGTAGGAATTTTGTCCATTTCTTCCACTGCTGCAAGTTTTCGTCTTTCTTCTTCTGCTTGGTACCAATTCGAAGTAATCAGTTGTACCCAAAATCTGAGCTTTCATTGCATAATTTCTCCAATTGTTACAGGTTTTAATCGGTTAGGGTGTATTCTTTCATTGCATAGTCATCCAGTTATAGTTTACCTACCCAGTTGCAGTGATTTTTCAGTATTTAGATTTGAATTTGATACATGGTTTTGATCGACTGATTGATTGTTGATTCTTTAGCAGGAAGGCCAATTTACGTCCATGGCGGTAACCAAAGTTTTCATAGTGTTAGTAGTCTATCTACTGGCTTATTGGTTTTTCTATAAGTGGTTAATTCTTTTTATTTCAAGTGCCCTAAATGAAATTGTATGCCCAGATTCTATTCGTTGTATGGACATGTTGAGATAATGGCACGACAAGTGCACCGAGGAGCTAGTTCTGTTGAAGGCGTTGAGGCGACACTTTGGCAGGTTAATTTCTCCAATGTTTTTGAGTTTTTAACGTCATTTTTTCTAAGTTCATGTTTTTTCTTCTAAATGATTGGGGTCAAACAGGTACCTGAGACCCTTCCGAGCAAAGTTTTGGAAAAGATGAAGGCTCCGGATAAACCAGATGATGTGCCTGTAGTGAGGCCTGAACAGCTTGTTGAAGCAGATGGCTTTCTTTTTGGATTCCCTTCTCGTTTTGGTATGATGGGATCCCAATTTCTAGCCTTTTTTGATTCTGCTCATGAGCTATGGGCAGCTCAAGCTCTTGCTGGGAAACCAGCTGGAGTTTTTTGGAGCACTGGGTTTCACGGTGGAGGCCAGGAGAATTCAGCGTGAGTCACCTTTTTCATCTCTGTGTCTGTTTTTTGTTTGAAGTCATTCTATATAGTTGCTCAACCACCTAAGAGCAGTATGAAATTTGTGCCAAGTATTACAGTGACAACCCGTTGCTACGCCTTAATTGGAAAATGCCGTAAGAGCTTAACATAAGCACATGTGTTTTAACTTTGCGGTGGGAGTGTATATGCCTCCAAACTACATACGTCTGATTTTGCCCTTCTTTTTAACTGCAGAAAGGTTAGAGATTTGGGTATAATATAATTGAATACTTGCTGACTCTTATCTAATTGAGTGAAATAATATTGTCTGGGGTAGTGACCTTTCCATACAAGTTAACATTTAGTCATCCTCGGCTCTCCTCTTATTTGCATCGTTTAATTAGTAGTTGCTGCCCTTTCATTTTAATGTCTAACGTGATAAAACAGCAAAACCATTTTCACTTCTAAGTTCTAACATGGTTTCTTATTATGTAGTTCTAAAAGAAATAATCATTCCCATAATTCTGCAGATTAACAGCAGTAACACAACTGGCACACCATGGCATGTTATTTGTCCCGCTAGGTTACACCTTCGGCGAGGGTATGTTTGAGATGAACGAGGTGAAGGGAGGATCTTCTTATGGCGCTGGAACTTACGCAGGAGACGGGTCCAGACAACCATCCGACCTCGAGCTCCAGCAAGCTTTTTACCAAGGGAAATATCTTGCTGAAATAGCAAGAAAGCTCAAAGCCTCATCCATCTTGAATTAAATGTTATGCACCTTTTACTATCACCCCCTACTTGTCCATCCTTCCATTCCAAGTTCCAACCTTTTGCAGTCTGTTCATGACACATTTGGATCCTAACAAAAAATAAAATATTTCTTCCAAAAGAATAATATTATTGAATTTTAAATTAAAATTTATATTAATTAAAGTCAAGATTAACCACAAGTGGAGTAGTAATTAACAATTTACGGTAGATAAAATTTCATTTGGGAAAAAAGCAAATGAAAATGAGTTGGTTGATCCAGTCTGGTATTTTCCCGTGGAACGAGCGAAGCCAAAATCAAATGTAATTTGATTCATTCTCTTCTCTCCGATTTCAATTGAATTCGATTTCCAAATCAACAGCGACGCGTTGATTTTCTTCTTTGAAGAAAGCTCGGTACGGGTGTCATGTAACTACAAGAACGACCACAGCAATTAGGGCTTCTGCTGCTGCGATTTACGAATTTCAAGTCAAATTGAGGTATGCAGATGAAGGCCAGTGGGGCTGCCAAATTGATAGTCGACGCTTTGTTGCAGCGCTTTCTTCCACTTGCTAGGCGTCGAATCGAGACTGCTCAAGCCCAGGTTCCTCATTTCTTCTCCTTACCTAGGGTTTTCATTTTCCTTGTTTATTAGTAATAATCACTTGCAGTAATCATTCATTGGTTTGGTTTGGTTTGGTTTGGTTTGAACAGGATGGGCAGTATCTTCGACCTTCGGATCCAGCTTATGAACAAGTGCTGGATTCTTTAGCAATGGTCGCTCAGCACACTCCGGTGCCACTCTTGGAGGCTCTTCTTAAGTGGAGGGAGAGGTAGTGCATTCGACATATTATATATTAGTTCTGTAAGTATAATGCTTTGAATACTAAGTGATCCAGTGGAGTAATAAGATTTATAAACATTTGGCCGAAAAACAATTTCATTGCTAAATGTCTTTGTGAAAAACTATTCTTTGATATATGTATACACATTTTGATAAATAAACGATATTTTTTGCAAAAAACTGTGTTTGATGGATTTGATATGCCACAGTTGAGTGTCAAAAACAATATATGTATCATGTATTTCATGTGGTAGAAGACTCATCATTCATTTGTAACATGCGTATGGTGCATGACTTCCCTGGTCATGCTTTCATTATAATTTTACTATAGCGATTGGTGTGATTTTTCCCATACTGATCTCCCGCTCCAACCTCTTTAGCTCAGTAAAATATGTTGGTAGAGTTTCTTAAGGCAAAAAAGTTCTGCATCTACCTTTCATTGCTAGATTCACTTATGGTTCTTAGCTTGTCCACTGTTGTACGTCAAATCTTAAGTTGTTTCTAATACACTAATTGCATGTTAATTTTCTTTACCTTTTTGTTGTTCTAGTGAATCGACAAAGGGTGCAAATGATGCGACTACCTTTCAGAGGAAGGTTTGTCTTTGAATTTTCAAGTTTTATTGTTAAAATTATTATTGTCATTGATGGATAAAACTTTATTTAGAAACAGAATTCTCCAAAAGCTACTATGTCATGGTCTTAGATGTGTTTGCTACCAAGCTCACTTATACTTCAGTTGTTGTTTGGCTTTAGTTAGTGACCATCATGATAGATAATATTATCCATATTTAATATATATGCTCACGACTCAATATGTCTGCTTGGTATCAGCTTGCAGTTGAGTGCATATTTTGCTCTGCCTGCATCCGTTTCGTAGAATGCTGCCCTCAGGAAGGACTTACTGGTATAATGTCATTCAAAAAGACATTCATTTTGAGTTTTATATCCAGTCATATTGATTTTCCCTTCTTTATAATGCAGAGAAACTTTGGTCGGGGCTTGAGAATTTCGTCTTTGATTGGCTGATAAATGCTGATAGGTAACGTAGCTGTTATCATCATATCATTAAACTTTGAAAATCAATACGTACTACTTCATATCACCTGTATTATTATAACTGTAATCCAGTTAATAACACTGATTTGAACATATAACTTACGATCTCTAAAACCTTAATCATTTGGTGATTCTCGATTATGATTTTTTACCATGTCTAAAGCTAAGCAAAATGCAGTCCCCAAATCACAGAAACTTGACATATATTCTTCTCATAAAGTATTCTTTGTATACACTTCTCTTACGCAGGCTTGTAAGCCAGGTCGATTATCCCTCACTTGTTGATCTGCGAGGACTTCTTTTAGATTTGGTTGCACAGCTACTTGGTGCCTTGTCACGTATCAGGTAAATTTTGTATTTTAGCGTATGTTGGAAGTTTATTTTCTAAGTTTTCATGTCACATGCTTGCATGTACGTAAATGCTCATTTATTCACTTGTTTGATTCATAAAAAAATCACATCAGTTGCATAAATTGGTACCTGGTTATATTAATATGTCATATGCGACAGCGGATTCAACTCTTTGGTTATATAAATGTACAGAAACATATTAGTAATTTAGAGGAATTGCGTAAGGGAGCTATCAAACATCTGGAAAACATACGAGCTTGTTTACGGAAATTGGAAATGGAAGCAGATATGTTTCGAGTGATTGGATACTCTGAAATAGAACAAGAAAATTCAAATATAATAAATTCAACTTATAAAACTTGCAAACAATTAGAAATATTAAAAGATTAAACCATTGAGTTTAAACACAAAGAGCAATAAATCAAGTGTAAATAGTTGTTTTTACAAGCTTTATAAAGGGCTCTAGGAACACTGAATAGTGGCTTGAACAATAAGATACATTTATGTGCTATCAGCGCAGCTGCGTTGATGGCATGAGATACATAGTTAAACAGATGTATTTGTCTGAAATATCCATTTTATTTTAGATGGTTGTAATATGCTGCTGGTAGCGGAGTGTGAATTCAATAATGTAAATGCTCACTAGGGAATTGTTTTCTGTTCTTAAGTTTCCACTCACTGCATTTTGCTTACTGTTTTATTAAATGTCGTATCTGATTCGCTGTTTAGAGCTAAATTACACACTTATCCTGTGCCATCAGTACTGGGGACATTGAATTAAATTGTTTTGTTTGGCCAATGTTTCACAGGTTCAGCTCTGTAACAGAACGTTTTTTCATGGAATTGAATACTCGACGTATTGATAACAGCTTTGCCCGAAGTGAAACACTTAGTATAATCAATGGGATGCGTTACTTGAAGCTTGGGGTAAATCTGAAATAATATATAGTTAAACTTAAAATCCTCTTGAATCTGAATATAAGACTACTTCCAGGTTAAGACCGAAGGTGCTCTTACTGCATCAGCCTCCTTCGTGGCTAAAGCTAACCCACTTAATCGTGCTCCTCACAAAAGGAAAAGTGAACTTCATCATGCCTTATGCAATATGCTTTCAAACATTCTTGCCCCACTCGCGGATGGTGGAAAAAGCCAATGGCCTCCTAAAGGTGTTGAACCTGCACTTGCTTTGTGGTATGAAGCAGTTACTAGAATACGACAGCAGCTCATGCACTGGATGGACAAGCAGAGCAAACATATTGCTGTGAGTCATGATATTTTCGCCTTGGGAAGACGCAGTTAGCAAAACTTGTCTTTAATTCCGCTCTTTTTTGCATATATAGTTGTTCTCTCTGAGTAATAATCTGCTTACTTTTATGTATCTATAATATCATTAGGTTGGATACCCATTGACAACCCTTCTACTGTGTCTCGGTGATTACCAAACATTCCAGACCAATTTTAGTGCTCATATGGAACAGCTTTACAAACTTCTTAGAGTAAGTATTCTATGCGTGTGCCTGGGTTTTTCTATCCTTGAAACATGGTATATTTATATAGTAGTAAATCATGAAGATGCAATCATGTTTAATTGCAATAATTGCAATCATAAGTGCTTATTTTTGGCCTCCAGGATAAGAATCATCGATTCATGGCTTTAGACTGTCTGCATCGAGTTTTGAGGTTCTATTTGAGTGTTTATGCACAGCTGGAGCCTAAAAACCGTGTATGGGACTACCTTGATAGTGTAACATCTCAACTTCATACAATTTTGCGGAAAGGAATGCTTACCCAGGATGTCCAACATGATAAAATAGTTGAGTTCTGTGTAACTATTGCTGAACATAATCTTGACTTCACAATGAATCACATGATATTAGAACTTCTCAAACAAGACAATTTAAGTGAAGCAAAAGTTATTGGACTTCGTGCATTGCTTGCTATAGCTATGTCGCCTTCAAGTCAGCATACTGGTCTGGATATTTTCCAAGGTTGTTGCTCTTACACTGTTTATACTTTCTGATGTGCTTTTTAAGTTCTATGGAGATACATTAATACATTCATGCTTATTTGTATTTGGGTGAGGAAAATGCTTATATTTAAGTATTTAACAATGGGCTGAAATATTTATCTTGATTACGATTTTCTTCCTTTGATTGGTTGGCGTTATTGGTGGCATTGGAGGCTGGCTCCTTAATACTCCATTTGTTTCCACTTATTAATTGTGTTTTGGACACTGGACTCACTTTTCATGCATTACTATGATGTTTATCTTCTGTATTATCTATCATTTACATTCTCGATTTTAGAATAAAATCTATAACATGCTTCTTTGTCATCCTTTTTTTATCTTAGTTACTAAATACCAAACATCACAGGTCATCATATCGGCCACTACATTCCCAAAGTGAAGGCAGCTATTGAGTCAATACTCAGGGCATGCCATAGAACTTTTTCTCAAGCACTTCTTACTTCTTCAAAGACTGCTATAGGTAATTCCGTATTTACAGGTTGCAAATTGCTTTGAAACATAATTTGTCAGTTGATCCAAGTCATAACATTTCTCCAGTGTGCTTTTTCATTGTAATGGATAGCAGATTAGGAAACCTCTTTCTGCATGGCTGTCAATGCTTGATGCATTGTACTCTCCATGCATACTTATTTACGATATAGCGTTAAGTTCCGTACAGCCCCAACTATATCTGTTCTCTAACTGCAATATACCAAATGATATGGTCTAATGATAAATTTTGACGGCAGTCATGCAATAACTGTAACCCTTTGGTATTCAGAGAATAATGTATCTATCAAGATATTGGAATCTGATCAAAAATATTTCGCAACCTTCTAGTTCTTTTTCTATTTTGTCTATGTTATTTTTGCAATTCATTTTTTGTATTACAAAACTAATATAACTGTGAATGCTTGCTTTTATAGATAACGTAACCAAGGAAAAGTCACAAGCTTATCTCTTTAAGTCAGTGCTTAAGTGCATACCATACTTGATTGAAGAGGTTGGGCGGAATGATAAAATTACTGAGATAATACCTCAACATGGTATAAGTATTGATCCAGGGGTTCGTGAAGAGGCAGTTTTGGTACTGAACCGGATAGTAAGGTACCTTCCCCATCGCCGCTTCGCTGTGATGAGGGGTATGGCTATATTTATTGTCAAGCTTCCAGATGAGTTTCCGTTGCTTATTCAGACATCACTGCAGCGACTGTTAGAGCTGATGCGCTTCTGGAGAGTTTGCCTGTCTGAAGAACAGTTTGAACGAAATAATAAAGAGTCTAACCCTTCAGGATTAGGAAAAGATGGATTCACAAAAGCTGTGAGTCTGCCAAGAGAAACAATAGAGTTCCATGCTTCAGAGATTGACGCAGTTGGCCTAATTTTTCTGAGCTCTGTTGATAGTCAAATCAGACACACAGCATTGGAGTTACTGCGTTGTGTCCGTGCTCTAAAAAATGATATAAAGGAATTCTCACCCACTGAGCCCTCTGATTATTATATTAAAGCTGAACCAGAAGCTATCTGTTTAATTGATGTGCTGGAAGAAAATGGGGTGTGCTGATCTTTTCCGTGTTTTTATGCTTTATTTTTGAACTTTCCATAAGTTTCAAACATACCTTTGCACCTACAAAGGTTTTTAATAATTGTTTTATTCCAACGTCTGTCTTTGTTAGGATGACATTGTTGCAAATTGCTACTGGGACTCCGGGCGCTCATTTGATGTGAGGCGAGAATCTGATGCCATACCACCTGATGTTACACTCCAATCTATTCTGATCGAGAGTCCTGATAAATTTAGATGGGCAAGGTGTCTCAGTGAACTTGTCAAATATGCTGCTGAAGTTTGCCCGAGATCTGTCCAGGAAGCAAAGTTAGTAATCTACTCATAACTCACTGCCTTAATTTTGCTTTCTTGATATTAGAAGTATACATAAGTCAATTTTTGGCGTAGTCAACTAATATTTTGAAATTAAAAGAATACTTCAGTTTTATAAAACAAGCCTTTTGGATTGTTCTTAGGTTGGAGGTTATCAGCCGTCTTGCTCTTATCACACCTATGGAGTTAGGGGGAAAGGCTCATCAGTTGCAAGATTTAGACAATAAGTTGGACCAGTGGATTCTATGTGCTATGTTTGCTTGTTCATGTCCTCCGGACAGCAGAGACTCAGGTGGCTTAGTCACGACTACAGAGCTTTTTCGTCTTATATTTCCATCTTTGAAATCTGGGTCTGAATCTCACATAGTAAGTGATATCCGATATTCTATTGTCTTATGATTCATTTCTGTGTATGGTTGCACGCCCTCACTATGTTAGCTTATATGCCAAGGAGTCCATTTTTTAGCTGTTTTGTATAAATTTTCTTGCATACACTTTTTTATGTAAGCAGTGGTTACTATTAGTAATTTAAGTAAAATGGGTATTTAGCTCGTAACTGTTTGAATAATTTTAATATTTTTCTAGAAAATGAATTATGTTGACAGTATAGCAAATCCTTTATGGAGTTGGTAACATTATCCCCTCAATTGCATTTTGGATCCTTTAATAGGTATCGATCTTAACTTATATTATTTTGACTATAAATAAATCGGTTTTGTATCTTTTTTAGCATGCTGCCACCATGGCTTTGGGGCATTCTCATCTGGAAGTATGTGAAATAATGTTCACTGAGCTTGCAGCTTTTATCGATGAATTGTCGCAAGAAACTGAGGGGAAAACAAAATGGAAGGTAGTTGCTGAATCATAATTACTTGTATTGGCTTACTCTTCTATTTGTTTAAGAAGAACATCAACTATCATGCCACTTGGTTACTTTGCCACTGTGTGCGTGCATCATGTTTGTTTCAAATATATCAGTTTACTATGAATACACTAACTAGGTTTGAATATCTAGTATGAGTTTTTTCTGAGAGCTGATATGGCTTCTTTCATCAGATTAAAAATCGTCTTATTAAATGGAAGTTTTAGCTAATATCCCCTTGTATTTGGGTATTATCAATGCTTAACCAACCTCTTGCAAATGCAGAGCCAAAAGTCACGGCGAGAAGAACTCCGTGTTCACATTGCCAATATATATCGCACAGTAGCAGAAAAAATATGGCCGGGCATGCTAAGTCATAAGCCTGTCTTTCGTCTGCATTACTTGAAATTCATTGAAGAGACAAGGCAAATTGTGACCTCATCAGCTGAGAGCTTTCAAGATATGCAACCACTTCGTTATTCACTTGCATCCGTGTTAAGACCTTTACCCCTTGAGTTCGTTATGTCAAAATCAGAAAAGTTTGATCTTAGGACTAGAAAGAGACTATTCGATCTTCTTCTCTCTTGGTGCGATGACACAGGTAATATATGGGGCCCCGATGGTGGTAGTGACTATAAGCGTGAAATCGAGCGCTATAAAGCCTCCCAGCATACGCGATCAAAGGATTCGGTTGACAAGCTTTCATTTGATAAAGAAGTTGGCGAACAAGTTGAAGCTATCCAGTGGGCCTCTATGAATGCAATGGCGTCATTACTTTACGGGCCATGTTTTGATGACAATGCAAGGAAAATGAGCGGGCGAGTTATATCATGGATCAATAGTTTATTCGTGGAACCTGCAACCAGAGCTCCGTTTGGTTATTCACCTGCTGATCCCAGAACACCATCTTATTCGAAATATTTAGGAGATGGTGCAAGGGGAGGAGCTGGACGTGATAGGCTTCGTGGGGGTAGTCGTGTTTCCTTGGCAAAACAGGCATTGAAAAACCTTCTTCTTACGAATTTGGATCTGTTTCCATCTTGCATTGATCAGGTAATAATAGTTTGAGTTATATTTCTAACTTGTGGCTATCAATACCTGGTCTGCCTACTATCATTTTCACATTATAGATTACTAAAATGGCTTCTTTCATGTCGGCTTAGGCATATATGCAGCAAACATAATTTCCCTTTTTTCAAATAGTTTAATTAAATGTTAGGATCTACATGCATGCGTATTAACGTTATTTGGCTCTCTAACAGTGTTACCACTCTGATGCGGCAATTGCTGATGGATACTTCAGCGTGCTGGCTGAGGTGTATATGCGACAGGAGATACCAAAATGTGAAATTCAGCGACTGTTAAGTCTCATTCTGTATAAGGTTGTGGACCCTTCAAGGCAAATTCGGGATGATGCACTCCAAATGCTTGAGACACTCTCAACACGTGAATGGGCTGAAGATGGCATGGAAGGTTCTGGGAGTTATCGAGCTGCAGTTGTTGGTAATCTTCCAGATTCATACCAGCAGTTTCAGTATAAGCTCTCATGTAAACTAGCGAAAGATCATCCTGAGCTCAGTCAGCTCCTATGTGAAGAGATAATGCAAAGGCAACTTGATGCTGTTGATATAATAGCGCAGCACCAAGTCCTAACATGCATGGCTCCGTGGATTGAAAATCTCAATTTCTGGAAACTCAAGGACTCTGGCTGGAGTGAGAGATTGCTGAAAAGTCTTTATTATGTGACCTGGCGCCATGGTGATCAGTTCCCTGATGAAATAGAAAAATTATGGAGCACAATTGCTAATAAACCACGCAATATTAGCCCTGTTCTAGACTTTTTGATTGCAAAGGGGATTGAAGATTGTGATTCAAATGCTTCTGCTGAGATAAGTGGGGCATTTGCTACCTATTTCTCTGTTGCTAAACGAGTTAGTTTGTACCTGGCTAGGATTTGCCCGCAGCGAACAATTGATCACTTGGTTTATCAGTTAGCTCAACGTATGCTGGAAGATAGTCTGGAGCCAATCAGGCCAGCCGTAAACAAAGGTGATGCAGTAGTTTTGGAGTTCTCCCAAGGTCCTGCTGCATCAACTGCATCTATTGCAGATAGTCAACCACATATGTCACCATTACTTGTCAGGGGATCTCTGGATGGTCCACTCAGAAATACCAGCGGTAGTTTAAGCTGGAGAACAGCCGCGGTTACTGGCAGGAGTGTCTCAGGCCCACTGAGTCCCATGGCTCCTGAGATGAACCTTGCTCCTGTTACTGGTGGCAGATCAGGTCAACTCCTTCCCGCTCTTGTAAACATGTCAGGACCACTAATGGGAATTCGAAGCACTACTGGAAGCATAAGGAGTCGCCATGTTTCACGTGATAGTGGTGATTACCTCATTGATACACCAAAATCCGGTGAGGATGGATTGCTCTTTGGTACAGCTACGCATGGTGTTAATGCCAATGAACTTCAATCAGCTTTGCAAGGGCATCAACAACATTCTCTTACCCATGCAGATATAGCGTTGATTCTTCTTGCTGAAATTGCATATGAGAATGATGAAGATTTCCGTGAGCACTTGCCTTTGTTATTTCATGTCACGTTTGTTTCAATGGATAGTTCTGAAGATATTGTGCTTGAACATTGTCAGCATCTCCTGGTCAATCTTTTGTATTCCCTTGCTGGGCGGCACTTAGAGCTGTATGAAGTTGAAAATAGTGAAGGGGAGAACAAGCAGCTGGTTGTTAGCCTGATCAAGTATGTCCAGTCTAAGAGAGGTAGTATGATGTGGGAGAATGAGGACCCAACAGTAACAAAACCTGAGCTACCCAGTGCCACACTTCTGTCTGCCCTCGTGCAGAGTATGGTTGATGCTATTTTCTTCCAAGGAGATCTACGTGAAACATGGGGCGCTGAAGCTCTCAAGTGGGCTATGGAGTGCACTTCAAGACATCTTGCTTGTCGTTCTCATCAGATATACCGTGCGCTTAAGCCTAACGTGACGAGTGATACATGTGTGTCACTCCTCCGTTGTTTACATCGGTGCTTAGGTAATCCAACTCCTGCTGTTTTGGGATTCATAATGGAAATTCTGTTGACTTTGCAAGTCATGGTAGAAAGTATGGAACCAGAAAAGGTGATTCTGTATCCTCAGCTCTTTTGGGGTTGTGTAGCTATGATGCACACAGATTTCGTTCATGTGTACTGCCAAGTTCTTGAACTTTTTTCCCGAGTGATTGATCGACTTTCATTCCGAGATAGGACCACAGAAAATGTTCTTCTTTCAAGCATGCCTCGTGATGAGCTTGATACTGGTGTTTATGATTCAGATTATCAGCGTATTGAGTCAAAAAATAATTGTGAGCCACCATCATCTCTTTTGGAAGGTCCCAACTTTTGAAGGTGTGCAGCCTCTAGTGCTGAAAGGTTTACTGTCCAATACTAGTCACAATGTTTCAATTGAAGTTTTATCAAGGATAACTGTACACTCGTGCGACTCAATATTCGGAGATGGTGACACCAGGCTTCTTATGCACATTACAGGTTTACTCCCGTGGCTCTGTTTGGAATTGAATACTGATTCAATGGCTGGCCCTTCTACCACTCAGCAAGAACATCAAAAGGCTTGCACTGTTGCAGCCAATTTGGCAGTATGGTGTCGAGCAAAATCATTGGAGGATTTAGCCCAGGTATTTATTGCTTACTCGCGGCGAGAGATCAAGAGTATTGTTAATCTCCTTGCTTGTGTATCACCACTGCTATGTAATGAGTGGTTCCCAAAACACTCAGCTCTAGCTTTTGGTCACTTGCTGCGACTGTTGGAGAAGGGGCCTACGGAATATCAGAGGGTTATTCTTCTCATTCTCAAGGCATTGCTGCAACATACACCAATGGACTCTGCTCAAAGCCCTCACATGTACGCGATCGTTTCACAACTAGTCGAAAGCACTTTATGTTGGGAGGCACTGAGTGTGTTGGAAGCTCTTTTACAAAGTTGTAGCTCAGTCAATGGGCACCATCCGCACGAATCGAGCTTCTTTGAAAACGGGCAGGCTGGCCCAGAGGACAAGCTCCTTGCCCCCCAGACCTCATTCAAGGCTCGCAGTGGTCCTTTGCATTACACAATAGGATCAAGTTTTGGGTTTCTATCTGCACCAACTATGCCAGGTGTTAGTGTTGCTGAATCAGGGGTGCCATCCAAAGAATTGGCTCTTCAAAATACTCGATTGATACTGGGCAGGGTTCTTGACAGCTGCGCTCTGGGTAGGAGGAGAGATTACAGAAGACTGGTTCCATTTGTAAACAATATGTGATAACCTACGGCTGTGCATCACACGATCTATTGAGACTAGACAATCTCTATGGCAGCACGGAGAAAAACATGAGTAGTAAACTCAAGAATCAGTTGGTCATTTGACAGCCGGAAGTGCCCCCAAGCTTAGAATGCTGCTGATCATATTTTCAGTCAGCTCGCAAATGAAGAAACTCTTGATGCAAAATGCAGTCTGAGTATATTTTGATAGCTCATGTACATGGTACCTTAGGAAAAGATGGTATTTAAGAAACTGTAAATGTGAAGGGGTATGTTGTGTACCAAACACATTTTGAAGCGGCTTATGTTGTATATCTTTTTTTTGATTCAAGGTGAGGTGATTTCAAATCACAAGATCTTACGATACTAACAAATGAAATCAAAACTGAAGGGACTAATCCTAAGACAATTCTATGTCGAGAAAGTCTCATAAACAGCAGATGAAGAGCAGGCCATGATCGGCGCCATCCCAACGAAACTCACCACAGTCCAAAACCACCTGGACATGAGAAAGCTCCCCATAGAAGCCCAACAGAAGACCAAGAGGGCATCAGGACCCAAAAGGCTGGAAATCAAAGATCACTGGACTGGCCCAACAGGCCCATCATCAAACAAGCCCAGACGAAACCCTAGCAAGCCCTAGCAAACCCTAGCCAACCCACACCCGTCGCCGCCCAATATCTGCAGCCGCCACCCACTCCGTCGCGCGTCAGCCACCTCCCGCACATCCCGCCGTTCCGAGCTCCACCGCCATCCATCCCGCCACCCGCATGCGCATCCCGCCGGTCAAAGCCCGCCCCGCAGCCACCCATCCCGCCGCGCATCCTGACATTCGAAATCCATAAGCCGCCCGACCCACGCCTCCCGCCCATCCTGCCGCTCGTCTGTTCGCCAAGACCAGCCGCTCGTCCGTTCGCCAAGACCAGCCGCTCATCCCATAAGCTGCTCGACCAACACCTCCCGCATCACACCCGCGAGACCAGCCGCCCAGATCCAATCGATCCAGCCCCTCGAGGTCCATCCGATCTCCAGCCAACAACCACGATCTAGCCGCGTCTCCTCCGATCCTTGTCCGCCGGTGACAGCACAGAAACTTGGATTGAAGACCAAGCCTTGGGACGCCCTCAAGCACCGTCAATCGACTGTGGCCAAGCATCCGGAAAACAACAGCAGATCCCCTCAGACCGCAACCCACAAAGCCACACAGCAAACCCCAGATAGGGGACCAGAAAGCAAGCACCAGGGCTTGAAGAAAAGCTAGCACAAGGCTAGAGGAAGCTAGCACAAATGCTAGGGGAAGAAGGAGGCAAAGCCGCCATTATTGAAGGGAAAACAACCAAAACAAAAAGGAAACCTACACTACCTCGGGCGGAGGAAGACAGACCTCCTCCCCGAGAGGAGAGGTGTCCTCCCCACCCCACACAGGGACTATCAAAGGTGGCTCCGAGAGAGAGTTTTCAGTTAGTGAGAGAGAGTTTAGTAATTGTCGCTTATGTTGTATATCAAACTGATTTTTTGAAGTTCCTGTTTTTGAAGTTGTGCATGTTGTGTATCAAACACATTTATTTAAGTTCCTGTTTTCTCATTTGTTTTGATGTGATGCAAGTTGTATATCAAACACAATTTGAGTTCTTGTTTCAGCAAGAGGAGCTGCTCAGGTTGTCCAAACTATGGAGCTGTTTAAATGCAAGTCACCATAAGAAAATCTTTATATATAAATATATTTGGATGATACAGAGGCTCAGCTCACACTCTATGAATACAGTACAAACAGTGCACACATATAAGATACCCCTGGGCATAAGAGTAAACCAATCTCAACTACACAGATTGAGGAAGGCCTTCACTTAAATTTCTTCGCAACTTCAATAGGCGATCCAATTAACTTATTCAGTAGGCGATTTGTTCTTCTTGAACAAGGCATATGCATCACTGTATATTGCTACCACATTAGAAAACACAGCCAAGACAATCATGAAGACTGCCAGGATCTTGTCCTTTTTGGTTGCTATGCCATAGCGATCTCTGCAAGCCACAAATACAAGTTTTAAGTACTAAAGTACTCATATAAGGGGGCCTAGAAACTTAAGTCCTTGATTGTTAAGTGTAGAAAATCAATTAGTCTTACTCCAATGTTCTCACTAAGATGTGTTAATCAACAAAAAATGAATCAAGTTCCGTGACTTCATGTTTCCTATTTCCGGCATAACTCCCTCCATCATGAAACATTTTAACTGAATAATTTCTAATCCAAGTACCAATCACATTTAATTAATCAGAGTTCTCATTGACCAGACAGTTCCCCAAACAAACAAAAAAATTCAACTTTTTAACATTTTGTTTACTCAAGACACAGATATAATTGGCCCTTTCCGAAGGTTGCATTGCATGATAAGAATACTTACTTGAGAGTTATGGAGGCTGGGAAGATGAACCCAAGGCATACTGCAGCAGTGGCGCCAGTAAACTGGAATGCATCCCAGATGCTTGGGATAAAATTGGCACCCATAAAAATGACAGCGATAAGAGCAATGGTGATCAAAGCAAACCTCGTGTTGTCAGATGACAAGCGTCGCGAGCGGGGGAAAAGAAGACCATCCAAATTTATCCGCAATGGGAAGAATACAATGGGGAAGACAAGCATAAGATGTGCAGCATAACTAACACGGACAGCATCATTAAGTAACGAACTATACGGAATGCCCAGGTCTGTGTCGAAGTTTGCAAGCACGTCATCAAGGGTCCCATCTCCAAAGAGAAGAAATCCAAACAAACTCGTCATCACATACACAACGGAGCACAGTGCTAATGAGGCTTGAACCACCCCTTGTATGTGTGTAGAATCTTCAAGTTCATTGTCGATCGAGTGAACTACAAAAGTTTCCATAAAATTAAGATTATGCCGGCAAAGAGAACTAAATGGAAAACTTGATAACGAAACTATTTGTTACCCGCACAAAAACTAAAATATTAGTGCACCAAAACTTAACACTTCAAATTAAATTGATCTCAGATGGTATTTTAATCTTGGGTGTTCACTGAAAGCCCACTTTGAGTATCTACTTCTTAGTCTATAGAGTTAATAGCAAAGTGAACTGAAAATATCAGATTTTTCGAAATAGTAGGCTGAGACAAAAGATGTACCATTATAATGGCAGATGAATGCAGTCACCAAAACTGGGACCACAGTGAAAAGATTCCAAAAGGATGCCATGTCAGTCAAATCTGGAAGCAGTCTTGGCGCCATAATTCCTCCACTGACTAGTTTGATAACGAAAATTCCCATCATTATAACTAGAAACAACACCGCCAGAGCAACTGATAGCGCTGACGTGTATCTTAACGAATCTGCAAACAGAAGCAAGACGTACATTATCTCCAACACCCTGAAACCATTTATAGAATAGTCCAAGGTATGATAACATTGGATGTTTTCCGACAGCCTTGGCCTTTAATCTATCCAAAAAATTGCTAGTATCCTTGGGCTTAATCTAAGAAAAAACATTGGATTTTTGCACTAGTAAGCAGGATTCTTCACATGGTGTGGATTTGCAAGATGCTATACAGTTTTAAAGTACAACACTTCACCCTCAAATCTCAATCAACCGATTAACAAACATAAACAATTAAGGAGCAAAGACACTTCACCCCCAGAAGTGCTAATCTGTTCTTTTGAACTTCACTCAAAGTTGTCTAAATTTTCTTTCCTAAGGCTTGACTCAATTAAACTTGATTCAACTTGAAAACTAAAAAAAATGAGTCAAAAACCTTTTACCACACATTAAGGATAAATCTTTACCTATACGCTTCAGGCTGGCCAGAGGAGCAAAAACACCAAGTGTGGTAATTAGAAGCACGGCCATTCGGCCATTCCACCAATGTGCTCCAAACCAGCCTTCTAGCACACCACCATGGTGCACTCCACTTGAAGATGTTCCAGAGAGAACATCACCTGAAGTAAAATTACAGCTCTTACTTATATGGACAATCAACAAAGCTCATTTGAAATTAGATAATAGATAATTTACAATTTGAGGACGAACAAAACACAATAAGAAATACATACCAATAATGATCATGTACACAATAAGTACACCGACGTTGTTGATCATGACGCACACTTGCAACAACATCTTCCCATATTTCCCGAACGCATTCCCCATCAACCCTCCATAAGAAGTTGACTTCCCCGCTCTACTAAACCGGAGTATCATCTCAATAGAGGCCTCAGTCAAAAAAGCCATGAATACAATCATACCAATTCCAAGACCAAGCCCCAAGACCTTCATGGTAGCAGGCAAAGCCATGATCCCAGCACCTACTATCGTTGTTGACAAATTGAAAACTGCCCCCGCGAACGAAGCTCCGTTAAATTCATCAAACCCCTCTTCATCCTTAACGGGCAACAACGGAGATTTCTCATCAACAACGTGTATGTCTTTTGAAGATCTCTTTTCCTTTTGCAATACATTTCCCAAAGTCATCTTAAACTCAACTGAAATGGGTCAAAGACAAACTTGTCAACTCTGCAATAACAACTACACAGTTCAGTTCATTCATTTCATCTAAACCCAACCCTAATCTACAAATCATATGCTGAAATTAAAATTACATCTATAATTTATTAGTCAACCAAAGCTTATCCATCAAATAGAATACAAAATCAAAACTGCACAACAAATCAAATGGATGGGAATCATAAAGGCGCGACTTTTACTACCCTATAACGCTTAAACAAAAACCCCAACTCAAAATCAGAAGCTATAGATACCTGAAAGCGTCAGACAGCGCAGGAACCGAAAATCCCAATCAATGGAAAATTGATTGCGTTGAAAACAAAACAAATAAAGAAGAGAGGTGCTTTTTATAAACAAAACTTGTGCGGCTTTCTACACGGAATTCGTCCGATTTTTACAGGCAACACAAGTTTTGATTTTTACTAGTTTTTGGATATTTTAATCGAAATAAAAAATGGGATAAAGAAGAAAGAGGGGTTTGTGTATCGATTTGATTCGAGAAAGGGAGCGGAGAGTTGGATCAATAATTGTGGCCGGAGTCGCTGTCCGCAATCGTTGTCGGATTTGACGCCACGGCCCTCATTTTTTCCTTTATTTTATAATATAATTTTAATATTGAACCAAAATAATTCAACTATTTTTTATTCTTATCTATTAGGATTGCTTTATTTTCCATTATTTTGTAAATTGCATATTTATGGTGTATGAAGTAAAAAGTAATATCAAATATTGATCGCCAAAATAAGTGGATTTTGCCTAATATAAAATCGACATAAGATCACGCGTTTCTGCCAATTATATTATTCTACAAATTAAAAGAACCTCCAGATTCGATCATGAAAAATTACCAAAACTCCAAACATAGTTTGTGCAAAAATGACTAACAACAAGTAAAAATACAACAAAATACAACGTGGTATAGTACACTAGACAGATTAGTGAGGACAAAAAAGGGACCGAGGTGATCTAACACCACATGTTTTCGTTGCCTATCCATTTGCCGAGTTCAAACAAAGGACAGCCTGTGTGGCTGCTGCATATTCTCATAATACAAGTGCACTGATCCATGAATACAATGTGTGAAAAAAGACTAATGATAGATTCAAGTTTGAACTTTGAACAAAATAGGTACCTGTGCTCCAAGTCCAAGGCTCAGTCACTTGGTTCACTATCCCTCTTGCCCGTGGCATTAAACAAATTGTTTTGGAAATCTTACTATATATAAAGCCTAAGGGGTTGAATTGACGGTTTCTTTTTGAAGCCACAATTCAACTTCCCACTTTACCCCTACATCACTATATAATTACACACTTAATGTTTCAATGATATACTTTTTAAAAATAATATTAAATAAAATATATGAAAAGATAATTATATCAATATGCACATATTTATGTGCATCAAACTATTAGTATAAAGAAAGAGAATAGTTAGTTCATAATTTTAGGCATATAATCATTAGATTAATAATAATATATTTAATTTTATATTAGACAGAGAATATATTTGATAAAGAAAGAGAATAGTTATAATAATAATATATTTAATTTTAGGCATCAAACTATTAGTATAAAGAAAGAGAATAAAAATTTGATTTTAAAAAATATAATTATTGTCATTCTTATATTTAAGGTCATGAAATAATATATTTAAGTTTATGAACCCACAGTACACCATTAGATTGATAATAATATATTTAAGATCATGAATCATGAATTATAAGACTTTATAAGATTAATAATAATAATATATGTGCAGATCATATATAAGCATCACTTAATATGATGGTATTTGGTAATTAGTCTACTTAGGTATCCTATGCACCAGAGTTTTGGTGCATCAAACATTTCTTTTAAAAAAAGTTGATTATACTAACAAATAAAAACTCGATAAACAAAATAAGTGAATGTTTTTAGGAGGACATACATATTTAAGTAAGATGGAAGGATATAATTTCAGTCGTTGATTTTTATCAATCCAATATATAGTTGATATTGATAACCATTAATCACTAACTGCTTTGAAATGTGTGTTGGAATGATGAGATAAGAGGCTTGGAGGAACTGCAGTAGGAGTTTTTAAAATGATGAGTTCAATTGTTTTCTTTTTCAGGTTCAAAATTGAAGAAGAAATGGATCGACAAAACTACAATAAGATCTGATTTGACAATCCAAATTTGGTGCATGCAAACTCCATGGTCGCATTAGTCGTCAATTACAAATTTCAGAGATAGTGATTATATTCAGGATCATATTGTCAAATTTTCTTTCATGTTCAAATTATATGAGTACGAAGGTTTAAAATCCCAAAACTGCACAGGGTAATTAGTGAACCAAAACAAACAGTCACTTGGTTCACTATCCCTCTTGCCCGTGGTACCTGTGCTCCAAGTCCAAGGCTCAGTCACTTGGTTCACTATCCCTCTTGCCCGTGGCATTAAACAAATTGTTTTGGAAATAATACTTGAAGGCTTAAAGCGAATCTCAGGTAGTAATTTGTCCCTTCCACTATTTGAAGTATTTGTAACTCTACAACTCAATAAATCAGAGTTTTAAATTAGTGAGTTGACCCTTTTATGGATCAGTGAATAAAATATGATCATGCTTCATCTCACCAAATGAACATGGTCTTCTTAGGCATGTTGTTTCGTAGTGCCTGCCATTCAAATGACGCAGCCTCTCACGCTCTGATGCACTAATGTTTTTGCAGCACGTTTAGACTGTTGTAGACTTGGGTTCTTCTTGCACGTTAAGGTGCATGACGTAATGCAAGCTCATATCTGGATCAAGGCTGTCTTCTTCAGGCACACGCCTGCGCTCAACCTCCTCTATCAAAATATTTAGAGCATAGAATATTTCTTTAATTTTGGAGTGAGTTTTTCAGGAACAAGCCAACAAGAAACATGTGTACTTCATTTTCACTTAAAACCAGCAGCATCAGGGCTCTTCTTTAGATTTTGCATCACACTGATCTTCTTATCTTGTTGAATTTCTTCCTCATTACAGCATCACCATTTATGTTATATAAAATATGTAAACCGGCGAATCTTGAGGGTCTAGTAGTAGAGGAGACTCCACAGCCATTTTTCCCACCTCTACATTACCATGCACTTTACAATTTACATATACTAGTTATGCAATGCACATTTGTGCATAATTTTAAATTTTAAATTATTTATAAAGAATAATTGTAAGGGTAAAATTGGAAGAAAATGTGGCTTCAAATAACTTCTAATAGAGACCCTTGCGCTTTAAATATAGTAGAGATATGCTGAGAAGCCTTCTTCATATAGAATCATCTGCTGCTAATGACAAACTTGAAAGCTTCAGTGAGCACCTTCCCATTATGTCTACCAATTACCATGCATGCGTAATGCTAATTTGAGGGTCTAAAGTAAAGCAATTGGGCATTAAGAGAACGTAATGAAAGCATTTGTCGTCAATCCGTGTGCACATAACCGCAAAATAATGGTCTCCCCTTCTATTCTAGTGTTCAGATTTTGCACATCTTCCAACATGTTGGAACATGTACCCCAGTGGATTTTGATTGATGACAACACTCGACTAATACCTGAGTTGAGTGTGCAGGTACATGTACCTGACAGACACAGAGAGGAACAAGAACCTGCGTCGGACGCAGTGGGACTTGAAGTCACAGCAGTCCGAGAACAAGTCAAATGTCGGTTGAGAAAAATGGGAAGACGTTGACACGACACTTGAAGAGACTGTTGACGACTTGGAGACAGAGGAGATAACAAACCAAGTCAAGGTTGTTGGAGATTTTGTGGGAAGACATGGAGCTGATTTTAGGAGTGGGTAGTGGAGTCAAACGGTCAAGACCCTACATATACTCGGATGGAATCAGCTCATATGGCGAATTCCAGAGAGCTTGAGAGCAAGAGATCAGATTTTACTCACTAGGCATTGAGTTGCTGATTTGCTAAAGAAAGCTCACCGGAAGATAGACGGAGTCGACGATTCGGAATCGGAGGGACTTGTCTGTGGAGTTGAGGTTGTTGATCCGGGATCATCAAGCCAAGAAACTTCGAGTAATAGTTAGCGTTACTATTACTGTGTACGAATTGTAAGTATTTGTACAGTCTATAGATTAATAAAATAATCTTTAGACATTTCCGCTGCGTTTTACATTTGAGGTACTTGAACCTGCAAACTTGGTTTAGGTCCTAACAGTTCCTAGACCTTGTGGGTACATAACTAATCACGGTCCTAACAATTGGTATCAGAGCCCTGTTGCTCTAGATTTGATTAGAATTGCAGGTATGTCAGGTGGAGACACTTTCGCTACCCCTCCCAAGCTGAAGCCAGGAGAGTATGACTCCTGGGCAATAAGGTTCGAGGAACATGTACTCGCACTGGACGGTGAGGTCTGGCAGATTATAGAGCAGGGCAGACAGCTCATTATGGATAATGTAGACCGAACCAAGGAGAAACCACGAGCTTTATACACTACTAGGGACTTCAAGAAGCTCCAAAAGAATGCTCAGGCTATGAAGGTTCTGCACGCTGCTCTTGATCCAGGAGATCTTGAGAAGGTCTTGATATACAAGGACCCGGCAGAGGTTTGGGATGCCTTGAAGAGGACCTATGATGGTTCTGAAGATGTCAGGAGGAACAGGATCCTCACAGCTCAGATGAAGTACAACAATCTTCGTCAAAAGGGGTGAGTCACTGTATGACTATCACTCGAGGTTTCAGGGATGTTTGTCCACCCTTTCACGACTGGGAAAGGAGTATGAGAAATGGGAGGTCACTCATCACTTCCTACAAGGACTTGCTCGGGAATGGGATGATATTTCAAGGACTTTGGCTGCTTTTCCTGACACGAAGATGATCACTCTTGAGGAGCTGGTCTCTAAGCTCGAAAGCAACATGCTTATTGAGAAATGCAAGCTCGAGGGACGTGAACTTCAGCAGGGACCAAAGGAGATTGCATTGGTCAGTGAGAAAGGGATGTCCAAGAAATTCAAAGGGGACGAGAATGAGTTTGAAAAAAAGACAGAAGTCAAATCTGATTTGGAGCTCCTGTTTGAGGCATTGAAGGTTGCCTACCAGAAACTCACTTCGAAGACCTCTTCTTCAAAGCACACTGCAGGGAAGGATGACGAATGCTTCTGTTGTGGTAAAAAGGGACATTTTGTCAAAGATTGCAGTAAGAAGAAAAAGGATAAGTCCGACAAGGAGAAGTCCAACGATGAGAAGTCAAATGACAAGAAGGCAACAATTGCAGCATGGGGAGGTTCGGAAGTGGACAGTGACTCGGAGAGTCAGTACCGGAACAAGTCCTCGGGGAGGAACTTGTGTCTTATGACCAGGGGAAGTCACTAACGTCGGAGGTAAAACATTCCTTTAATACTTCTAAACATAAATCGCGTGCTGATTTGTTACTCATTATTAAAAGTCTTTGTGATAAAAATGATGAGTTGACTAACATTGTTGCTGAGCAAGAAGCTTATATTGCTAACAAGTCTGCTGAGGTAAAGAAACTTCGAAGGCAGTTGGTCCGGAAGCAGGAAACTGTTTCTAAATTACAGGTACATGAACCCAAGGCAAAGATTGATGTTCCGGGAACAAAGAAATCCAAGCCAGGACTGGGTTATGGTGAGGTGACCATACTAAAGAGGGATCACAAAGCTGGTGAACCTAGAGCACGCCACGCGTCAAGGTGGATCTCCATGACGAGGCAAAGACTTATGGTAAAGGATACCATATCTGGGCGAAGAGCGCTCAAGGTCAGAAACCAGCTGGGATCAACTTCAGCAAGCAAAGAAAGAAGGTTGCTGACTTCAATAAGACAGACTTCAAGGATACGAAGATCTGCTTCCACTGTGGACAAGAGGGTCATCTGTGGAGAAGGTGCGCTGCTAGAAAAGTAAGTGAGAACAAGTCTCACAGACCCAGCAGTTCCAAGCGGGGAACAAGTACTGGAAAGGTTCAGAAACCTATTAGTTCCAAGCGGGGAACGAGTACTAAAGAGGTCTATGTAGAACAGGAACCTACCGAGGAAGCTGATGGGGATCAGGAGAAAGCTGATCAGGATCCAGTAGTTGCTGATGGAGATCCAGCCGAGGCACTGGCGCAGGATGAGCAGCATGAGGATCAGGATCAGGTACTTGAATAGGATCAGGTATCTGATTACAATATTCAGCACAAGAGGGTGCTGATGGTGATCAGGAGGAAGCTGATCAGGATCCAGATCTAGAGATTGCTGTTGAAGATCCAGCCAAGGTACAGGTGTGGGATGAACAGCATGATGATCATGGATAGGTACTTGAACAAGATCATGTATCTGAGGGTGATAACAATGATCACATTCCTAATGGTGAAGCCATAAGAGACATGGTTCCACTGAGGAGAAGTAATCGAGTTAGTCTAACTAATGTCATACTTTGTGATTTCTATTGTTGTGCGTAATTTCAGGGGGAACGAGTTCATACTGCGTTCATGTCCCTGGTGGGGTCTAAGAAGGCTAAGGAACAAGTGGCAGACATTTTCACTGAGGTCCTAAGCAGGGCGTCTTTCAAGAAGTTCAGGATGGTGCTTGGCATGATATCTCTTCATGAGGTACCTCTAACTTAAGCTCTAAGGATTGGTTAGAGTAGGGGTAGAGTAGTTATGCATGTTAGCCTGAGGTATGTGATTAAGTCTATGTGTGATAAATTGATTGCATGCCTTACTTCTTGATTAAATGTGAAATTGTCATGTATGTGCTTGGAATGTAATTCATTTCTAGCCTAAGTACCTTCCGGATCTTGAACCTCACAAACCGCTGAAGGAAGTGTACTCAGCCACCTTAGCCACATACCGATTTGAGACTTGGAAATCTACTTGAGGTAAATCTTGTGTGACTTTAATGAGTGATTTCAGTTGTGATGCTTTACAGTATAAACCCTTTCGGTTAAGCCGATCCATCACAACGTCCCTTGTGAAGTCTATGGAATGGTATGGGTATGGCATTCACTTGTTCAGGTCAGAGACCAGATCCAGGTACTTGAGCAAAACGCTGAGATATATGTGCCAGTCAGACAAGTACGGGGAACATGTATCCAGTAGTGGCACTGAAGTTCAGATCCCAGAAGGTGGAGCTGAAGCAATAATAGGGGACGCAAAGGAGATTGCGGACCAGCTGACAGTCAAGGAATCGACTGTCGAAGGCATCCAGTAAGTGAAAACTTATGGTTGCAGCAGGTTCAGGAGCGAATCTGGAGGTCACTGATCCGCTTACTGAAGTGGAGATTGTGAACCAGGAAGGTTCAGAGGAGGAACCAAGTCCTGAGAGAAGCGCCAAGGTAGTGGATGCTTCAGTGTCCTCGTTCAAAAAGCTCTGAAAGAGTTAGAAGGGATGAGGATGATGGCTACATCACAAGTAGGTGGCTAGCGGTGGAACAGTAGAGGTGAATTCGAAAAGAATGAAGCCTTGGAGGGTAATGACAGGGTCATGAACCTCGAGATCTCAGTTCCGACAAAAACGAAGGCAACTAAGGAAAAGTTTGCTGTAAAGCGAGTCTAGCCTTCACGCTCCTGTCTCTCAAAGAGGAAGAGGGAAAACAAGGAGGTCGAGGCTAAGGAGGAGATAGAGTGTACGAGTCAGAGGTTCAGGAACCTCGTGATAAAGAAAAGGTTGGTGTTGAGCAGAGACTTCATAAGATCAAGGATGTGATCTTGGAGTTGGAGGAGAGGATGACACGGCTAAACTCGAAGTTTGATGTCGTGAAGAAAAGCAGTCGATATGGCAGTCAGGGTCGGGAACCTAGTGTTTGGGTCAGGTTCAAGAACCTGAATCAGAGAATGCTAATACCCTTCGCCACCATAGACTTATCCATTCCTTGCTCCCCACCACATTTATCCTTTTTTTTAAAATAAGTTATGCACTCTTGACATTGTGCATTTAATTTTGAAGTTTGCATAATTTCAATTTTATTGCATGTTTGGACTAACTCTATTGATGGCTAATGTGTTTTAACTATCTAACCCTTATTTGATGATGCCAAAAGGAGGAAGAGTTAGTGGGATATCTATCCAGGGGGAATCATGTCAGGTACACATACCTGATACTTGTTGGAAGTCCGTGCAGGGGCTTAGGGGGAATTGTTCCCACATTGATTCTCAGGGTAGAGGAGTGTGCGTATGAGGTAGTCGTATGCATGTTTGCATGTTTGTGTTTCTTGTTGCCTGGGTGTTTGTCATCATCAAAAAGGGGGAAATTGTTGGAACATGTACCCCAGTGGATTTTGATTGATGACAACACTCGACTAATACCTGAGTTGAGTGTGCAGGTACATGTACCTGACAGACACAGAGAGGAACAAGAACCTGCGTCGGACGCAGTGGGACGTGAGTCACAGCAGTCCGAGGAACAAGTCAAAAGTCAGTTGAGCAAATTATGGGAAGACGTTACACGACTTGAAGAGAGCTGATACACGACTTGAAGAGACAAGAGGAGATAACAACCAAGTCAAGGTTGTTGGAGATTCTTGTGGGAAGACATGGAGCTGATTTTAGGAGTGGGAGTGGAGGTAACGGTCACAACCCTACATATACTCGGATGGAAAGCTCATATGGCGAATTCCAGAGAGCTTGAGAGCAACAATCAGAACTAGGTTGAGTTGCTGATTTGCTAAGGGAAGCTCACCGGAAGATAGACGGAGTCGACGTTGGAATCGGAGGGACTTGTCTGTGGAGTTGAGGTTGTTGATCCGGGATCATCGAACCGAGAAACTCTGAGTGATAGTTAGCGTAGCTATTGCTGTGTACGAATTGTAAGTATTTGTACAGTCTATAGATTAATAAAATAATCTTTAGACGTTTCCGCTGTGTTTTACATTCGAGGTACTTGAACCTGCAAACTTGGTTTAGGTCCTTAACCGTTCCTAGACCTTGTCGGGTATTACTAATCACGGTCCTATCACAACATACTACATTTAAGGTACATTACATATCGACCAAAGCAGTTTCAACAACTGAATTGAACCCCATAAAAAAGTCGAACCCCATCCCAGCTTTTATTACTCCATTTGTATCTTCAGCCCAACTTAGGAACATGCACACGCTTTTAGACACTTCCGTGAGATGTGAGTTAATTTCAACCCCCGAACACTTTCAGAGCAATAGCCAAAACCGCACTATCAAGCTAAGACATTCCAAAACTCCCATTCTTCATATATCCTCTCACCATTGAATTCCACTAGACCACGTCCATATCCCTCTTTGGCATCAACTCAAAAAACTCTTCAGTAATTACCATATCCACAAACTAGCTAACTAATTATCATACATTCCAAGAAAAAACATCTCGTTCAGACATTTCATCAAACATCTTGCACGCACCGACCAATTCGGAATTTATTAGCCATATGCTCGATTCCATTGTTCCTCCAAATACCGAAATTGCCTTTCCAACCAGCTAATTTGTGAATAGACCCGTCAAATATCGACGGAGTGACGCGATGAGATTCCGAACTCATCCCTTGGGCGACGGCGGCTGATAAGACCTTTCGATTCCGACTTGTAACGGATTTAACTTTCTGTTGAATCACCAAAGTCCAAAGTCCAAACCACCGCTGTAGCATCACGTCATTTTTACTGCGACAGCAATGATCCGGGGTCTACTTGTAATTGTAAAAACCAAGGGCGATGAATAAAATGTTTTGAACTAAGAGGGGCTATTTGTAATAATAATAACTTATCGCTCTCCTTCTTACCTTTCTTTTTCATAGGTCTAATTGTAATTTAACAAACAAATTAACCATTAGTCACAGCACGTTCTAAACCTGGAGGGGCAAAATGTAATTAACTAAAAGATGTATCCGATCCGAACAAGTACGAATCCACACAAGATCTGAACTCCGATTAAGCTGAAGGGTTTCAACTGTTAGAGCAAATGGCAGTGGCGGTCAGAGGAGGGCGAGGTGGACAAGCTTCGAGCATTCGTAACTTCTTCACTTACCGGATCTTCATTTCCGCTTTGTTTACTCTCCTTTTCGTTGCCACGCTTTCTGTCATCTTCAGTACTAATCCGTCTACTCCTCAGCTCGAATCTGTAAGTTTACAACTCTTCATTTTACAGGATCTGAGTAGACGTGACTGTGTACTTAGTTTGCTAAGCAGATCTGTTGTCTTAGTTGTATGAATTGAATTGAGCAATTAAACTAAGGATTGTTTAAGTAAAAAATTTGTAATGAAGTGCTGGCTGGAGTTTAGTTGAGTGGTGATAATTTTAATGCAGGAAGTGTTGAATGTTTTTGGTTGATTTGTTGTATTGTAAAGACGTATGAATAATGATTCTGTTGGCTTGTTAGGTGAATGGAAATGCGTATGTGCAGCGTACGTATTTGGCTTTGGACTCGGATCCTGTGAAGACTAGGCTTGATTTGATACACAAGCAGGCAACTGATCATGTGACGTTAGTCAATGCGTATGCATCTTATGCGAGAAAACTCAAGCTTGAAATAGCGCGACAGTTAACGGTGTTTGAGGATATGGCAAAGAACTTTGCCGATCTTACAATGAAAGAAAATTACAAGACTGCTGTGTTGGATCCGGAGGGTGCAGTGGATGAGGAGATTCTAAGGCAGTTTGAGAAAGAGGTGAAGGATAAGGTAAAGATGGCTCGCATGGTGGTAGCTGAGGCGAAGGAGTCGTATGATAACCAGTTGAAGATTCAGAAGCTGAAAGATACTATATTTGCGGTGAATGAACTTTTTATTAAGGCTAAGAAGAATGGAGCTTTTGCAAGCATGGTTGCCGCGAAGTCCATTCCGAAAAGTTTGCATTGTTTGGCTATGAGGCTTGTTGAGGAGAGGGTTGCACATCCCGAGAAGTATAGAGAGGAGGAGCCCAAGGCAGAATTCGAGGATCCAAGCTTGTATCATTATGCAATATTTTCAGGAAATGTGATTGCTGTATCAGTGGTCGTCAATTCAGCAGTGAAAAATGCTGTGGAGCCAGAGAAACATGTTTTCCACATAGTTACGGATAGGATGAATATTGCAGCTATGAAGGTTTGGTTCAGGATGAGGCCTGTGGAAGGAGCCCATGTGGAGGTTAAAGCTGTTGAAGACTTCACATTTATTAATTCATCATATTCCCCAGTTTTGAGGCAATTGAAGCTGCAAAGTTTCAAAACTTTGACCCAACAAACAGGGGAGACAATGTAACTAAAGATGCTCGTAGAGATCCCAAATATTTCTCCATGTTGAATCACCTTCGGTTCTACCTCCCAGAATTGTACCCAAAACTGCATCAAATATTACTCCTGGATGATGATGTGGTGATTCAAAAAGATTTGACTGAGCTGTGGAATATTGACTTAGATGGGAAAGTGAATGGAGCTGTTGAGACATGTTTCGGATCATTTCATCGTTACTCGCAATATTTAAACTTTTCTCACCCTATCATCAGGGAGAAAATTAACCCCAAGGCATGTGCATGGGCGTATGGGATGAACATCTTTGATCTTGATGCTTGGAGGCGTGAAAAATGTACAGACGAGTACCACTACTGGCAAGACATGGTAAGCAATTCCACATTCAATAATTTTCACAAAAATTTGCAATATCGTCATTAAAAATATAACTGCTCATGCGCATGAGCAGTCCTTTCTGCATCTTGTGTCCCATTTAGCATGTCTTGACTCTTAATGATGTTCTATATTTTGGCAGAATGAGAACGGGGATCTGTGGAAATCGGGAACACTTCCCCCTGGCTTACTCGCGTTTTACACCAATACTAAGTCTTTGGACAAATCTTGGCATGTGCTAGGATTGGGATACAATCCAAGTATTAGTATGGATCAAATTAACAAGGCTGCTGTAATTCATTTCAACGGCAACATGAAACCTTGGCTCGACATTGCCATGAACCAATACAAGAATCTCTGGACTAAATATGTGGACAATGACATGGAATTTGTGCAGGTGTGCAACTTCGGGTTATAGACCAGTGATCTACATACCAGTGTGTTAACATTGGAGAGTATTTTACTGTAAGTTGTGGGTCTCATATTAGTGAGTTTTTATATATATAGAAGCATTATGTGTTATCAAGATTTGCAGAGCAAAAGCTCTTCAATATTACAGTCTTATTTATTTTAGTTAGGAAAAAAAAATTACCACTGTTTATCACTAGATTTTATTCTTAATAAATCAGAATGGCTTAAATTAAAAATAATTTGTGTAAAATAAATATTATTTTTGGAGGTTTCGTCATCATTAAGCAATGCTATTAATCTGTATGGATCCGGAGGGGTTGGAAATCCTTATTAGATTCAAACTTATGAAATTGTTTACCTTAACTATTCTTTCGATTCAGACTTATGATATTGCAATGTTTCACTGTATCTAATATGGCATCACTTATTTATGCTTCCAGTTTTGGTGTATGAACACCTGCAGTTTTTAAGTCGCCTTATTTTTAACTAGCATCATTCATTTCTGGTTTCGCTAAATTATCATACCTGCATAACACAGTTAATTTTAGTTCGCTACTGATTGGATTATGAGAACTAATGGATGTTTCATAATTTATAATTTTAGGATGCCGTGCTGTTTCCTTTTGGATCATCCTTCTATTCTCCTTTGGTTATGCTTTCGTGAATGCTTTTGCTACATGGTACTGTTGGCATTTTTGTCTCTCTTTTTGTTATTCCACTTTCCAGCAGATAACACTTTGTTTGTTGGTTGGCAGTGCTAGGAAGATGATTAACATGTTATATTCTTCATTGTGCAATAAAATGCTGAGAACGTTGTGTTCGATTTGGTGCATGTTACATACTATATTTTTGTAGAAAGTATGAACACAACATCCCTGATATTAAAATATTTTTTGATCGTGGGTAAGTGTTTTTATACTTTGTAACGTGCATATTGTATTGATCTGGTCCCAACGACAACTTCTTAACTAATTATTTTCCTGCTTTAGATTCTCATGTCTGCCATTAGAATTCTCACTGCAATTCGTCGTTATACAGTAAAATAACAAATCTGAAAAAACTGAAACTGATTCCAAAAAATGTCCGTACATGTTTTTTCTGCATGCTAACAGAATGCAAAGAAGTGAAGAGATGATTAAAAGCTAAAACAAGGTTGAAGCTGGAAGACTCAGATGCCATATATTGCAGTAAGTTTGTCATTTGCAGTTTTTCTTACTGTATACCTTTTCCTTCTTGCTTTTCTTGAAGCTGCTTTCTCCTCCCCTCTTCTCACTTTTAGTTCCCTTCTTTTGCGTGATATTTCCAGCTGCTTTTTTCTCCTTTCCAACCTTCAGATTAACACGACTAACGGGACCAGAGGAGGCATCAGATGCCATTGAATCATCAGTATCTGCACCATTATTTGCAATAGCTCGACCAATATGCTCCTTGCAGGTAAATCCTAGACTAATATGTTGTTCAAGGTTGTACTCATCTTCATCCTCGTAGTTATTCATATCCTCTATATCCATCGGAGAAGAAATATACATTGTCCAGCCCGATTCGCTGCTGCTACACCCCTCTGTAGCAGAGAAGTTTTTAGGATATTCCATCGCCTAAAAAATAAAAAAAGTAAACTGAAGATGAAGAAGGAACAGTTGAGAGCAAAGTGTTAACAGGTGCTGCAGCTTCTTCTTTCTGGTAGAGAAGAGAAGCTGCCTCTTCCTATGAGAGCACCTAAATTATTAATGTTCTTGAATTTTTGACAGCTAAATCAAGGCAGGACAGATGTGGAGATATCTGTGAACAAAATGATTTTCTTTTTCCAAATGCTAAAAAACTTCTTCATAAATAGAAAGTGACTAAAACTCTGTTTGCAGAGATTTTTCTAGGGTGGCATTAAATGTTAAACCCACAATACCAATATGACGTTGTCTGCATATGCCATCACTGTTCCACTAGCAGAAGACAGCTTATAACTCATCACCAATTTATTACAAAAACTAAAATAAATATTCATGGTGAGCAAGCAAACTGGCAGCAGGTGAGAGTGAGACAAACTCAAACCCATTATGCAAAAGGAATAATAATTCTAGTGTTCTTTATTATATTTGTATATGTGAAATCATGATCATCATGTGTATGTAGTATGTGTAAACACAAATGCCCATATTGACGAGTTCAAGTCATTTTCAGTATTCATAACTCGGAAAATGACTCTCATTGCAGGGATACAGGGGGGCAACCCATACCCACAGATCGGAGACAAGACGCAAATGATGTTCCGTGACTTGAGGTTTTTAATTCACTTGTTTGGGTTTTGGTTCAAAAAAAGAAAAAAGGCAGAAAGATAAGAGTGTAATGGTAATAGTAGAGGGATGTCTTAAATACAGTAGAGGCTCTTTTCACCTCTTCTCTGTCACCAAAATTTAATTCTATTTCCCTGTCAATGTTACCAGCTTTTTTCATCAATGAAGATTCAGAGAAACTTAATGAGGATTGAAAAGGGTTTATATGATCAAGAAAAATGGTGGTTGGGAGGGAGGGAGATTCAACTCAATCCCTATCTTTGGGTCTCTACACAAAGTAAGCCGCCTAGCTTGTGCATTCAAATAAAGGCAGTCAATAATACATTTTGTGACTATAAAATAATTATTTGAGGTTTAGAAAAACTTGAACTGTCGACAGACTGTTTCAGTATTCAGTCTGGTTGCTTGAGAACCAAATCGACCAGTGTCAGAATTTGTAGTTTGTCCTGCTTTCAAGGGATGGACTGGAATGTACCTTTTGAAGACCGTTAGGGTGCATCAAACTACATTTAGTGGCTTGCGTAACCCAAAACTAAAAAGACTCGAGAATGATAAAAAACCAGATACGAAAATTACCAAATTATCCCTCGGTTCTCAAACTAAATTTGCTTTACAACAACAATGGCTTGTTCTTACTTTCCTTAACGAAATGTCTACGTCGTCTCCATTTTTCGTTACTTCTGATTAAAAAATCGTGTTATGTGATCATAACAATACTTTGGTTTGTCAATTTTCAACAAACAGAAGATGAAGTTGGTTTCCAAACCAATGGCACGAGTTTAATGAAACACTTTCTGGATTCATTTTCATCCAAATGAAAGAGAAATGTATTCAGAGTAACAACGTTTGATGTGTGAGCCGTGACTCGTGAGGGCTACAACCAAGTTTGATGGTACATTTACCAAAATGCCACAAATGCCGCCGTTTGTTCGTATCCTTATTAATCACCCTAATTACAATACTTAATAGTTAAACCGTTGATTACAATCACCGTGATTTCAACGGTGTAGATGATTTCCTCCGCACGATCGAATGACGCCGTTTGTTAGGATCCTCATAAACACTCTAAACCCTCGTCTGCAATGAAGCAAGCAATTAGGGTTTTATGCTTCGAATTCGGTCAGTTTTCATTGTTTTTCTAAACATATAGGAAAAGTGATGATTTTGTGCTAGTATTGTTGGGTATTTGGGATGGCTGTGTGAGAGATGGTTGTTTTTGGAGGAGTCGAAATGGATATTGTTTAGTGTTGACACACAGGAAGCTGAAGATAAATCTGTTTTCAGTGATGGAACAAATGTGGATGGGGAGGTGGTTTCCGGTGCTGATGTTCGAAGTTCTACCCTAATGATGGAGACAGGGGTTCAATCTACCTCTCCTGAGTGGTACTCTTCAGCCTACCCGATAAATCGATCAGGATGAGAAAGAAGTACCTTCTCGGTTTGATGAGAGAACAACTGATCTCAACAGTGAATCAGGTACTGCTCTATTCCTCTATTTATAGAGTTGTGAATCTATTTTATAGACATGTCTTTCGTTTCAAGAATTTGTTTTACTGTTGGAGTCTGCATTACGATCATTGATACTGTGAAGATATATTTTTACCTTGGGCGTAGACAACTTTACCGCGAAAACTTTGATGGATTAATCTGTGCCCTTATCTTTTTCTTTCATTCCAATAAATTTTCCGTTGTTTAGAGGATAAAGTTGCTGCTTTGTGCCATTGCCATGAGCGATGAGAGTCGCTACCTGGTGCCCTTATTTGTGATTATAATTTTACTGTGCCAATTACCGAATTTTGTGGTACATGGTCATTTTTTTACTAGTCTTGCGAATAAAATTTTTAGTGCTGTTTTGAGAAATTTTCAGTGACTTGATTTATACTGAATGTTTTGCAGGTGGATTAACTGTGACAAGAGAAGATATAATGAAAGCCATAGAGTAGAGAGGGTAAAGTTTGGAATCAATGATAGGTTGAAGACTATTGGCACTTTGAGCGAAGAGATTGAAAAAATGTTTCCATGGACGCCTTCCCTGATGGTAAAGAAGAAGAACAACTCGTGGGAAGCTGGATCTCCTGGCCCCCTCGATTATGGAACAAACAAAAGAGGTATAAATTGTCAAATTTCTTCAGATTTTTCACTATCTTAACTAGTTCACTATGGTGACGTATCAAAAGAATTTTCGTCTTTTATTTAAACTAGTTGATAGGTTGTTTCTTGTTTAAGCGTATTACTTATCAGTGTGATATTAACTTTTGAAGGCTGGTTGCAAAGAGATACCCAATGGCCCCTCACCTTGTAGCTATGTTGATTTGGACATGGTCATCCCCACACAAGCACTGAATATCACATTATACAATACAATGATCAGGCTACATTCATTACTAGTATGTACACCCCAATGACGTGTTGCCTTTTGTTTTGTCATATAATTTTGTAATCTGAAAGAATATTTATTGGCTCGTGATGTTTTTATCGCACCTCACTCCGAAGTTTGATAATGATGCTTCTAGCATTTTCTTTTCTCATCAAGGATGGAGTTAAATGTAACTACATCATGTGTTAGTCTGGTAAGTGTCATTTTAACAGCAAAATGGATCAATTCTTTATGGGTGACATGTCCAATGTTGTGTGCATCAGTTCGTTCCTATCAAAACTGCAATGTTTTCCACACTAGAGGGGATACCACAAAATATGGGACTAGTTGCTTCTTTTTTATGTATCATTATCTACTTGATGTTTTTGATTGGGTTGGGATGGGACCATATACCCAATTGTTTATGGTCTACCTAGTTGGTGTGTTGATTTGGGGATGGATACCTCCACTTGATGCTAGAATAATTTAACAACAAGCTCAGCAATTGGCTTTCCTTATACTTTATCATTTTAGATGATACTGGGAATCCGAGTAAAAACCAATCAAACAGCTTAATGAATTTTAGAAACCAAACGAATCATTTAGCCCGGTAAGTTATGGTCGATTTGCTGTGGATACAAATGTATTTCTTTACATTTATCATATAACAACTAACAATCACTCTTTGACGTCTGTCTTGATATTAAAAAGGTTTTCAGACCATGACACTAATGTAGTTGCCATCTACTGACGTCTTCAAGACGAAACAAGTTCATTTTGGATAAATGATCATCGTCATCAACACATGAGCTGGCCACATCGGCAATAGAGGAAACCGATACATCAACGAAGCAACCTGTTATCAAAAAAACAAAGCAACCTGTTTGCAATGGGGTTCTCGTTTTTATGTGTTGGTTGTGTTTTCCTTGCTCCTTTTTGAATGAAAGTGCCAATTTATTCAACTGTATATTTACCGTAAAATTACATGAGACAATTTTTACATTCCCTTTTATATATATACAGAGTCCAACGGCCGGCCTGATGAGGAATGTAGATACAACAAGATTCTACATGTGTAAGTACAGCTTGTGCAGAACCTCAAACTAAAGCAGATTTGAGCCTCTTCTTAAGTTCTTCCCTGTAGATGAAACAATTTAAATTTTGAGATACTGATACACATACTAAGCCAGTCAGTTTTTTATAATCAGTTTAAGTGTAATATTTATTTACCTCATGAGCTGTCGGTCAAGGGTTGAGGATGATAAGAGACCTCTGTTCTCTTCAGCCCTACGCAATAGGTAAGGTATGATCTTATCTATGGGTCCAAATGGCATATACTTGCTAACATTGAATCCAGCATTCCTCAAACCAAAAGACAGTGCATCTGACATTCCATACAACTGAGCAAATTGAACTTGATCGCAGTCTTTGTCTATTCCTAGTTCATCAGCCTTTTTTGCTGCCAATTTACCTGAATAAAATCAACTGTCTGTAAACAAATTCCTTTGTAAAACATAAATTACAAGTAATTTATCCAAGTGACCCAGAGGAATGATTGAATGGAAATAGTAATGTACCCGAATCAATATTATGTGTGGCAAGGATGAGGTGGCTGGCAGACCCTTCGGATATCTCGTCAAGCAAGAAATTGACACAATCATTGTAACAATTATGTGTATCCTGAATCGTGTCATGAACTGGAGACTCGACCCCCAGCTCCCTAGCCAACCTCCTTTCACTAGACATATAAGCTCCCCTCACCAACTTGAATCCCAACGGCACACCCATCTTCTCCGCCCCACTATACGCCAAGCGCAACCTCTCCCCCGCATCCTTCAAATAAGCCTGAATCGTCCCATACAAAACCACCTTCCCCTCCTTCCTATACTTGACCGCAGAAGAATAAGTCATATAATCAACAGATGGCTGAAGAAACGTATCCTCGGCATCAATCACCAACGGCAAGTTAGCTTCCAAACACGCATCACACAACTTCTCCAACCTCTCATGTCCTAGTTCAAGATCCCGCTCCTCCTCCTCACTCAACGGCTCTGGCCTCTCCAGTGTGTGGTAAAATGCGCTGGAGTCCGCCAATATCGGCAGAGTCTCCCTCTTCCACGGAAGCTTACATGAGGCGTCCTTATGCTCCCATCTTAGAAAATCACTCACCTTCCTCAGCAAACTTATTCTACAAATCGCCGTAATCTTCACTACTACCGAGCTCACCTGATCATTTTTCCACAAATTCATTTCACTAAATTTCAAGCAAAATTGCAGAAAAAAGGTAATATGGAAAAATGAAAAAACGGAAGATTCTGGAAGCTTACGGAAGAGGGAGGAAGCGAAGCAGCGGAGCGGATGGTGTGTAAAAAGGCGTTGAAATTACGATCACACGAGTCGTTATCATCGGCGTTTTCGAGACCGTAGCAGAGCATACCTCGCAATCCACTTCTGTAAAGATTCTCGACGCATCGTCCAGCATCTTCAACGCTCTCTCCTGCACAAAAATGCTCAAAAAAAGTATGCCTAATCACTCCTACGACCGCATCTCTCACAACCGGAATCTCCATCATCTTCGATTTCGTAATCCACGTCCCTAGGTCGACGATCGGCCCTATCGCAGCCAAGTGAAGGTTAAGCGATGATCGGATTAGCTTCGTGGTGGTCACGGACGAGAAGATTCTCGGATTGACGTCATCCTCTGTTTTAGCTCGGAAATCAAGGATCGGAGATGAAACTGACGTTGTCGATGATGCTGGCGTTGTTGGTGCATGCGGATGAGGTTCGGTGAGGGCTGCGATAAAGGGAGGAGATGTGGTGGCGGAATTGAGGCGGCGAGAGGAGGAGAGGACGGCGGTTGGAGTTCGTAGTGTTTTGAGCAAGAGGCGGTTGGCCATGTATCGGTCGCACGAACAGGTCACTCTTTGACTCGCTCTCTTTTTTGTTGTGTATTTAGTGCGTTGTAGTTTGGTCATTAAATAGAAGTGAAGGGGTATATAGGGAAATTTTGATGAGCAAGGGGTATTTTCGTCAATCAAATTTTGATGAGCTGTCTGTAGACTGTGCAGAAGATTCTGTGGTTATTAATGGTCTTTAATGAAGCGAATTAGGGAATTCTAATTGTGAAGAATCTCGTGGATTCAGATTCAGAATATTCAATGGTTAAATATAGTGTTTTCTAAAATTGAGGGTATTTATGGAAAAAATAAGTAGTTTTATTTTACAACTTTTACGGTATGAATTTGGCGTTATGAGAATTGTATTCGTTTTCTAATGGGAATCTTAAATCCAATAGAATTTGATAAAAATAATTTATGGGAATATGATTGGATAGATTCACGCACGTTTTATGCGTGTAGGGTTGGCCAAGATTCACTTTGTTTTTAAGAATTTACATTCATTTGTGTCCACTAAATTGCGTATAAAGTTTAAAGTGATTTGCGCATCCGTTAATCAAGTAATAATTGATCACGTGGTTCTATTTAATTATATTCAATTATTCATCAGCTGAAATATTTCAACATGTTGTACACTTGTAGACCTCAAATTTTTTACTTACTAAACAAAATTATAAAGCCCATTATCATTAAGCACAAAATATAGAGCCCATTATCCTTAAAGAATTTCCCAGAGGATAACCAAGAGGCCCAAAACATTATAAGTGACAAGGCCAGGATTGGCGTGTGAGACACATTATGAAGAGCTTTTTTTAATAAGGCTAGTTTGGCATGTTTTTAAATAGCATGTAGGTGAAAATCTTGCTTTCTAGACATATTACATTGCTATCGTGCCGGCATATATCATGTCGAATTCCTCCTAACTAACAGTCTAACACAGCAAGCATCACATCCCCATTTGTTTATTTTTCTTCCTAGTCAGATATTCTGTCCCAATCAACAATCTCAACCCACAATATCTCATTTAGTTATACCCTTGAACAACAAAAAAGGTCTGCTGCATATGTATCTCGTCTTACTTTCCTATAAAACGGTACCAGCATTGCCAATCAAGTTTCACAACTCATTCTACTTTCGTTTCATTGGGTCTAATTCGCAAAGCCATTCTCAGGTATGTGGAAATACTTGCAATCAATTTATGTTTAGCTACAAATTTATATCTGTTAATATATTCAATAATTTAAGTTCCTAATATAAAAGGTGAGGCTAGTGATGATGGGGCTGGATGGACTGATGATGAGCTTGATATCAAAGCTCAGATGTCTAAAACCAGGAAAATCGACTGGTGGCCACATCAACAATACTCGGTGTAAAGGGTATGATGAAGTTGAGAAGAGTGAAAGTACCCGAGTGGAAATGAAGAGTCGGAGAGCTCATAAGATCATTGCAGAAACACTAGCCATTGCGGACTCACCCTCCACCAGGACTTACGCTTTATAGTCGACTTTCACTGCGTAAAATAAGAGCTAGACAATCGTTCATAGTATTTTCAGTAGCATTGCAACCTGGAGCATAATGTCTTCTCCTTAAAGCGTCTCATCAACTCTACTTGCACCAAGTATTATATTCTTTTGATCTTTGAATACCATTTGGTTAAATTTTTAGTATAACAGAGAAACAGATTCTGCACAAATATTTCCTTCAAGCACTAAATACAAAGGAATCTGACCACAGTTTCTGATAAAAAAAACTTCTTATTAGTGGTCATAAATCATAAATGATAAGTCAAGGAGATGATACCGCCATAAGAGAGGTCCTAACACGACTCTATCATGCTTATTCTAACCACTATTTATTTGCTGAAATCTCATAGATTATACAAGTATTAATGCAATAGAACAAAAGAGCCAACTCCATTTGAACACACCCCACAAAAGCCTCGTTGCTAATGTATAGAGACCTAAATAAGACGTTGTCCTCTGTGGATTAATTGCTAGCTTAAGAACTATACAGAGGATTGTAACTAAGGAAAGAAAGACCAATCAATATACCTTAGTAATTTTTTACTGTTAGAAAATGGTGTACTAATCTTTCAGTATCAGTTTTTTCCATTATATATATAATTAAGACTTTGAAAAATCAGAAACGAAAATGTCATTCGAAAGGATATCCAATCTGGGTTTAGAACTGTGTAATTATATATTTATTCATTTTAAATCTTGAAAATGAATACACACTGAAAATTGAATGTAATTATATTTTTTGTAAAATTTAAGATTGGATGTCTTTTTTGAAAACTATATTTTGCACGTCTTTAAATTTACGAGGAAAAAACATACGTCAAGAAATCACGGAACTAGTAAGCACTTATTTCAGTGCTTAAAACACTGATTCCTAAGCATTATCTGTCTTATTTAAGATTTATATCAACTTGTATTTTTGATGGCTTGATAAGTAAGTGCAAGACTGAAATCACATTTTTATACAATAGAGTAAATACGAAGTTAGGATAATGTTGATAAGTATTTGTGAGAATGGATAATTTAATCTAAATCGTTGATTTTAATTAATTTAATTTTAAAATTAGAACTAATATAAGTTATCTTATTTGCAAAATCAGATATAACATAGTATTCTTTTAAATCTCATCCGTTAATAATTAATTAAAAATAAGATCATCCATCAAACTCTTACAAAAATTTATTTGTCCCTTTAACTTCTTCCAATAAATATCTCACGTACAATATATAAAGGCAAAAACATGACCAAAAGTTGCCTTGTAACACTTGAAAACCTTCGTACATATCCTCCGTACAAGGGTCAAAAACACTGGAATAAGGTCCCCCCAGGTATGTGATAAAAACATCCAGTTGGTGTTACATGAGCCAATATCTTCTGATAACCACATCCAGTTAGTGTTACATCATTACATGTGCCAATATCTTCTGATAAAACAAATAACGTCTGCTTTGTCGCGTAGGTTCCTAATAAAAATGAAGGTGAAAGAAATAGTGATGGGGCTGGATAGACTAGTGATGATCTTTAAATCAAAGCTGAGATGTCTAAAGCTAGGAAGATCATCAGCTGGTCACTATATCCACAGTACTGATCATTATATGGGGTACTACAGTAAAGTTGATAAGAGCGAAAGCACGAGAATAGAAATGGAGAGTCGAAAAGCTAACAAGCTCATTGCAGACACGCTCAGAATTGCAGACTCACCCTTCTCCAGAACTTACACATTTTAGTCTCTTGCATCACCTGAAATAAGATACAGCAGATAAATGAATTCCTTTATAATGTCAATGTACAAAAGTTAAGCACTTCTTTGTAATTCATATGGGTTGCATCTTCTTCTATGATTTTGCGACTTCTTTCATAAAATAAGATATGTAAATTGGTGATAGATTATATTTTATTATTTATTTTCGCAATCATACGTCAAAACAATATTCCTATCCTGATGAATCAGGTGTGATTACAGATACTAGTAAAACATTTTTCAAACAATCTCCAAAACGAGTTTTTCCTTTCTTTCCCTTTAATGAGGTATTCTTCTTTAATCATGAATAGCAACTCACCTGACTGTATCAAATCATCAGAGGAATATTCGCCATGGATGATTTCATTCTCTCATCGGAGAATGACAAGTCAACTAGGTTTCCTTGTAAGTATTTATCATAAGCAGGCAGGTCAAAATGTCCATGACCACACAAGGCCATCAGTATAACCTTTTCTTCTCCCGTTTGTTTACAGTGGAGTGCTTCCCTTATCACTGCAGCTATGGCATGAGTTGGTTCTGGAGCAGGAATCAGCCCTTCCGACCGGGCAAATTTTATTGCACCTATGAATCAACGAATTGGGTCAACTCAAACAGTATAAAACGTTGGAGCGACAGAAAACTACTCAATGCTTTCTGTTTCAAATAAGGTTTAGCAACATGGGGCATCAGACAACACGTCTTCAGACCTTTTTAAAATGAAATAGGTGCTTTATAGCACATATGAATACAGCACAAGCGCTTCATATTATATGGTATTTCTCATTAATATAAGGATGAGGTATTGGGAAAAAAACCTTCAAAGCATTCATTTTGTGGAATAGCAAGCGCTTCCATGAACCCCAGCTCGTAGATGTGTGAAATCAATGGAGCCATACCGTGGTAACGCAAACCCCCTTCATACAAAAAGAACAAGAATATATGTAAAAGGAGACTTAAGAACACATACTTGGATAAAACTAATAATATTGTACCAGCATGTATAGGGTCTGGAATGAAGTCATGCCCAAGAGTGTGCATCTTCATTAATGGGGTCATCCCGGCCGTGTCACCATAGTCGTACGCATATACGCCTTTAGTCAATGAAGGACATGCTGAAGGCTCCACTGCTCTTATCAGAGGATTGATGTTACCTTTAAGCTTTTCTCTTATGAATGGGAAAGCGAGACCAGCAAAATTAGACCCGCCACCAGTGCATCCGATGATCACATCTGGTGTCTCACCAAAAGCTGCCATCTGAGAAATGCACTCCTCGCCTATTACTGTCTGATGAAGCAAGACATGGTTCAGTACACTTCCTAGACAATACTTGGTATCGGCATTTTTAGCTGCCACCTCCACAGCTTCAGAAATTGCTATTCCTAAACTACCAGGGCTTAGGGGATCCATTTGAAGGATTTTTCGACCAGCTTCAGTTATGTCTGATGGAGATGGGTGCACTTTGGCATCCCAGGTCTGCATCATAAGCTTTCGATATGGCTTCTGATCAAAAGAAGCACGAACTTGCCACACCTATAAATTTATCAACCTATAACTCTTCATACACCTTGATTACATATAACCAAATTCAGTACAATCAATATAAATCTCACCTCGCAATCAACACCAAATAAGCTACAAGCGAATGCTAGAGCGCATCCCCACTGACCAGCCCCAGTTTCAGTCACTATCTTCTTGACACCTTCTTGCGCATTATACCATACTTGAGGCACAGCAGTGTTCGGTTTGTGTGATCCTGCAGGACTATTACCTTCATACTTATAGTATATTCTCGCCGGTGTCCCAAGAAGCTTCTCCAATCTCCTAGCCCTAACAAGAGAAATCAATCAATAACCAAATAAACATTTCCCCATCATGCCGTCACTCCCTAACACTTCAAAGTTGCGTTCTTTTTCACAATACCAAATAAAAGATTAACTCTAAAACAAGCTTAAATTTGAAAGGAATGTGCAAGTCTGTGAATATGAGATTGATACCTAATTAATGGCGTGGGACGCCAGAGCTTGTAAACCTCAAGAACCTCTTCAGGAATATCAACAAACCTTTCATTACTAGCTTCCTGCATAATCAACTCATGTGGAAACAGATGAGACAGATCTTCAGGCTTGATGGGTTGTTGTGTTTTTGGATGGAGTGATGGTGGAGGCTTGACTTGAAGATCTGCAACCAAATTGTACCACTGGCGGGGGATTTGAGTCCCATTGTTGACTGAACCAGAAATGGCTGTTCTGCTCCTACGTTTAGGAGCTGAAGGGAGGTGGTGCGGAGGTGGGAGTGGGGTGGCGGTGGCGGTGGCCATGAGAGTGAAGGTGGAGCCTTGGAGTTGTTGGAATTGGCGCATTTGACTTTTTTGTGTCAATGAAGTTACAGCCGGTCTGGTCTCTGGACCGGTTGTGCATCCACTGTTTATTTTAAAAGCTTTACTCCTGTCACCCTGTGAACTTTAAACGACAGAAGCTAACGTCGTTTAATAGAAACAGCCAAAACACTCACCAGCATTATTTGACTGCATTGTACCATCTTATACTCCATTTACGGTCAACTTTTTTCTTGACAAATTAGATATATTTTATATTAAGATATCGTTCTTATGAAATTCATATTGAAATTGTATCCAATCCCAAACAAGGCCAATGAAAAAGGACATTTCTTTCATAAAAAAGGACATTTTCTTTCATAAAAAAGGACATTTTCATAACGATTATCATTCGTTGAAGTGATGTAGACAGTGCTGTGCTGCATATGTTCCCCAGAGAAAGAGGTTAATATATGTACTGTCAACATTTGGCCGTCAATTTAACAAATTGTATATTGTAAATCTGGTCAATGATATGTTAGTGTCAAATTGTACCACAGAAATTTCATTTTCAATATTTGCATCAATCTTTTTGTCCCTTCCATCTACACAAAAGACCCTATTATTGGCAGCTATACAAGGTTAGGTTTCACTTATTCTCTCTCTTTCATCCTTTAACCACTAGTAAGTAGCTAAAAACCGAGAGCCAGATATCTACTTCATTTGCATAAACAAGGCACGTAAGCCCTAGCATTAGACATGTAGGTTAGGACTTTTGTTCTTTATTGCCTCTCCAACACTCATTGCGCTCAACAATGTTCTCCTCATCAGTTATCAACACAGCTGCTCCTGGTTCTTCAAACCAAGCACCCCATCAGCTGAGTCAGCACCAACACCTTCCAATTTCATCTTACTCAGATATATTTTCACATCACAAGTCCTCTATCTGTGGTAACTTCCACCACTACACTAATCTTGAGCCTGCAGTGGTAGCACAAGATGGACATGATCATGTACTGAATGAAAGTACAGTAACTTTTATCACTCCGTTTGGAAAGACCACTTCCACGGACATGCCTAGATCTGGTTCTAGGGCAACTAAGAAGTCTGATAAGAGGAGCAAGATCAGGACTTCTCAAGGGTTGAGAGATAGACGAGTGAGGCTGTCTATAGAAATTTCCAGGAAGTTTTTTGATCTTCAAGATCTGTTAGGGTTTGACAAGCCAAGTAGAACTGTGGAGTGGCTGCTTTCCAAGTCCAATAAAGCTATTCTTGAGCTATCAGGTGCATCCTCATCCTCAATATCATCTGAAGCTGCAGGAACAGAAGATGGTTTGAAGAGCTTGTCCTCGTCCAGGAGCACCGCAATTTGTAGTACTAATCAAATTCAGCAAGTTTCTTCTAAATATTCATTGAAGACTATGAAGCAAAAAGCAGCACTGTTGGCTAGGGAGTCAAGGGAGAAGGCGAGAGCTAGGGCTAGGGCACGAACTGCAGCAAAGCTGTCCACATCAAAGTTAGATCTTCAAAACATCATATTGGTAAATAATCCTGGAGCTGGAGTTAATAGGGATGACCTGCAGATGCCACATTTCAAAAAAATCTACAACAATTTTAGCTCACCATCTTTATGGAAGGCCTCAGATGTTGAAAGGAAAGAAGAAAAAATAGAAGGAGAGGAGCAACTGAAGAGAAAACAACAGCTTCAGTTGGATAGTTACTATCACAACCCCAACTTGTCATTAGATTGGGACATTAGTAGTATCATTCCCCAGCAAATTTCTTCTGCCACAACTCAGAGATTGAACTTGTACAGAGGTACGTATTGATTAAGGAATTCTTCATACAACAAACTCCTTTGTTAGCTAGCTAGGGTTCTCTTTGAAACAAAATATTATATTTTTGTAATTTTTACTAATTTAAAATAGAGGTGTATGCATATGCTGCATGCAGATGTCTATACGAGATCTAGCTGGGATCATCAGTTACCGAACATATACAACACTCTGTAATAAATTGACGCATGGTGGCATAGAAAGCCATTGGTGATGTTAAGGTATTGTTGTTCTTTTACTTCTCTTTCCCCTATCTCAAGTCAGTAGTTGGTATGATTTAGATCTTTGTATGAAGTCTATGTTAATATTTTGAGCTAGAAATGTGTCTAGCTCTTATCAAACATCATCTCTCGTTAGACAAGCTAGTTTTAATTATGTAGAGTGTGTGGTCTGCTAAACTTAATACTTTTCTTCTGTTAGCTGCTGATTGAGGTCTAACTCTCACACAATCAATGATTCATGCATTTCTCACAGATGGAGATCCATCCGTATATTGCATTCTATATGAGAATCAATTTGTTTCAAGTTCATATTTTGGTTCAGAATTAAAGAATTAAGTTTGTTTTGCAGATTATTGCCGGTATGGTTCAAATAAAATGGTTCCTTAGAGTTATAGCAGATTCCCACCATTCAAAAATATTATTCGGTGACATTGTTCTAGGGCAGCAGCATCAGCGTGTGTATTTTCTGCTGTCTGATATTGTCTATGGATAAATAGAGCAGGAGATACGAAAACATATGGAGGTGGGAAAGCAAGATTCAAGTTCGGTATGTACGGTGGCTATCTGCAATACAGGTCACGGTGCGCGGCATTTATAAACTGTCTTGTTGCACACATCTCTTAACGTGTAACACTCATTTCTTTGCTAAAAGTGATAAAGAGATGATCATAAAGGTAAGATTTGTATACCGCTCCTAGAAAATCAATCCTTTTCGATCATAATCTCAAATGCAGACACAACTTTTCTTATGATATATGAAAGATTGGATAATTAATGTGTGGGCATACAATCATATTCCTCTCCTCTCTTGCTATGAAAACTTCTTAATCAAGACACTCCTTGCAGCTAGACTGGCCATGGACTTTAATGCTAACAATTTGGTGCCATGGCATACTAAGGAGTGAACTTCATTTTTCATACTTTAATTCATTTGATTGGGTACTTAAATTGAAATAGCAAAGTAACGGCATTACATAGTTACCAACAAGCTAGTGATAGCGATAGAGAGATGCGAGGCGTTAGGGTTTCAGACTCTAAATAATTTGAAAGGGCTTCCATGTAGCACTGGTCAGTCCTTATGTATCTTCTTTAATTACTTTATTTTCCTTCTTCCTTATTCATCAGAGTAAGAGTGTACAGGTAGAGAGAGGCATGAGACATATATATTAAACAAAGTAGTAAGTGAGATTTGATTTGGTGGAATTTATTACTAGACAATAGACATTAGACTAGTTAGATTATGTGTCGCATGCACATCAAGACTGATGCTGCTGTTGGCCAGAACTCAGCTTTATTTGCCGTAAGTACGTACCGGAGTCATATAGTACGTGAAGATTTTGTTGAAAATTGGGCTTTGGTCTATGGGCTTTAGCTATTTACCCGACCCGACACCGCCCGGCCCGGCCCGGCCGCGTATACAAATTGATGGATGCGTCCGGTCAGACGAGCAATTCAAAACGTATTAAGAGAGAGGCACGAGCACGATGGATACGGAGAAGCCGCAGCAGCTCAAGCTACGGATTCTGTACGCTACGGAGACTGGAAACGCGCTCGACGTCGCAGAGCGAATCGGTCGTGAAGCTGACCGCCGTGGCTGCCCCGTCAGTATCTGTTCAGTCGATGAATACGACGCCGTAAGCTGAATCGACGAATTAACACTTTTAACTATTCGTTTCATCAATAATTCAGTTTATAATCAATTCTTTTTGTTTATATGATTTTGATTTAGACTTGTTTGGCTGGTGAAGATGTGGTGATTTTTGTGGTGTCTACCACCGGCCAGGGAGATGCACCCAACTCCATGAAGGTTGCATTCATTTTTAGTTGTGTAGGTTAGACGTGGTTTTGATTTATGTTTTGATTATTTGTTTGTTTACTTTCTACGTTTTTTGTTTTTTTCATCACTTGCAGAGGTTTTGGAAGTTTCTTTTGCAGAAGAATCTGAGTCAGAATTGGTTGGAGGGAGTTCGATATGCAGTGTTTGGATTGGGAGATTCCGGATATGAAAAGTATAATGCAAGTTTCTTCCAAGCTACCTTTTTTTGTATGCCTTCTTGTGAACTTTGAGATTATGCGGTCTATAAAAAATGATAGCTGATGTTATGCTTGTCATGCGTCGGCTGCTCACTTTTTTTGAAAATTATGTCCTACAAGTGGCTTTCTCAAAATAATGATTGCTTGTTTTAGTTTGCTGCCAAAAAGCTAGATAAAAGACTATCACATCTCGGAGCATCAGCTATCATCGAGAAAGGACTCGGTGATGATCAGCATCCATCAGGGTAACTCCTTTGGTCAATATGTAAATCTCTTGTTAATTTCTAAGTGAGTACCTCTAGATGATTCAGACTCTTTAGACCATTTAACTTTTATATTCGGTCAATCTCAAAGTGAGTTTCTGAATGTGATTTATTTTTTCCAATTTATGTTTCTAGAATACTGTTCATGTCTTATACCAGTTGAACAATCAATTCTGTATATACAGGTATGAAGGGGCACTTGACCCTTGGTTGTCTTCTCTGTGGAGTATTTTGTACAAACAGGACTCAAATATATTTCCAAATGGTCCGGAACCAGATTCCAGCTGGATTGATAAGCCAAAATTCCAGATTACATATCACAACACTGAAAATGCATCTGCACTAATCTCAAATGGTGGAGGTAAGCAGCTCAATGACTCCACATCCCTCAGTATTCTTTTTCTTATTGCTGACCCTGTAAAAGGTATTATTTACATATCAACAAAGGAGAAAAGTGAGTTCGCGTCCCATAATTGGCATTTTCATCTGGAGGTGGGATCAGCTCATGTTTATTAGAAGCTTTTGTTTTAGTAGGCGGACTGTAAGAAATATAAAACGTCATTGTGTTAAATGTAAGAGAAAAGACGCGTAGAAGGGCCCTCATGTTTATGGTAGATTTCATGAAATAATCTTTATATTATAAGATTTTATAATAGGGTTAATTACAGATGACCACCCGCATAATATGCCATATTCCATGCCACCACCCTTATATTGCAATATTACATTCGACCACCTTTATAACTAAAAACTTTCCAAAGAACCACCTCAGTTAACGGCAGTTAATAGAGAGGGTGGTTAAATGGAAACAAAATTGATTATAAAGGTGGCGAAGTGGAAACATATTTTTTATAGAGGTGGTTTATTGTAATAAAAATACTATTATTATATTAAAAAATTAATATATTTAACGGTAACGGTGACAGTACAGTGCGTGGGTGGTTGATTGGAAATTTTATACTTATAAGGGTGGTGGAATGTATTATTACAATATAGGGGTGGTTTGGTGGAATATAGCATATTATACGGGTGGTTATCCGTAATTAACCCTTTATAATAAAACAACATAATTTAATAAATAAATGATGGTCTCTAAGAAAAATTATTTGCCTTTTGTGCAAGTTATTATGTTCCATACACCTACACATGATGCAGTCTCTTAAGATCATGTTGAAACTTTGTTCTGGATCAGTTCATTGCTTACCCAGATTTCCTTTCTTCTCAGCTATAAGGACAGACCTTGAGAAAATTTGTTTAATGTCTAATAGAAGGCATGGTGGCGGAAATCAAAAGGCACCAGACTGCTTTCTAACAATGGTGATAATCAATTCTTACAGAACGCTTATCTATCTTCGGTCTGCTGCAAGGCAAGACTAAATATTTTGGCAATGCACAATATTAATTGGAAAAAGTTTAAGTTCGAATAGTTGTTAACTTAGAAGAATGATCTATAGTGAAAACTATTTATGGGTGAATGTGAATGAAATGGGATATATTGCAGTGCCATAGTTCTAAAACCGATGCCAGTCTTTATTTACTCGAGTGATATTATGTTAGACTTTTATAGTTTTATTTGATGAGGGGTTGGTGATAAAATGTTTGGCAAACTGTTTAGCTGTATTTCCGCAGAGCTGAATCAGTGTTTTTCATTAAACGATTGTCAGGTTTTTATTCAACTTTGGGGGCAGTGGAATAATTTTTTTCAAATTAAGTTCAAATAGCCAGCTTTAGTTTCTTCTGTTACTCATCTGTTGCAGATTAAAAACGAGTCTCTAACTGGATTGAACGATGAAAGAGACGTAAGGCATATTGAATTGGGGGCAGTTTCCTCGGTAAGTTATGACAGATTTTTTTTTCCATAGCGGACCTCATCTCTTTTCTCAATATCGTGTTTGCTTCTCTCTTCAGACCATTAAATACGCAGTTGGTGACGTTGTTGAGATATTGCCAAGTCAGAACACAGCTGCAGTTGATTCTTTCATACAACGTTGCAACTTGAATCCTGCTGCTCTTATTAGTGTAAGTATACATGATCTTGATGCTATATGAACAATACAATACTCAACACAAAATGGCTGTCTTAAGACCCTCTGATAAGTGATACCATCAAAGTTGATGAACTCACATACTCTAACATGTCTTTCTAATGTCACCTTAATTTCTTAGTAAATAGAATCTGCAGAATAAATGAAATGTCATCTCTAATTAATTATACGCCTTACAATGGTTTTTGGTACCTCTATAGAAATATAAACATTCTATGTTTTTGATATGGTCTGAAAAACTGTAGCAAGTCATTAACTCCATGACTCAAATCTATTGAGTAAATGCACCACTTTGTGTAAAGAGAATAATCCGAGGACTAAACTATTATTATTTTATATTACTTTTATGTCATATTATTCTTTTATAATAATTTAATTATATTTACTGGTACTGGTAGTAGTTGGTGTGAAAATTTGAATATGAATTTATTATTTCATTGTTTCATCCGCTCATTTGAATGCACTGGTCCAGGTTTGTCCCACTGAGGTGAAGTATCTTCCTAACGATCTTCTAACAGATGCTTCCAATGCAATCAAATTGCGGTCCTTTGTTGAGTTGACGATGGATGTTGCATCAGCTTCCCCTAGGCGTTACTTTTTTGAGGCATGTCTCTCTAATTGATTATTTTTGTATAGTATAATTCTAAGATGGAAGTTTTTTTCGTTGAGTAAAGTATTTTGAATTTGCTTCAATTGTTTGAGCCTTCGACATGCGGGCAGGAGGCTAGTGAGTGAGATTTGGTAATTCTTTCTAGTTGAGGGTAGACTATTGGGTACGAGTTTAACTAAATGTGATATTTCCGCAAGTCTACGGGTGAAAGGATTGATAAATATCTGAGAAAGTGTTATTCTAAATTATCACTAAAACGGTGAATATGAATTTGATTTTAAGACTGATCACTGTTTTTGGCATTGTTACTTTATCTAAACTTAGATGTGTCCATGTTGGGATTACCTCTTCAATCCGTAAACTTTTTAAATATGCACCCATGACATTTTTTGTGCATTTATATTGCACTGCTGGTGCCGAATCATTTTTAGTATTCAGCCGGAGGTCATGGTTCACTTGATTACGAAAACCGATGTCTGACTAAGCTACATATATACCAGTTGAGTCATATTTCGTGGACTTCAGCTCAAACACGATTGTGACACATTTTCAGGTTATGAGCTTTTATGCAACTGCTCCGCATGAGAAAGAAAGACTCCAATATTTTGCCTCTTCAGAAGGAAGAGATGATTTATATCAGTACAACCAAAAGGAGAGGAGAACAGTGCTGGAGGTGAGCCAATGCCATTATTATTCATGCACATCACTATTTTGTTTCACTGGGTTCAATATTTTACCATGAAAAGATTAGCAGTATGTTCCTGTTATTCTTATATTAACCTTACATATCTTTATTCATCGATCTCTAATATGAGCCTTAAAAAATTAACATTTTGTTGTCTTTGGCTTACTAACATTCGTGTACTTTTTACAAAAAAGAATTTAAGAAAAAAATCAAACAAAATAAAGGTTACTGGTATGGTTCTGTCCGGTGTCTTATTATTTTTAACATTTTGGTACATCCAGTTAATATCTTCCCATGCTAGGTGCTAGAGGATTTTCCTTCTGTGCAAATGCCATTTGAGTGGCTAGTGCAACTGGTTCCTCCATTGAAAACACGAGCTTTCTCAATTTCATCATCATGTACAGCTCATCCCAACCAAGTACATCTGACCGTCAGTGTTGTAAAATGGACAACGCCATACAAGAGAAAACGAGCTGGCTTGTGCTCTAATTGGCTAGCTGGCCTTGATCCCCAACAAGGTATGTTCAGTAACCTCAGTTGAGAAGTTTTTTTAATTCAAAAGATCTTTCAGTCTAAATTTGGTTGTTGAAATGTTATTCTTTTATTAACAGGAATACTTATTCCTGCATGGTTCCGCGAGGGTACCCTTCCTGCCCCGTCACCATCACTACCTCTTGTTCTCATTGGTCCTGGAACTGGCTGTGCACCTTTTCTTGGGTTTATAGAGGAAAGATCCATGCAGTCTAAATCTTGTGAAACTGCTCCAGTACTTTTCTTCTTTGGTTGCCGGAGCAAGGAAAATGATTTTTTATACCGAGATTTTTGGTCAGAACATTCACAAAAGGGTGGGGTTCTTTCGGAAGACAGAGGTGGTGGCTTTTATGTTGCTTTCTCAAGGGATCAATCACAAAAGGTATATGTGCAGCATAAAATGCGCGAACATAGTGACAAGGTATGGAAACTACTTAGAGAGGGGGCTGCTGTGTATGTGGCAGGCTCTTCCACAAAAATGCCTGCAGATGTGTTTGCGGCTTTTGTGGAAATAATCTCCAAAGAAAGTGGTGTGCAGAAAGAAGATGCTGTTAGATGGCTTCAGGCCATGGAAAAGGGCAGGAAGTACCATGTTGAAGCTTGGTCTTGACTCTTGAGTATGCTGAATAATTTATAATTTTATAGAATTGGAGTCTTAATATCTATATTCATTTCTCTGGCAACAGAGTCTGAAGTTAATGCTAGGAAAAGTAATTTTATAGCCAGTAATGGTTAGTCGCTAGCCATGGTGTTGTACTATACTTTTTAAACAAATATTCAAGTTTCAAAAGTGAACACTGAAAATTTTTATCAGTAAATTTTTCAAGCCATGTCAGGGGTTTGATCTTCTGTCGGCTGTTTTTCAGATCTTGAGTGTTGGACCGGCTGTTCTTGCAGCTGATTTGTAAGCTTCCTGAGTTGCTGCGCTTGGCCTTGGTAACCCTCTGTGGCCATATCTGTCAACTCGCTTGACAAATCAGGCAAGTCTTCAACTTCCAAATCTTTTGTCTGTTAAACCATTATGACTAGGGTAGATAGCTCTGTTGTTTTCCTTCATCGTCTTAATGCGTAACTATTCCATTTTGAGAAGTTATTTGTCATAGAACCAACTTTCTAATTTTAAACTAGATTGTCGGATTCAGAGCGTCTATAATATGATGAATGTAGAGCAGAGGCACCCAACATATACACTGAGAGTCCTGCCAGGTTCCCCTGCATCTGCAACCTCTTTGCCAACCCTTTTTGTATTTAGATCGAATTAATCTCCACAAACAGAACAAAAACAATGAACCCATTACTGGCCCCAAGCCCAAGTCTGCCATTCTGGATTTCCCAGATTTATTGTTAAATGCTGATATGAAATTCAGGGTTGACTAAGTTGAGATTATTGCACATGATAGAGTTACGTATACTAAACACGATGCATGAAATGTATGGACGTAAAAAAACAAATTATTTCAAGAAAATCCATTCATATGATTTTGTAGGGCTATGAAAACATTCTTTTGCGTATTTTAAATACATTTTTGGGTCAAAATGATTTGAAATTTTTTCAGTCATTGAATAATGTCCATAGAAGGTGACAGAATCCTTCTCTTCTTTTACCGGTCTTATTTGGCTGCTGCTATCTTCAAGCGTAGCATTACATTTGGTTGGCATAGGATTAAAAAGCACAAAATTTAACTCTCAATTTTGCATGAACAAGAAGACTTCACATAAATTATTATTCAATGCACTTACACTGCGACACATATCACATAAATGAGTTCCCATTATACCAAAAACATCAATAATTCAGTACGTAAAAGTACAAAGCTGCGCATTTACATTCAGTTGCGACGACTGACGGTGAGCCCTTCACGGATTAGACCTCACCGAATCTCAAGCATCTAAAACATTCTATATTGGATAAGCCCACGTCTTTACACAACTCTCGTTCAACCTAAAAATCATTGCATGTACTTAATTTTCTCATATTCCTCAACCCAACAATGTTTCACTCAGTGCTCCTTCCACTCAAAATCGATTCGTGGAAAGAAAGTTGTTTAAATACAAACAATGTGTGAATAAGCTAAGGATCCATTTTTCATTTGTGTAATTGGTTTTCTGCATGATCTGAAATACAAACCACACATCGGAGAGGACTTGATCAATGGGTGCTGACTAGAATGGTCTTTGCAAACTTTATCTAAAGTCTTTCTCAACTGGAGGACTATATGAGATGGTTTAGGACGTCAGCTTGCACCCAATTAGCCCTATTTGGAGTTGAATATGGCACTGCTTCATCACTTCAAGCAAATATGCTGATGGGATCATGAAGCAAAATACGAGTTGACAAAGACATGCCATATCCGCCCACAAATCCAATAAAACAACGTTGAAACTTGAAAAGTTTATCACAATATGTATTGATGCTAAGTGAAGTTGGATTTGACATATGATAAAACATTGAGCCTTTTCAGTTTTCACTCTCTCAATTTATTATGTAATATAAAATATGTTAAGTAATATGATAGTTGATAAATTATCCCCACTAATTAATTAAGTGATAGTTGTTAATTATATATTGAATCTTGAATCATGATTAGATGTAATTGTGGATTGATTCAATACAGATAGTAAAATATTTAATTTTTTAGTTTAAATTAGACACCTCCGTAATTTCGAAATTAAAAATTATTTCTAAATTTGGTTAGACCTTAGACCTTAAGTAGTAGGTCAATTAACAATTGAGCTGAATCACGGACATTAAAACTTTGAAGTGGCAAAGACCATGATGATAATTGAAGTCAAAATCCTAAAAGCATAACTCATATTAGCTAGTGCAGTATTGGTGAAGTTTATCATAATAACCGGAGCTAACCTACCTCAATAATGACAACTTAAGTTGCTAACTTTCAATAAAGTGACCCTAAATTAAGGCCAAATCTCGTTTAATCATGCTCTGCTAAGTTATAATGCCCGCACGAGGGATTCTATTTAAAAGTAAAAACTAAGATTAAATTAACATAATATCCTATTCTGATCTTTGCAAAAGAGGACACAAGGATACATCTGCATCCCTTGAAGTGTCCTTTTGGGTCAATTTTAATATATGTTGAAGAGACATCTTGTCCTTAGGCTTCATCAGAAAAGTACTGTAGAGATCACATTGTTAATAGACACTGGAAAGTTGCACTGCTGCACAGGGGTTTTCTTATTCATTAGACAAATAAGTACTCAGTATTGTGTCATTAGATGTCCATATTAGGGTTAGGGGTGGTGGTGACAAGCGCTAGTGGAAACTCTGATTGGAAATATGAATTCAAGGCATGCCTTTAAATTTAAATAACTGATAGAGTACTGCAAAGCAAATATAAGTTCAATCACGATAGACTAATTTATCTAGCTAATTTGTACTCTTCAGCTTATCGATTATCTTTTCTATAATTATAATTATATATCGATCATAGTTGAATGCGATTAGCCCTTTGAGTTAAGGTGAAGATGCTTGAGTTGTGTAGTACCCCACCACTATTAATCACTTGGAATGCACTGAGCTATCAGCTATGCATAGGCCCCCTCGTGCAAGATGTGGAGGAATAATTCCATTTAAGAATACTTGAAAAGTTGCTGCATCTAATCATTATACAAATCATCATAGGGATAACATTTCTTTTACTCGTACCTTTTTTGTGTGCTTAACCTTTTCATCTTTCTTGAAAAAACAAATAACTCATAGTTATCTATCTTTTTAGTACTCCCTCTGTCCCATAATGTTTGTCCACTTTCCATTTTGGGTGTTCCCTTAAGTTTGTCCACTTTTCTTCATTCTCCACCACACATTCTATTTTTTTACTCATTTATTTATTAATCATATATTCTCAACCACACATTTCATACCCTCTTTCTATCTTAATTACCGTGTATTTTGTGCTTTTGGACAAACAAAATGGGACGGAGGGAGTATCATATTAAATATTCATTTTTCGATATTGGTCGTCTTTGATCTTATAAGTTTAATTTTATATTTTCCATCGATAACTAAATGATCATTGCAACAATTATAAAATGATTGCTTCAATAACAGTCTCTGCCCATTTCATTTCATAATACAATGAAAATATCTCTATTATGATCCATAATTTTTGAACATATAATTGGTTGTTTTTTTTGTTTTTTTGAATGTGTGATTTGATGCTTGTAAAAGGAGAGATTTTTATAAGAATTATTCCCATAAGTTGAAAGTAGGCAGTACTGTTGGATCATGAATGAGCAAGACAACTCCACCTAAATATATGCATGTGTATTGACTATGCACACTATGTGAGTGATATGGAACACATTAATCCATGTGTATAAACATTAAGAATAAGTGGAAAGTACTCCATAACAAAATGGGTTAGAAATGGGTGGGTTGGTGCAATATGTGAGTAGACATATGATATGAATACAAAGCTCTTTCATGTGAGGTGAAGTGTGTAACTTTCTTAGTTGAAATTTGTTAGATACATTGATAATCACTGTTTATCTACTATAGTAAATTGTTAGTGAGGATAAAGTTTTAGTAGGACCATTATTTTTTTATAGTTTGGGAGGACACAATCTCGATTATTTATTAATTATAATCTAACTGTTAAAATTTAAAGTAAAATAATCATTAAATTCAATCGTCCTGTGTTTTTCGCAAATCCAACCGTCTTATTTAATTAAAACTCAACTTTAATCTCAACCGTTGATTTATTAAAATCAATGCTTCAGATTTTGTCCTCATGTCTTATATATTTATCATGTCTCATATGATCTCAATCCTAGATAGTGATTTATGTTAATAGAATAATAGTGTACCGAGACATAAGAGGGTTATTTTGATAATTCTTATGAAATCATTTACATGCATGTACCAAATTAAAGTTTAGGGGTAATTGCAGTAAACCACCATTATAATATTCCATTTTGCAGTAAACCACCATTTTAACAACTAATTGCGAAATGAGTATATTATAATAGCTTCATTATCAAAAAACCACCATTTTCACAACTCCGTTAGAAATTGTAAAACACGCGCCATACGGCGCGTGGGTATATAACTTTAATTCGGACAATTTCAAAAAACCACCAATATAATATCTTGTTTTGCAAAAAACCACCATTTTAACAAATAATTACAAAATGACTCTATTATAATATCCCAATTATCAAGAATCGCCATCTGAATATATAGGTAACGCTAGGGAATGAGGTTGAGGCTACGATTGTGGCTATTTTTGATTAGTAAGACAGTATTCTTTTATTGATTTATAATCCATACTAGACACAAAGCCTAATGAAACATATTTGCAGTTGCGGGTGTGGTAAGAAGCTGTTATATTTTACCTCAGAGTTGATCTTTAAGCTCAATATAGAAAAACAATTAGAGTTTAAAAGTAGTGATATAATAAATCATATTTCATGAGATAAAATGAGAAAATTATTTATATCTGAACCGTGCAGTCGATAATCTTTATACATTGATAATAAACTCTCAAACAAGAGTTTCCTTTTGCATTCGTAACATTATTTTCTTCATTGACTTATATCGAGATTAAATTGAAGCACCATGTAGCTAGTAGATACTTATTAACGAGTAAAATTATCATATGAGCCTCTGATCTAGCATGAACATTGCAGTTGGTAGTTTTCTGATAATAAGTTATTAAAATAGTAGTTTTTCGTAAAACTGTGATTATAATAGTGGTTTTCAGTAAGTAATTTAAATATTAAATAATATTTTATTTCCACAAGTACACGTACTTAACGGAAGTTTTAACGGAATAGTGTCAATGGTGGTTTTTTGATAACGAGCTATTACAATATACTCATTTCACAATTAGTTGTTAAAATGGTGGTTTACTGCAAAACGGAGTATTATAATGGTGGTTTACTACAATTACCCCTAAAGTTTAAATCTTAAATAATACAATGCTTTCAAAGGTCTTAAAAAGAGTGTACTTAAAATAAGTATCAAAATCGAGATGTAATAGACTAGCAAACTCAATAATTTCACCCATTAGAGGTACTTTTGGCAAAATATGGGTCTAAGTGTCAACTATTAGAGCCAATCGACATCGATTCATGATGGAGACAAACTAGCAAACTAAATAATTTCAAATTTTCAAACAATTTTATAAAAAGTAAAATTTTCATAACTCAAAGTATATAGATATCGCAACATGTTTGGGCGACATAATTCTGTTTTTTAAAATTTATTTCTATATTATTTTAGTGACAAATATAGACTCAAGACGGAAATACATTTGTACCTCTCGAACCCGTACTTTTTTAATCAGATGATCTTTGAAAAGTTATTACAATAACAACAACATTTTAAAAAATTCCTCACAAAACTGATGAGATAAGAAACCATCCAAAACTTGTAGCCAAAAACTAAATGAAGTCTAATAAACTATGGGTTTCAAAATCACTGGAACCCCATACTTAGGCTTAATTGTGAGGACGACCACCGGAGCATGACGGTACTTTTCTGAAATTACAAAGTTGAACCGTTGAATTAGTGTTGCTAAAATAATCTTAGCTTCCATCAGAGCAAATGTCTGGCCTATACAATTCCTTGGACCAGCACCAAATGGAAGAAAATGGCGACCAGGCCTTGTTGCAAACCGGTTTGGATTGAACTCATGGACGTCCGGTCCCCATAATTCTTCGTTATGATGTATGGCTAGAACCGGAATCCATATCGATAAACCCTTTGGGATCAGAAGATCTCCTAGCTGAAAATCTTCGAATGCCATTCGGGGTATCAGTGTGGCTGATGGGTATAGCCTCAGTGATTCATTTATCACCATATTTAGCTGCAATTCAAAATAACCTCAGCAGTGTTAGATATACTGACATCCTTAAAAAATGTTTTTTTCACAACAGTTTGGGATTCTCCTATAGAATTTTAATGAGTGGTGAATAAAACTTTTTCTATCAGATGGAAACTAATACTGATTCTCTTCGATATGTCATTTCCTCAAGATGCTGAAATTTTCATCAGTATCAAATCAACCTTAAACTCAATCAATTTAAACAAGCAATGTCGCCTGTCAGCTAAAAGTATCTTTTCTTTACTCCCTCCACGTTTCGTGTTCGAATATAATTTACATTCATCTTTGTTTAAAATATCATCTTTCAGAGAGTCACAGTATATACTTTTAAGGAGTTGTCTAATTCGGCGAAAGGCATAATATTTGTACTTACCACATTGAACTTGGAGACATGTTCTGACGATGGGGCATCGCTTCCGCAAACCTCTTTCACCTCTTCCCTTACCTTCTGTTGCCACGAAGGGTTCGTAGCTAACAACATAACTGTCCAAGTGAGTAACAAAGCAGTAGTATCATGGCCAGCAAAGAAAAATGTTTTGAGCTCATCCATTATTTGTTTAAGATTCATGTTCAGTCCATCATGAGTCTCTTTTGCATTCTGCTTGTGCATCAAATCAAGTAACATCCCTAGTAAATCTGCCCCGTGAGAGTCGCTCCGGCCATATTTAACGCTATCTTTACGTTCTTGAATAATTTCCAAGAGGGATTTGTCCACCTCTGCCTTCAAAGCCTTAATTTGCCTGTTATACTTACTAGGGAAAAATCTGCAATTTGAAATGTGTCATTTGTGTAGTTAGTAATTTTGAGAAAAATTAAAGCATTAAAGAAAAGGTGATTTTGGTGTGGTGCAGCAGTGGGACAACCCATAAGACATTGTTTAGAAAAGATTCAGACATTATAGTTTGTCTTGTACCTGCTGCCAGGAAGACACAAGTGCCGGGTAGATTGAGCTGTGTATCGCTGTAGATCTGTCAAGCAGTTGAAGATAAGCTTACCCTTCTCAAAGTTAGGTCCAAATTCTAGTTTTGAGATTATCTCTGTTGTAAGTTGTTTGAAATATTCGCACATCTCAAACTCGTTCTGTCCTGCACTTATCTTTATATTAAGTTTTTCGATCATGGCGTTTGTGGAATCCTTCATGTCTACGCAGAAACTCTGCAACGGAACACAAATACTTAGTATAACATTTTGCGAATAATTTTTGCATTTTGAACAAAAATGAGTACTTTAAGTTTGTCTCCCATGAATGCAGGTGCCAAGATATGCCGCTGCTTGTACCATTGGTCACCGTTCGCAAATAACAAGCCTTTTCCGATGAAATTCTTAACGCCCTGTTGCTGCATCCACGACTTTCCGGTCACCATGCTGTACTTTTTAAGGAAAGTATCAACCATATCCAAGTCTGTCAAGCACAAACGCGGCTCTGCTCCGTTCCAGAACACAAATCTCTTCCCTGCGTAATTCCTTATATCTATGAAAAAACACATTTCTATAAAAGAGTGATCGAAATTTGTAAAAAAAGCTAACCATATATTTTAGACCAGAGGGCATATTGAGGGAAGAGACGAGCAACAACATTATGATCGACAAAACTCATATCAGTTGCTGTTGATTTAGCAATTAGCTTTGCCATTTCAGGTAAGTTTCCAACAAGAAAGCGCGGTTTGGGGCCACGCACACCTTGCCTCTCCATCACCATTCTTATACGTTTCGGTGTCAACCAGTAAAAAGAGATTGTATCATAAGCAACCCAGAGTAAAGTCGCGACAATCACCGCCGCCAGAATTCTGATCAATACCACATACAAATCCTCCATGGATATGATCAAAAAATTCAAAAGGCAGATTAAGGTGGAAAGGGAATGCCAGTTTCCGCACAATCGACTGGTTTTTTAGACTTTGTTAAGTGTTTATATATAGAGGGTAGCATTTGGCGAGTAAGGATTTAGAAGAACATCAAATTTTTGTAAGATATAGAGACATCATCTCAACTATTGGTTTTGATTAATCTAACGGTTGATATTAAAGTTTGGTTTTTTATTAAATAGGCGGTTGGATTTGCAAAATACACGGGCGGTTGAGATTGACGATTATCAATATCAACCGTTGGATGAATAAAAATCAATGGTTGAAATGATGTCCTCCGTCCTACTAAATTTATGTTGTCCCTCTTGAACTCTTCTCAGCATTTGGCCAATGGTTTGCTGAGGTATATACTACATATCTTGAAAATACTATGTATATTTCCTCTTTTTGTTCTTAAATTAAATCCTTCTCTTTTATATAACTACCAAGAGTAAGGTTTAAGGAGGACAAATAAATATATGTGAGACAGTGAGACATGATCTCAACCGTTGAATACTAATAATCTAACAGATGAGATTTGATTCAAAAAATAACCGTTAATCTCAACCGCTATGGTTTTTTGCACATCCAACCGCCCATTATATAAAATCCAACTTTAATCTCAACCGCATATTAATCTAATCTAACAGTTGATAATAAGTCATTCCGTCTCACTTAAACTCTTTGTTTCTCTTGAACTTTACCCTAACTACCAATATTTCGAAGTAAATATGTTCCCAAAAGTATTACTCCTATGCGATAACTTTTTATGAGAAAATGGATATAGTTACTCAAATTGTGTGGAATATTAAATATATGAATGAATAAATGTATGGTGTGTATTTATGTTTTCATTTTTATTATATTGTGTTAACTGTTAACCATAAGAGCAAAAAATACAAGGAATTGATTTTCTTTTCTTCATGTACTTAAGAAATTTAGAATTCAATGTCTGGTCAGTCGGTCTGACGGTTAAGATAATGATTTATGAGGTAAACTTATGGATCAATTCCCAACAATGACAAACTATAGGATGGCACCATCATGGCATGACACAATATGAAAGTAAAAACCTGAGGAAATAGATATGAAAATCGTGCCATTCATTGATTAATTATGATATAAAACGTGTGATTTAAATAAAAATCATCGAAATATATAGCCAACTCAGAAATTTAAAATGTGAAAAAGTGGTTGTGTCAACAGTAATAGGTGAATTAATAAAAATCTACATCAGAAATTAAGTGTAACGACTTTGTAATAATTGATATCTCACTTGCACCTAATCCTACATAACATAAAAGGTTTGGCCTGTTAAATTTACATGGTGCTGAAATAAGAGTTTGAGACGAAATCAGCTGGCTGTGTTGGTAATTAGTTACAATTACAACATTAATTGAAATTACTAAACAAAAGCAAACAGCCTGAAATGGGTAGCACACAAGGTGGCTACTTTAATTAGAATCTAATTGTCGATTAGCAACTAAGTAGTATTAGAGTGATAATTTGATGACACGACAAAGTGAACAACTTTTTCACTAAAAATACAAAGCCAACATAAGTTAAGGAAGATTGGTTGTTGGTTAATCCCTACAAGCCCAACTCTGAAACTTGATCTTATTTGAATGGTAATTCCAAATGAAACAAAATGACAAGTTGAAGATGAACTGATTCTTGAATGAATGAATGATGTCGAATTTGAGAGGATGAGAAAAATCGCAACCGAGTGACCAACCTAGTAAAGTTGGGACATAAGTGTTGTGTTGCCCATTACTAATCAAAAGTGTACAACTTTAGACATTTGTTTCTTTTCCAAATATTATTTCACTAATTTACACTTTTAAATAATTAACTAGTTTAATTGATCTGAAGCCTACTTTATGCAAAAGAAGAGAATCAATATTTGACTGTGAGAAAATAAGCAAGGAAACAAGTGATGCTGGACTCAAAGTGTATCCAGAAAGCCCAGTTACTCGCATGTGTGCTGGACTAGAGGTTCCTCAGGGTCACGGAAAATCAATGAGGACAGTTCAACTCCTTTTTTCAGCATTAATCACAAGCACAGTCATAAATGAATACAGTTTTTCAAGTCCTTTTTTCCACAAAAAAGTTTACGTCATGAAGAGGACTGACGTTATAATCAGTTTATTTAAATTAATTTCAATCGTTGAAATAACTTAATTAACGGTTGGCATTCAATCTTTTATTTCTCAAATATTATACATTCTCTTAGATTTATCCGGTTATATTAATTATTCAGATCGTCCTATTGAAATCAATTGAAGAATAGTATGATTTTATATTTTTATGAAAATTGTCACTTTATATCTAATCATTTTCTTAAATTAATTGACGTGACATAGACAATTCCTTTGCGTCATACGGGTATTTCAGTGTGACGAATGAGAATAATATATTAAATAAATAAATGAGATTGTAAGGAGGAGAGGAGTTTAGAAGTTGGAGGTCGTTGTTGCTGTTTGGCGCAGTAGACACGTCTTCTTCGATTTCCATTTCCATTTCTATTTCAACAACGGTATGACTCTTCAAATGAAACTTAATTTTTTTGTTTGTCTGTCGGTCAATAAAGTTTGCACCTTTTCAGGATTTGAGACGAGGGTTTGAGAGGAATTGGGATTATGTCGAAGCCCAGATTGGAGGGTGTTGATGATGAGTTGCAGAAGCTTCTTGATGTCTGTATGGATGATGTCCAGCCCAGAAGGCGTGCTCGTGAGGCCTTTGTTGACATTCAGCTTGGGATTGATCATGTCTTGTTTAAGGTAGGATTTGATCACATCTGGATCTCATCTCAATTTTATCCCAGAATGGGGATTGTTGTCTGGTTTGTTAGTTGGTTGACAATTTAATGCTTTCTGCATCTGAGATACTCAATGATTAAACCGGTACTGTGTGGTAGACGTCACCTGAATTTGGAATGTAATTGCATTACTTCCAGTTTTCTGTGCCTAGTAGATACATATGTGCATTTCGTTATTATTTATGAATTGGGGTTCTTAATTTCAAAATGGAGTTTAGGTTGTCAGTGGTTGCTTCCCATCCCCGATGATGAACTGTTTGTGCTCCTTTTTGTGTCGGGCTCCTTACTGTATTGGGTGTGAATTTATTTATTATCTGATGTTGACGCTTGAGGGATTGCTCTTTCTAAGCATTTGATCGATTGCTTTTTTAACTTCTTAGCAATACAACGCAACTGGGTATTTATTAGGTTTCTTTTATGTCATGCAGATGCCACATGCGAGGTTGAAAATGGAAGAGGTACTCTTTTGGATTCACTATCGTCATTTTGATTTCAATCTCCCCATCAGAACCTTTTGCTGCCAGACAGTTTCCTTTTTGCACAATACCTTTCACGTGTTGTTTGGATCTTCAAGGCCATCTTGGTCTTATCGAAAGTGTGCTTACGTAGTTATAGTGCTATCAAACAATATTCTTGGTGTTATATGTTCTGATATTATTTTAAGCTGCCTTTTGATGATGTTTGTCAGTTTGTATGAGCTTCTAGTCTTTTCTGGTTGTTCTCGTTCAGTAGAAAATTTAAAAAGTAAACTTGAACTGTTTTTGTGGTATTTACTACACCAATCATGCACACGGGACACAACCGAAGCTGTGGTAACTGGTAACCAAGTATTGATAAAATTTGATAACAGGGGTTGCGATTCAACTAAATGTCAACTGTCATGCAGGCATATGAAGTGAATTCGAGGGGAGTGGAAATATTCACAAAAAGTTGGCTTCCAGAGTCTGATCCTGTTAAAGGAGTAATATTTTTTTGTCATGGTTATGGAGATACGTGTACATTTTTCTTTGAAGGTAATCTTATCTTTTCGATGGCATCCTATGCCTGAAAACATAATTTCAACACATTTGGTGAAAATAAACAAGTTTCATGAGAAATGTCAGGCACTGCAAGAAAGCTTGCAGCGTGTGGATATGGAGTGTTTGCCATGGATTACCCTGGTTTTGGTCTTTCAGAAGGTCTGCATTGTTATATCCCGAGCTTTGATCAACTTGTGTCGGATGTGATTGAACATTACTCCAAAATCAAAGGTGGGTGCTTTTTTTTAGTAAGTTTGCTTGTGTTTGGATTTTGTTCTGGTCTTGATTTGTCTCTATATTATCATTCTTTTCTTGCAGAACGACCTGAGTTTTGTTCTCTCCCTAGTTTCCTGTTTGGACAATCAATGGGTGGAGCGGTTGCTTTGAAAGTGCACTTGAGACAGCCTAATGCCTGGAACGGTGCCATCCTCCTCGCTCCCATGTGTAAAGTATGTCAAGACGTAGCAATTACAATTGTCACTCATCCATTATGCGTCGTTCATGATAAATCAGTTCTCTTATAGCTTTCAGATGATGTCACTCCTTCATGGGCGGTGCAACAATTCCTAATTGGTATAGCCAATTTTCTTCCCATGGCCAAATTAGTTCCGCATAAGGATTTAGCCGAGATGGCTTTCCGAGACCCAAAGAAAGTACCGTTGGTATGAGTTTTACTCTATAATGATAAACTCTGGTTTGCTCTCCATTCTTAGAGTTTCATGCTGTTTTTATTGAGTGAGCTAAAGGAAAACATCTTCCAATAATGCAGGCACGATATAATGTAATCGCCTATAAAGACAAGCCACGTTGTAGGACAGCAGTGGAGCTACTGAGAACAACTCAAGATATAGAACGACAATTAGAAAAGGTATGTATAGTAACCAAGCGCACCACTTTCCAAAATTCCAAAGTATCCGCTTGACCCTGCTGTTAAACGAAGTCTATCAATTTCTTATACACAGATATCACTGCCCTTGCTGATCTTGCACGGGGAAGCAGACATTGTAACCGAACCATCAGTGAGCAAGGAATTATACGAAAAAGCCAAAAGTCCAGACAAAACGCTGAAACTATACAAAGATGCTTGTCATGCACTGCTCGAGGGGGAGGTGGATGATATTATCATTCAAGTTCTAAATGACATCATATCATGGCTCGACCAACACACCAAGAACATCCATATGAATTCAGAAGCACAGTAAATAAACGCACATGTGAAGATTTTCTGATACTTGAAGTTATTTCAGATCCAACATGCACACTGATCCATATCAAAAGTGTCTCGTAAATGAAGTCGTAATAATTTATTATTCCTCGAGTATATACTGATTTTTAGATAATTTTTAGAGAGGGGTTCGATTCAGATTTGTGTTTTGTTCAGTTGGGAAAAGGATACAAATAAGAACACCTAATTTCATTGTAACCTGAAAAGTTATGAACACTTGAAGTAAACAGAAAAGTGTTACAAGTGTTAGTATAGCAATCTTACTTGTGACTACACAGCACATACAGCCAAGTAAATTGCAGGGAAACCCACCATTTAAATTTCAATCACAGCTTCAATCCAGAGATTGACTCTAACTCATAAAAATTATAATTTTGTACAAGGGTCAACACGTTACTAACAGATCAATTGTTAACTGCTAATGAGCACTCATATCCTTTGCTTCATGGAACAGCTTCAAGATGACTTTCTGGCCATAGAGGGATCTGAAATTGCTGCAAACCAGTTTAAATGTACCACTGGAGTTTGATGAGTAGTTTTATCATCTTCCACTTTTCAGAGATCTGTCATGTAGACTAAAACAAACTCTAATGTTGGCTGTACATCATCAGGTAACACCTTTGCAGCGCTGAAGGAACATAGCACAGTCGACCAAGATAAAACCTATTTTTTTATGCACAAAGCAGATAATATATTAGCAAACATTCATAGAAGAAACTACGGCTAATATGACGATGAAGGTTACTGATGTTTAGTAAACGTGATGCAAAAGCATGAAACAGTTCGAACTTCAAACTTCTTGAAAATAATCTACTTGCCCACTTTTGCCAACTCAATTCATCTACTTGCCCACTTTTCCCTTGCTCAAAGGGTAAAATGAAGAAATAAATGACTTCATTTTAAGGTAAATCCAGCATTTCAAGGCAACTTAGCAGATCTAACCGCAACTACACCCCACCCACAATGACACAGCTAGCTTCTAGCTATATGAATTGGATTTTTTATATCATTCTACTCAATTCATAAGTGTTACCCAGATCTGCACTTCAGAAAATATTATATTGAGGGCCAAAACAAAAATAATCTACATTTACTTTTATGGATAAAAAAGAGAAACCAAGAAATGTCCTACCAAGGACATTAGCCTTTACACATCAGCATATTTACACATCATCTAATACCAATTTCACCAGGTCATGGTATGCATAATGTATTGAAGCAAGAATGAATGTACCCATTCAAGGAGTTTTATATGGTATTTGAAATGTTTCATTAACAAGCTAAAGCGCATGAAGTTCCTCGCAATTTAATGAAAAAACCGAGATAAATAAAGTGAATTACTTCAAGTTGGAAGAGAAGACATCTCCAGTGTGCTACTTAGGTTCCCGTCTGATAAATCACCCTTTTCAAAGGAATCTTTTCGACTGTGCTCCAGAGATGTTGCTTCATATATCCCTGTCAATAAATCAAGTTGAAAACTTGAAATTTGTAGAGATGGAATGAGAAATTTTGATATCTAAGAAACAAGTTGAAAACTAGCTGTGTGTCATTCTGGCTATCTTAATAATTGGACACAACTTGCATGGTTTAAAGTGGGCAGATTGTTTCTCACTCCAAGTAACGCCAGAATCAAAAGAGTAGTTTCATAGGAAAATGTCTATCCCTGATCATTTTGAGCAACAAAGCCGCTCTTAAAAGCTGGAACTAGTCCACTTACGACATGATCCCAATTTTTGTTGGATTTGAAAACAGTTACACCAATTTTTGTCATATACATTATTATAACAAATATCATCCAGTATATAATTGTGCATACTTGCATGTGAGCATGCACGGGCATGTGTTGATAATAAAAATGCTGCGAGGAAGATAGTATATATAAGAGAAATATGTGTACCAAAGCCCAAAATCATGGAGCAAAAAAGGAATCCCGGGAGAGAGAAGTCAGTTTTATAGAGAGTCTCCAGTACAATTATACATCCTCCAGCAACCATCAAATGCCTTGGAGAAGAGAAAACCATGTGCAACCTACAAAGCCAAATGAGGAGCCATCTTAAAAGATCAATAAGCAAACTCATCCAAGGGGATAACAAGATATATAGCCATGAAAATAAACCCCTTTTAGTAATAAACTGGGCAACTGAGTTTGTAAGCTATTGGGATCTGACACACGCTACCTTTCTTCAGCTAAACTATCAACATAAAATATCAATACAACTCCAAAGAGAATAAAACTGGAGTAAGCCCACAAAGAAAAAGGCATGTCCCTATTTGCGCTTGATCCCTGCAGATTTCGGCAAAGCATAAAGCATTATAGTCATGCATTTTTTGAAAGTTGTAAGGGAGATTGATGAATAAGACGAATTAAGGAAGCACATACAATTATAATGTCCCACATGGCCACAGGGAAAAGAAAACACGTAGCAGAAGCGATGGTTATGGCATGCAGTCGCCTTTTAAATTGGTTCTAGAGGAAACAAATAGAAGAATGGACATCAAATTATTTTCAGCTAGATGAACAATATGAACGTCAAGTGTAAACTACGATCAACCATGCCTTAAGAGACACACGCCGTGCAATCACTCTTCTCAAAGCTGACAAAATACCAGCAAATACAGGGGTTATCATTATGGTTATGCCCACGGGAAGCTGTGTTTGGGCCTCACTCTCAAAGCTCTCATTACGACGTGGTTTTTGTTAAGTAGTAACATCAACTTACGAAAATTGATTAGAAGAAATAACGAGCTTATAAATCATACTAAACAACAGAAAGGATATTAAAAGGAGAATAAGCCACCATGGACCACCCTTGGGATAGAAAATAAAAGGATGCTAACATTGCAATGAGCCCACCCACCTGGAAGCACATGAGAGAGAGACATCAATCATGCGAGATTCAACAGATGAGTACGTAATGCATTAAGTTCGCTACCAACGTTTTAAAAATAACTCGTTTACGGATAAAGAGTCATTTCCAATAACACCATGAAATAACTTTTGATGCATCTTTAGGCATCAGTTACTATCTTCAACAATGCGATGCCATTCTCACAAAAGGCATTTAGATTCAAAGCTAGCTGTACTCTAGTTAGATGGTTAAAAGAGTGCAAATATGCCATAATTAAAAAAAGCATTTTGACAGCACCAGCACTATGCGAGTGATATTTAGGTGTTCAGAATTACGGAGTAAGTATATAAACTCACACAAAGGCTAAAAATATATATAGGACATACCTTTTTTAACATATGCCCACGCCGCCCATACAATACGGCAGATAATACACCAAGAACAGCACCGGAATACTCTGCCAAAATTGTTCTGTTCACAGAGTGATGAACTATGAGATAGTTGACTATCTAGTTAGCATGGACATTAAAAGTAACTGATATTAGCTTAAAACAAAATGTGTGTCACATATGAAATTCAAATACCCCATATTAGTATTGATAGAATAGAAATGCTTTAATTATTATCAACTTTACTAATATATAAGTCTGGAATGCAACAAATCAAGGCCTATGCAAAAAAAGAATTGTTGGGATGATAATGAAGTCAGGACTTGTGCCAACCAATATCTACAATGGATATTGCACTACTAGCTGGTCGTCAAGGTTTTAGCATACCACTAACAGTCACACATAATAAAAGCCACTGCTGGCTGCCAATGGACGAATATCTTTAGTACAGTTTTGTGTTTTAGTTTGCAGATGACAGTCCTCTCTATAAAGAACGGTGAACAGAAACAAAGGCATTCCTTTAGCCTGTACCAAACGAGGAGGCAGTGTCCAATGTTTCCTACTAATTAATGCCTTAATGGCTCGGCTACTGTTTAGAGTATTGGTAAAGGACTAAGCGAGGTTAGTGAATTGGGAACTAATCCCAAAATGTGTTTTTCAGCCAATCTAGGCATTTAATTTTTAGTAAAGGAAGAACCTAGCGAGAACTTTGTTTAAAACCTTAATGCTCCGCTTGGATGCATGGAAAGATGAGTGGAAAAGATAATTTGATGGAAAAAATTTTAAAATATATTTGAGTGTGTTTGGTTGAATTATGGAAAACGAAAAAATAACAAATGAAACAATATAAACTTTTCCTCTCAATTACTTTGCTTTAAATTTTTCCTTAAATTTTCTTCCCAATACTTTTTCCGGCATCCAAACGAAGGCTATGTGTTTTGAAATGATTAACACGAGCAAACTTGAAATCACAATGACAAGCCTTCAACTAATTTGAAACACTGAGGGAAAACATGGCATTTATAAATGTAAGCATGGCTACCTTTGTGGCCCAACAAGTTTGAGACCTTTTCCCCACAGAATGAAATACAAGGCCGTAATAGCTCCATTAATCACAGAAGGTACAACCTGAAAACAATATGATCATAATACCACACAAAAATGTCCACCTCAAAAACCAATATTCTATAAAGTATACGCTTTGTAACCTGTGTATTAGAGAGGGGTCTGCCCTTCCAAGGTTTCTGCGAAACGAAAAATATGAAAGACGCTGGAACGAGGCAACAGAAGATAAAGAGAATGATGGAAGCCCCCGTCTGTAATAGATAATAATACATAGAGTAAACAGACCACAGTCTCAAGAAGCTCCCCATGACATGCGCAATCTGAAACGGAGCATGCCTAATACACATAAAACAAGCACATTATCATAACATCCAAAACTAGTTGAAAATGACAGGCATCACTGATCGCCGTAACAAGCAGATTTATTACATTGACCTAATATCTTATAGAGAGAGCGAAGGTGCAAGAGCACCTGAATTGACTGGATGATTTGTCATCGGAAAGAGGCTTCGGAGACATCATCGTGACTTTCGCATCGAAATTCAACAATAACTTCCCGTTTCTGTTGACTATGAAAGATTTGAGCGTTTTGCATCGACCGGAAAACTTCTTCCGAATCCCCTTCGCGTCGTCGCTCCGTGACCCGATTCGGATTCGTATGACCCGATTCGTACGTTCTCATCTCAATGGGCCTCTCTTAGAAGTTGGGCTGTTGTCTTACAGGCCTTTACAGAGGGTTATGATATAAGGATGACACCGATCACTGATACGGAAGCCCACTCCCGATGGCCACACGCGTCTCAAATAAAACGGCCTTAAACACATTGGCACTTGGGACAGCTACGTGCTAATAATGGTCGTATTCGGACAACCTACAAAATTATATAAGCCAGTGAAGACTCACATTGATAGATGGAGTCATGGGGACGTTGCCAGCAAGAACTGAAAGATCATTCAATCATCAATATAGTGAAAAATCACAACCTGCCGACTGTCAATCCGAACATTTACAATTTTGGATGAGTAGGGACGTCCAATACCAACCCAACGCCAACCAAGTCAATAAATAACCCGTCCCGACTCCCGACCACTCTTGCCGCGTGCCACGTGTCACGCGTGACGCAGACACGCATTTATTCTCCGTTCTCTCCATATTCCAATAAAACTAGCATCAGTTAATAAATACTTTATTCACATTTATCACTTTTTCTCTCGGACACACCAATTTTCAATTTAACGCTTTTTTGAATTTCCCAATTTTGAAAACTCAAATCAAAACCTCTAGTCCGACGGATTTCGATTTCCCGATCCGCGCCTCCGTTCCTGGTGAGTTCAATTGAACTTGTGTAAATGGTTTTCTACTGCGTAGTTGTGTACTTGCGTTTCCGATTGTTACTGTTTTTGTGGCGGACGAAGCACTATGTGGATAATGAGTAATTTTTGATATATTTTTAAAAAGGAAATATATCTCTGGCCTCGTGTTGATCGTGATGGGATGAGGCTTCGTTAGGTTTTTACTGTCGATTGATTTATCTTTCTTGTTTTTGTTGGTTGGTTATGGAATCGGTTCTGGCGTTTCTTAGGGTTAATTGGTTGTTTGAGGTGAGCTTGCTGCTTGTTTCTTCTTCTTTTTGTTGTTTTCTTGTATTTTGTTCGCTGCTTTCGTTTGAATTGTATGCTTGCGTACGTTGCGAGTAGTAAGTAATCTGTGTAGGGAGGAGTGAAAGTAGATCTGGTTGGTAGTCTTGATTTGATTTTGGATTATAAGCTGTTGAATTAGGGGCTTCTGTTAATTGATTTATGAATATGATGTGATGGATTGAAATGTGGCTGATGGTAGATGGAACCGTGGCTCTAGGGCATTCAGGGATTGTATCTTGTTTTTGATTAAGAGTGTTTCCCAAAATACTGATTTAATGGAATCTTTGTAGTTTGTTTCAGGTAAGAAGTTAAGTTCTTCGGATTCTACTGGTATCCTGCTCTCACCCACCAACTTGCCATTGATTGATCACAGTAACCAGGAGGTACTTTCTGTTCTTGCAATCAGGGTTCAGTCTATAAGACTGATTGTGTTGTGGGTTGAGTGGAATGTTTTGATTTATCCACTTAGCCTAGAGTGTAAAATATTTGCCATACGTTTAATTGGATCTTCTTTTGTCACTAGATAAACCATCATCGTTTGTGACCTTTCTTGAGCCCTGCTTTCTGTTTCATTAGATGGTTGTTTGAAGGCCATATAAGACCGTTGAGATACTTTTTTTCTACGTTATACATTCTTGATTTAGATATCTTAAGCTACAATTGGTATGTGAACTTCCTTGGATAACCTTTCTACTCATTGTTTTGCTGGTTCAGCTTTAATTAGTCTCAATTGCAATGTGGTCTATTCTCTATTCTTTGATAATCTTCAAGGACTGGAACTAATGTCTTATTTCTTTTCCTTTCTCTGGATGACCCTGATTACATGACCTTTCATATTTAGTATGTTGGATGGTTTGGACAGAACGCCTTTACATGTGCATCATTGTCCCATATGTTTCTTGATTAACTTTGCAGGGCACGATGAGGGAGGTTCAACTTGGAGCTCACACGGTAAAGTCTCATGGAATGAAATTGGCACGGAAACACATGCATGATTGGTTAATACTGCTGCTTCTGTTAGTGCTTGAAATTGTTCTGTTTGCCATACATCCATTTTATCGGTTTGTTGGTAAGGACATGATGACCGATCTGAAGTACCCCTTGAAGAGTAATACAGTTCCTGTTTGGGCTGTTCCGGTATGTTCTATTGTGATTTGCCACCGTTTTATTTATTTATGCTTGCAACGTAAACCATCTCTCTTATGCCTCCTAATTTCAGATTTACGCGGTGGTGCTGCCCATACTGGTTTTTCTTTTTATTTATTTTCGCAGAAGGGATGTCTATGACCTTCATCATGCAATTCTAGGTTAAACATCTGTTTACTTATTTGTGCTAAGAATAGAAAGTGAGCAAGAATTGTCAAAATGTAAACTTATGACTTGTGACTGTTGAAATTTTGTTTGTCGCAGGCCTTTTCTTTTCTGTTTTAATAACAGCAGTCATGACCGATGCAATAAAGGATGCTGTTGGCCGTCCAAGACCAGATTTTTTCTGGCGTTGCTTTCCTGATGGAAAAGATGTAACTCTTCAATCTTCATTTTTTCGTCTAAGTATTAATTAAAAGAAGTATCTGTTTATTTTCTCCGAATCTTAATGTCTCTGACTCTCTGTTTTGTAATATGTCATTTTTTCCATATCGTTTAGGATTATGATGCTTTGGGAAATGTCATCTGTACTGGTGACAAAAGTGTTATAAAGGAGGGCCATAAAAGTTTTCCTAGCGGTCACACTTCCTGTAAGCTCTCTTGTGACTGAATTTATATACATGTAACTACCGTCTCTATCATTTTTTCTGATGAAGCCATCGTAAAGTGATGCAGTTTTCTTAGCAATTCTTAACTAGTGTACAATTCATACTTGCACTTTTATGATCAGTTATTTTGATCTAATGAGCAGGGTCATTCGCTGGTTTGGGGTTTCTGTCGCTATACTTATGTGGCAAAATTCAAGTGTTTGATCAAAGGGGTCATGTAGCGAAATTATGCCTTGTTTTCCTTCCTCTATTAGCTGCGTCGCTTGTTGGAGTTTCTCGAGTTGATGACTACTGGCATCATTGGCAGGATGTTTTTGCAGGAGGCCTTCTAGGTATGTTCCATTCTCATCATCAACTTTAGTTAAGTTCATAATTATTATGTGCTGACTGTTTATATCACTATTTAGGGCTTGTGATCTCTTCATTTTGTTACTTGCAGTTCTTCCCTCCGCCGTATCATTCTGAAGGTATATTGCCAAATCTTTTTATTTTGAGATGTCAGATGAATTTGCACTTGTAGAAACTGGTTGCTGATATTTCAGTTACTTCCCTTGCAATCCTACGTTACACGGAACTTCAGTTATACCCAAAATTTCAATATCAGACCTGAGAGAAGTTTTATCAAGTTTTAGCTGCTCAGTAGCCTATTTTTCCTTTACAATAGTCAGAAAAGATGATATGAGAAAACAAGTATTATTGCGACTTTGCATCATTACATATTAATTGTTTGTTTTTCATTTATTTTCGAGTAGATTATTCGTCTTACCACTTTTATCATTGTAGTTTATGCATTTCTGCCTTCTAAAGAACTCATGCATGCACATAAGTTAGCAATACAGGCACTTGAACTACCTGCTACCGACGTATTGTGGTTCTCCTGAGTATATGTGCCTGCCATATTGTCTCAGCTTTCAGGATTTTGTATTACAGGTTGGGGGCCATATGCATATTTCAAGATGCTTGAAGAGACGGGAGCAATGACTTCCAACACAGCAGTGGCAGATACAAATAATGGCCATGTAATGCATAACCAAACCGACAATCGCCAAGATGACGAGATTGAAGACGATGATCACACGTTCATGGGTCTTGGTCTAGCAGGAAGGTCTAATTCCATAGATGAAGATGTAGAAGCTGGAAGGAGACCATGATCGCATTTGTTGGTGTGCGCAAAAAGTTTATGGTGTTGCTGATTGTGTACATACACATGTGCCTGGTTTGCCTACTACTTTCTTAAAAGATACTGATTTTAACTACCATTTGTCTTCCTGTGTAGAAAATCCAGCTGAGTTGATTTTTAGCATGACTTGTTTTCCAGCATCTCTTAGTGCACTTGCTTATCCTACCTCTTTCATCACTCATGGTAGTTTTTATAATAGAAGTCAGTTTGTCAAATTAAATGGATTGCCTGTGCTCTTGAGAGCATTGCCATTGGTGATAGAAAATATCTCAGGTGTTGAAACTCCAATCCAGCGTAGTTCATTTCCATGTCTGTGCCAGTCTTACAGTCCTTCCAGTGTGACCCACATTATCGAAGAACTCATGCTTGATCATGTCTCACAGTCGCCAAGAGGTCCCTCTTTTCCGGGCATGGCCTGACGTAATTGACCCATTTGTTCTTTGTTGCACTGTTTTTCAGTGGACTTCATAAAGCATGGACAATGTATGTGTAGTCGGTAGAGTGATAAATAATGGAACTCAACCGATAGATTCAATATAAAAGGTCGACTACGACTTGAGCAAAAGGAAAATAATATCTGATTGGTTCATGCACGAAACACTTTGGGCGTTGGACTCATTAACGTAAAACAAGTGAATATGACTTTCAACCTCATAAACAGGGTATTGGCTGCACAACTACTAGCAACCAATTGTGTCTTCAAACCAAACCTGTTGTGTCTTTAGTTTAATGATTGCTGTAGTTGTGGCTTGACATGGTAGTTAGTAGTTTACTAACCTAGTTTTATAGAGTTTAATGTCATCTTCTTCTTGTCACCGATTCTCATTGATTCTATTCTCCTATCCACATAACTACAATTCATATTCCACCAAACTTCATCACTCCTATTAAATAGGGCTGCTATTCTAATGACTGAATCCAACAAAATATCAACGGTTATATGATCTTACACCTTTACTACATAATCACCACTCAAGCAAGCTTTACAATTAAGCACCAAACACCAGTTTTCCTGCCAACAACAAAATACAAAGAAATATCTAATGGAGCTGCATTTTTCGACGAAGAGATACCGGAAAAGAAAGCAGTATGATAGGCTGGATGCTGTTGGCAGAACCTGCTGGAGAAGTGGCAAAGTAGTCAGGTTGGGCATTAGGTTAAGGAGACTAAGACCAATAACAAAGCTGAAACTGGTATCACCCTTGAGGTTATGGAGAAATTTTAAGAATGCTTATATGAATATGATGATCAGATTGGCAGGCACTGTGGGGGACTTGAACTCCGGAAACGGGTTTGGTGTCGCGCGCATATCTAGAGCCAGAGAAGTCAAGTTAGAGTATACTAAAGATGAATTTGAGAAAAGGATTGTGTATGAGATTTATAAGTCTTTGATAGCTTCTAGTCACTTGGGCTCTGCTTATGCTTGATTGTATGCTCAACTCATGTTACTATATATTTACAAGAAGATTTCTTTTGCTGCCTTTCATTCAAATTATACTCAGCCATTCTCTGTGGAAGAACTTCATGATTTCATATACATAAAATCTGACGATTATTCTCTTACTGGTGTGAGACATTTTTTAACTAAACATATAATTTAAAACTGCAAGAAAAAGTGTACTACTGATAACAACTATTGTCTAGTCTGTACCTTATTATTATTTACTCAGTACAGACAGTTACATACTGACGCCAGCAGCACCAAGCTGTGTTATTCAAATGTAAAAACATTTTAGTATTAGTATCTGAAAGAAACATTGTACATCATAGTACAAGTTTCATTTCATATTCTTCTACATAAGTGTTTATTTTACTCGCAATAGACGGTTATAAATGCTCAGAGGCTTAAGCTGTTTTGAGACATCAATTAGCCAAGTTCATATTTATAAAATACAGTTGAGAGCAATGGATACATTAGTATCAAGCTGGTACAATGGTCAGACAACTATGCCTGAAAAATATGCATGGCCAGTGGGTTTGAGACCTGCTAAGCAAAGAGATGCACCCATCTGCAAGACGCTTCCTGTTATTGATCTTAGCCTGGCTGAAGGTCCTGGCCGTGCTGAGGTCATTCGTCAGATAATTCAAGCCAGTCAGGAATTTGGCTTCTTCCAGGTTTGCTTCAGTCATTTTTGATACAAATGTAGTAAACATGTTTCATTGATTTTTTATGTGGGTTAGGTGATAAACCATGGAGTTTCTTCTTTACATGATGCAATGCGCATGTGTAAGGAATTTTTCGATATGCCTGTTGAGGACAGAAAAAGTATTTACTCGACGGATATCAACCAACCCGTGAGGCTTTACACTAGTGGATATTTTTATGACACCGAAGATTATCATTACTGGCGTGACATTCTTCGACTTCCCGCCACTCCACTCGAAGAATATCTTCCGTGTTGGCCCGAGAAACCAGATAAATTTCGGTACATGTCTACCAGTAAATTTTTCAAAAATGTGTAAACCCAATTTTTGACAGAGTTTCTGGTATTTCAGGGAAATTGTTGGGCAATTTTCTCAAGAAGCTAAGAAGCTGGGGTCAGACTTGCTGGAGATGATAAGTGAAGGGATAGGCCTGAAACCCGACTATTTTAAGGGAAACCGGAGCGAATGGCAGGTAGTGAATGTGAACAGATATCCAGCATGCCCTGAGCCAACTTTGGCCTTAGGAACACACAAGCACTCTGATCCAAATCTCTTGAGCCTTCTATATCAAGGAGATGTCTACGGTCTTCAATTCTTCAAAGACGGGGAGTGCTACGGTATTGAGCCTATACTCGATGCATTTGTGATCAACATTGCTTGGCAACTTCAGGTACAATCAATATGTGTCAAATCTCATATAACACAATGTCAAATCATATCAAGCTACAAAAATATTTTCATCTGCTCAGATAATTAGCAATGGAAAACTAATCGCATCGGAGCACAGAGCTGTGACAAATTCAACACAGGATAGAACAACCTTCGGCCTCTTTATCACCCCGAGCCAGGATTGCATCATCGAGCCTGCAGAGGAACTCATCACTCCAACTACTCCTCGGCGTTATAAGACTATGACTTTCAAGGAATTCTTTGCCACTTTTGATACAACTCATGGTGCCACTGAAAAGGTTCAAGACGTCTTCAAGACTTGATAAAACCTCCCATGTATCTGTCCCCGTCCATGTATCAATATTATGTACCAGTGTGTGTCTTCAGTATCAATGTTTAATAAGGTACTAAGTTGTGTGCTTCTTTTCACCTGTATTGCACTTCTTGACATTCAAGACGCTATGTAATACTGATTTCTCCGCCTCCTTTCTTTCATCTTCCTCCCTTCATTAGTGAAGTGACCATCTCTTCGGAGTAGAGGAGATGGATCCCTCACGGGATGTTGTCTTCCTCTACCCAAAGAGATTATATATCTTTTTAACTTCATAGTTCCAACCTCCTTGCCGCTCCCATCTCCGCTGCCTAGACCGCATGCATGTAGTCGATTCTCGCATCATTGGACTCCTCAACCCTTCATCGTCACATGCATGTAGTTTGATCGTCTTCGATTTGTTTATAAATAAATGTTTGTTTAATGTGTATCTTTTCGTTTGTTCTTTCGTTGTGGATGCTGCCGGTCATGTTTTTGTGTAATTTCCTTCTATGTGGTGGAGAAGGTAGTAGTATGCCTTGAGGCCGTAGTATTCCCGCGAAGCATGCAGATAGTTTTAGTTAGTATTGCTCCTAGATCAAATGAGATATGGCTAGAAAGTGTGGGTGTCTTGGTACTAGTTGCGAGATCGATCAACTGGACATTTAGTATTGTTGTCCGAAGTGGTTAAAGAATTGTTCCCACCTGTCTAAATCCTTTCTCATGTATCTTGTATCAATATTCAGGCATTTTGTTGCCTTACTTATAAAAAAAAGACGCTATGTAACACTTGTTTATGCGTAAATTGTTACTTTATATTCGATCATTTTTAATGCTTCTATATGTTCAAAGTAGGTTAGCTTCAATGTTGATTTTATTAGTTTATAATTAATTTAATAATGAATGAACAAAAAAATGTTATTGTTGAGGATTGACGATTATCAATAACAGCCGATAAATTAATATAATTCAATGGTTGAAATGATCTTGTTCCATATCACAAATTCTTAGTTATCCTTAATAATTTTATTGAACCGGTGGTTTATGGTCTAATAACCCAGCTTCGGGTCGGACTACTCGATTCAAGGATCATTAGTTTACTTCTAATTATATTCCACCATAGTTTCACCAGCAGAACAACGCAGCAGACGAGTCCCATACTGCCACGTGGTAAAAGTCACACGTGTATGACTTTCATTGGGTAACATTCATCAGAGTCACTTGCTCTCCTTGATCTTCTTCTTCGATCTTCTTCAATATGAATTACTTTGACTTTTTGACTTTTTTGATAGCTGCAGACGATCGTGGAGTTTTAGGGTTTTCTGAGATCGGCAGTGGCGGGAGGAGACATGTTGAGATTAGGGTTTATATTTCTTCTTGTTGCTGTATCGGTTGCTCCTGTGAGATCGGCTGTATCGAGCATAGATCTCGGTTCTGAGTGGTTGAAGGTCGCAGTTGTAAACCTAAAACCTGGTCAGATTCCAATATCAGTAGCTATTAATGAGATGTCGAAGAGGAAGTCTCCGGCATTGGTCGCTTTTTCATCAGGAGATAGATTAATTGGGGAAGAAGCAGCTGGGATTACTGCGAGGTATCCTGATAAGGTGTATTCGAATTTACGTGATATGATAGGAAAGCCGTATGGATATGTGAAGGAGTTGATTGATTCGTTGTATTTACATTATGATATTGTGGAGGATAATAGAGGTGCTGTTGGGATTAAGATTGATGATGGGAGTACTGTTTATTCAGTTGAGGAACTGACTGCTATGATTTTGGGTTACGCATTGAATTTGGCTGAATTTCATTCTAAGGTTGCGATTAAGGATGCAGTGATTACGGTGCCTCCTTATTTTGGTCAAGCTGAGAGGAAAGGCCTTCTCCAGGCTGCTCAACTGGCGGGCATGAATGTGCTGTCTCTGATGAATGAGTATTCAGGAGCAGCTTTACAGTATGGTATTGATAAGGATTTTACAAATGAGACGAGATATGTCATATTTTATGACATGGGTGCTCGAAGTACTTATGCTGCTCTTGTTTATTACTCTTCCTACAATACAAAGGAGTTTGGTAAGACTGTCCCTGCAAACCAATTCCAGGTACTGTTTCTTATTGTTTTCGTCTATTTTGGTATTGCGGATATGTTGTTAGATGCGTCATAAATTAGTTTGGTGTCTTAGATAACGCTACTGTTTGCGAAATATCGTTCAAATCATTGAGGGACTAGTATCTCACTCGCAGAGAGTTTGCTGATGTTAGTTTAAGATAGAATGTAAAAAGTTCCTAATTTTGTCTAGGCAGGTATCTGTCTGCTAACATCAGTGCGGATTGGGATAATATAGCTTTTCTCTATGCTAGTCAATGTGCATGGATTAAAAAGCACTTAATTCTAATGGTTGAAGTCTAAGCTGTCCACCGTTTTGCACACCTTTTAATAGGAATCATCTGTTCCCATATTGAATTCGGTAGGTTTGTCATATTATTCTGCTCGCAAGTAGACTTTGAGACTGATTTTAATCTGCAACTGTATTTGAAAATATTCCTAATTTGCCTCACTCTAGTCTAGAAGTTAAAGTGGCTGTATTTCCACTTTTGCTCACATTGCTGACAGAGTGACAGTGTGCATGCTAGCATCAAGACATGCTGTGCGGCGTTCAAGGGATGCGTCTGTTTAAAACCGTGATTCTTTGCTCAGAAAGCCAGATTAGTATCCCACAAAATGCCATATAGGTTGTTAATTTATCCCTCATAATTGTCCCGCCCCGTCAGCAAAAAGAACGAAATAGAATCACTTAGTTCGGTGGTTAGAATGTGGAAAATACAACACTGTTTTTAAGTATGGCATTTTTGATAATGAATTCATTCAGTATCAGTTATCAGAATTCCTTAGCATGGATGGAAATTTGTAGTGGTTGTGATACTTAATGTCCAGATTGCTTTTGAATCTTGTTTGCAGGTGATGGATGTAAGTTGGAACTCGGATCTTGGTGGACAACACATGGAAGGCCGATTGGTTGAGTATTTTGCTGATGAGTTCAACAAGCAAGTCGGGAATGGAGTAGATGTGAGGAAGTCATCAAAAGCCATGGCTAAGCTGAAGAAGCAAGTAAAGAGGACCAAAGAAATTCTAAGTGCAAACACAGTTGCCCCCCTTTCAGTTGAATCACTATATGATGATCGTGACTTCAGGTACGTATAATTGATTGTATTTGCATTGACTGCAAAATGAAATTAGCCACTATTGATAGTAAATATCCTGAACATATAAAGTATTTAAGAAACTGATTATTTGTTGTAGTTGAGTTACTTGAGTAAGTCATTTAAAGAAAGCTGTTGCACTGAGATTAATCGAGTTGTGTAGAAAAGTTGTTGGTGGTTTGGTTGATTTATATTAGTTCTCAGAATGCAGACCTTGGTCTTTGCACTTTTTCTTTACATTTAGGGATTTGCATTTGGCAGCTTTACTTATGACCTCTTATGAAAAGAGACAAGTTACCCGGACCTCGCAAAATCTAAAACATGATGCCTTCCTCAGAATATTTTTGACCTTCTGGAATTTAGAACTGGATTCCCTCAATGATCTACACTGGAAATGGGAAAAGACCCTTTAAGAGAGCTCAATCATAAATCTCCCTGTCCCCTGGCCCCATAGTGTTATTGGAGTTAATGTTGTTAGGATCCCATTAAGAATTAAACAAAGTAAGATGAATCATAATGAAAGAAGCTATAGCCTAGAAGCTCATATGCTGTGCCTTCTAGGTTAACATTGTAATGAAACCCAAGCAATCAGGCAATTCTCTGCATTCGCTTCATACTTTCATCCATATGACTCATATCTCTTGTTTGCCTATTTAATTGTCAAAGTTCAACCTCCTTATATGTGAGCACCTATAATCCCTCTGAAATCGGAACACTTATTCGTATCAACCTTTTTAACTCTGAAAGATTCTCGTTTTGGCCTCAAAATTCTTTTTTGGATTTTCCTGTATGTTTTGTAAACAAAATGTTGTTTTGCAGGAGTACAATTACTAGAGAGAAGTTTGAAGAACTCTGTAAAGATCTCTGGGAGCAATCGTTGATGCCAATTAAGCAAGTACTTGAGCGTTCAGGTTTGAAGATGAACGACATATACGCAGTGGAGCTGATAGGCGGGGCAACCCGAGTGCCGAAACTTCAGGTTTGTACCCATACTGTCAGCTTCATCATTTCTTTTCATATTTCATATAGGTAGAAACCTATTATTAAGTTCTTCTAAGACGCATCATATGACTACATAATTGGTTATTGGGGTTGAATGCTGATCACATATTGTAAAATATATTTAATTTAATTAAAGAATCAGATACATGCAAAATACGTCACTACCAAACTTTTGATGTCTGATTTAAAATATTGAATGTATTTGTTCAGGCCTTGCTTCAGGATTATCTTGGAAAGAGCGACCTAGATAAACATCTAGATGCTGATGAAGCTACTGTTCTTGGAGCATCTCTTCATGCAGCGAATTTGAGTGATGGAATCAAACTAAACAGGAAACTTGGAATGATGGATGGCACTACATATGGATATGTTGTTCAATTGGATGCACCTGGTCTTGTAAGCAATGATAACAAAAGACAGGTCCTAGCGCCACGACTAAAGAAAATTCCGAGCAAGGTAAATTGCTTGCCAAGTAGCCTGATACCTCAAGTACTGAGTATGTTTATTTATAGTTCATTATTAACACATGTGAAGCTCTTTTCAGATGTTCAGGTCCATAGTATATGACAAAGATTTTGAAGTGTCACTTGCTTATGAGAGTGAGGATTTACTACCACCAGGCACTTCTTCTCCAGTATTTGCTAATTATGCGGTGTCTGGTTTGGGTGATGCTACTGAAAAGTACGATAAAATCACTCGGTTATAATATTCATGTTTGTCGTTTATCATTCTCTCAGAAATCTGACACTTAGGTTTCTTTTATTTTCCAGGTATTCATCCCGTAACCTATCTTCGCCTATTAAAGCAAACATGCATTTCTCACTTAGCAGAAGCGGAGTCTTGTCCTTTGATCGAGCTGATGCAGTCATAGAAATAACTGAGTGGGTGGAGGTTCCTAAAATTAATGCAACATTAGATAACTCTACAACTGCTTCAAACAACAAATCCACTGAAGATGGTCCTCAGAACACGTCCGACGGAACTAATAATGTTGAGCAGGCTAGTACCAACACTAGTGACTCTAGTCAGATCGGGGAAAACACTGAAGATGCCCCAGTGGAAAAGAAGTTGAAAAAACGGACCTTTAGAGTTCCTCTTAAGGTAAGCTAATCTGTAATCTGCATCTTCAATAAAAAGTTGTTTCTGCTAGTTCTAAGGTTATTTTGGCTCTCAGATAACCGAAAAGACTAAGGGGCCAGGCATGCCTATATCAAAGGAATCTATAAGTGAAGCTAAAGCTAAGCTGGAACAACTGGACAAAAAGGATGCGGATAGAAGAAGAACTGCTGAGCTTAAAAATGATTTGGAAGGGTATATCTACACTACAAAAGAAAAGGTTTGAACTGAAGCCTTAATGATATATATCTGTTTTTTCAAATCGCCGGTTAGTCGCATAGCAGGTTTTATGTCCACATGGTTATAGTTCAGTTTGTTCCCTCTTATTGAAATATAATATTCCTGTATATACTATATTTGCTTACATATACCCATTTATTGCTTAATTTTCATGGTTTGGAAGTTCATACTTTTAGTTCGAGTGATGACACAAATTGCATCTCGAGAATGTTAATAAGGATTGAAACATCTATTTTTGGATTCTAACAGCTTGAAACATCCGAATTGGAATCAGTTTCAACCAGTGAGGAGCGTCATTCTTTTACTGAAAAGCTTGAAGAGGTAACCACTCTATCTTCAGAATGATTTTTTTCACCACATTATCTATCTCTCTATCCTGCTTTGCCTGCCCAATAAATTTTAATAATTTCAGATAAAAACTGCAAAAGTCGAGAGGACGCTCACTTCTTAATTTGTGTTGGATGTTTCAGGTCCAGGAATGGCTTTATATGGATGGGGAAGATGCTAATGCAACAGACTTTGAAGCAAAATTAAATATGTTGAAATCAATTGGAGATCCTATCTTTATTAGGTAAATGATCTCATAGATTTTGATAATATGAAAACTATCTGAATTGACTGACCAATGAAATATATGTAGACTCGCTGAGATGTCAGCAAGACCGGCAGCTTCTGAGCATGCTCGGAAGTTCTTTAATGAGTTGGAACAGGTGCGGTGATATCTTATTAGTTATGTAAAGGTTTAGTAAATAAGGTCTTGGATTCACTAGGGTTTTCTTGTTTTAACTTCTTTTTTTATTAAGTCTGCAAAACTAGGTAACCCATTTTCACTCCGGAAGATGGTAATAATATGATTAAATGGGTAATTTATTTCCGTGTCATAGTTCTAGTTGTTGATGATATATGTCAAAATTGATAGATTGATAACTTAAAAAATTTTGTCTAATGTTCTCCCCTACATGCTCGGCTTGATAATCTGCTTCCTGTCTAAGAAAGTTGGATAAGGCGACTCAAACAAATTTATTAATAACCTATTGTCAGTGCCACTGGAGAAGTCTGAGGCTCATGCAAAGAAGTGTATTTCTTTATCATGCTTATCCCAAATAGAAATAAGGCATGCCATCCATGATGGATACCGAGTGTTGAGCTTACACGAGCTTTGTTATTTACTTTCCTCAGCAAAAATTGGGCTATTTCTTTGGTGTTACTGTATTATTCCTCTGCAAATGAATGTGTTAGCTAGTTTCGGGTATTTTTAAGTTCACTTGCACTCATTTATCGTAGCAATGTGGTTTCATACACATAACATTCATATCTTGCTCAACTGCAGACAGTACAAGACTGGCAATCAAAGAAATCCTGGCTCCCCCAGCACAGGGTAGAAGAGGTAAACAGACAAATATCCACTTTACTGTCACAACTTTGGTTGGCATATGAATTTAATAAAATATTAATCAAAATAATGGTAAAACCTTTCTCCAGGTTACAGATGAGGCTAGAAAGGTGAAGAGTTGGTTAGAAGAAAAGGAAGCTGCCCAAAAAAAGTAAGTGTATAATACCCTCCCGCCAAGGCACAAATATAAGTTATTGTTTAATCATCAAAGTAGTTTGAATCAGCATATAATCCCCATAGTTTGTTATCATGAGACAAACAGATGTACCTTGCATTCTTAGTGAATGTGTAGACATCCTAGCGATCATCCTTCAACTTATTTCACTCTGGTTCAGATAAGATTATTAATATTTGTCTATTTTACAGGGCTTCTCTTTTCAGCAAACCAGAATTTACCTCTGAGGAAGTATATGAAAAGATTCGCGAACTGCAAGAAAAGGTAACAGTATTTTACTTGTGATTGCAAGTTGATATGTTTCAACCTCTTGTTAATAATATGCACTTCATCTAATTCAGGTAGCCAGAGTAAACAGAATCCCCAAACCAAAACCAAAGGTAGAAAAGCCTCAGAAAAATGAAACTGCTGATGATGGCGACAAAGCTGAGAAAACAGACTCCACCGGCAAGGAGAAGTCTTCAGATGGCCAAACCACCAAAGACTCTGAAAATACATCAGACCAGTCCCATGATGAGTTGTGATAGATGGGAACATAAAGATTTTGTACTCAGTAGAAAGCATACACCTTCAGGCATAGGAATGAGGGCACTGCAAACAATGTCTATTTTTATGTCGAGAAAGCATATCAGTAACTCAAGTCATTTTATGGTCCTGATGTATCATATTTATTCTCAATTAAAAATTACATATTAGTTAACATAAACTTTGAGATCACAAAATACTTACAATTCAACACTTTTCACTACAGAAATCATTTGCTGGCCATCAAAAACGCTTATGATTTCAGCAAATCATTCTCTAGAAGATGAGCTTCTCACAAGAACAAACAAATATATACCAATGATCCTTTGTTTATGAAGCAAGATTTGAAATTTGTAAATTAATTCAGATTGTATTGAAGTCCAGTTCTTCAAAGCTAAGCACATGAAAAAGAGTCATCAAACGAAGTTGATGCCTTGTTGAGATAAAAAAAAAGGAGTTTGAATTTTCTTCACTTATAATAAATGATGCTGAAGGAATGAAACTTCAACACAAATAGCGAACGTCATGCAACCACGTCCATCTCTAAGTCCACAAAAAATCGCAAGATCTTTCCTATTGGATGATCAATGTCATTCTTGTATTATATGACACAATAGCTTCAAAACTTAGCTATTAAGAAGCCAGAGAATCCAACCAATATTGTTGGAATCAAAGTTTCTTTCATGATTTTTATTATTTTCATATATTTGTACTTGTTGCTTTTGTCTAGTGTGTCTAATACTATGATATCATTCCATAAAAAATTAAAATTTAGTTAATCATTTTAATTTAATTAAAAATTACGAATCCCGAGCTATCAGTATCGCTCTAAAATAAAAATGAGGCTATATATATAACTAAAAAATCGTGTGCCATTTGCAGGTCGCTCCAGTCTGTCAAATCCTCATCGTTTTCTTCCACCGGTAAATCTCTCCACCCGATCTATATTTTTCTCGATCCTCCTGAGATCTGCCGAATTCGAATACAGTTTTGTATGTGCGCTAAGTTCGTCTTGTAAATTGTAATCGATTTCGATTAGGCTATTATGTTTTGTGTAATCGTTGGCTGATCTGGTAATTATGAAACTTTGAATTCGGATTGTGTTGGTGATTGTAATGTGATTCGTGGTTGGAGTTGTTTTGCTTTTAACTTTTTATAGTCATCAGATGTGGTTTTAGTTTGAACTTACTTGTGAGTTTTGTTGATGGCTGGATCTGATTCGATTTGATCTGGTGCTTATGACCTTAGTTGATGTGTTCTCACTGTAAATATAGTAAGGAATATAGGACTATTTTGATGAATTAGTCATTGATCTTAATTCAGCCAATATCAACTTTCTTGTGTATTTTATACCTAATGCTTTTTATGATGGTCAAGGAAATGTATTATGAAATTTGAAATTCTCATGCTTTGAGGTCATTCAAATCTGTCAATCAATATTTGGTTTTGATCTGATGGCTGTGTTTCCTTGAACCAATTAGTTCATCAGCATCAACCACTTTTTCTTGTTTCCGGTCCAATCTTAAATTTGATTTAGCTAATACTTGGAGTTGTGTTATAATTTACAAGCAGATATCAAGATGGGGCTTTCTTTTGCAAAGTTGTTTAGTCGCTTGTTTGCGAAGAAGGAGATGCGTATTCTAATGGTGGGTCTTGATGCTGCTGGTAAGACCACCATTTTGTACAAGCTGAAGCTGGGAGAGATTGTCACTACAATTCCTACAATTGGTGAGAATATTGATAATTTTACATTTCATTATGAGAGATGTCTATAAAACTCTATTAAATCTACCTAGAGTCTATTTAAGTGGCATAGCCGCAGAAGGACGTAAAGAGCACTACAAGCCCACATATTCCAGTTTCTTAATCGGATGTACACCTGAAGCATGTTGTGTTGAACTTCCAAGTCTTACATCTGAACAATTTATTTTCTGTGGTTCTTAAGATCAACCCTCCACTTTTCAGTCTTACATTTTTCGGTTTATGAGTACCATCGGTAACCGAAGCATGTGGTATTGACCCTTACAATTGAACAATTCATTTCGTGTGGGTCTTACAATCTGCTTTTCAATTCAGGTTTTAACGTAGAGACAGTTGAATACAAGAACATTAGTTTCACTGTGTGGGATGTTGGAGGTCAAGATAAGGTGTGTGTCTTCTCTCAAATGCTTTTACGTGTTACCTGGAGCTATCTGTTTGAAAGTTGATGATTTACATCAGTACGTTGCACTTATCTTTTTGAAAATTATGTTTTTTCTCAATGCTATATTTCTGATTTTCAGATCCGCCCATTGTGGAGACATTATTTCCAAAACACCCAAGGGCTTATCTTTGTCGTGGACAGCAATGACCGAGATCGTGTGGTTGAGGCTAGAGATGAGCTGCACAGGATGCTGAATGAGGTAATATTTCAGTTCTTCATATTCCAATTTCTAGTGCTTGAGGACATGTCCATCAATGCACCTGACTTGAGTTCTTTCATGGCAGGATGAGCTGAGAGATGCAGTTTTGCTGGTGTTTGCTAACAAGCAAGATCTGCCAAATGCGATGAATGCTGCCGAAATAACTGATAAACTGGGTCTCCATTCCCTGCGACAGCGCCATTGGTATGTCATTCATCTATTGAGCATCCCACCATTAATTCATGTAGTATGTGTTAAGTCTGGACATTTTGATTTTGCAGGTATATTCAGAGCACATGTGCAACTTCTGGTGAGGGTTTGTATGAAGGTCTTGACTGGCTTTCAAACAACATTGCAAGCAAGGTATGCTCGTTTCACTATTTTCCTTCATTTTTTATTTTATTTTTTTGTTAACTTTTCCTAACATATTATGTTCCAGTCTTAGGAGACTTGCCCTGGTTTCTTGAATAGCGTTCAATTTCAGCACTCGGTGACATTGAAGCATATCCGACCATTATGTCTATTTTTACTCTTTTTTGTAATTTTGTGACTATTCTCGAGAACATATTGCACCTTTTCAGTTATGATATTGATTTGATTATTATTTGAGCGGAACATGTTTATCTTTATTAAAATTAAGCGTATTTGGATGTCCCTGATAGACTTGGGAGTCCTCAAGTGCACTGATAAGGTATCAGCTGATCGCATGATATGCTTCTCGTATCTTCTTGCAAAGATAAATTAGTGTAAACAAACTAAAATGAAACACACGAAGAAAACAAAAGTTTAAGGAAAACCAAGTCTGTAAAACCAGAAGAAGCCTCACATCTCAAGTCACATTCAGCTCCGACGTTCAGTTTAAAAGCGAGCCAATCGCTCGTAAATGTGCTCTAGGTGATTTGGTACGGGGTTATGTTATATTGTAATAACTTAAAGGCTCCCATCCCTATGAAAGGTCATCTACTCATCTATAAGTTGGCCATTCTTGATGTAGCCGCCGTATTTTCAACAGTTACACACTGTTCAGTTATCATAGGACATACATTGGGACTTTGTTCTCATCTCTACTATGCTTAGGACTTGTCTAGGGAGCATGTGAAACTATATAACTTAAATATACATTGTATTATTTGATTAAAAAACTACTAATGGCTTATATTTACAAGCAATGGCAATACAGAACTCTTCAAGCAGAGACGACAATATTATACATATCTGAAAGCTACAATGGTTAGTGAATGTGTCAACCACTAATCTGAACCTGACTTCCCAAGTATAAAGAAAGGCCGTAGGCATTTAAAGAATCTCCAATTTTATCCAGCATATCTTGTCACGCCTTTCTTACTAACAGGAGAAGAAGACCTACAACAAAAACATGTTTGATTACTACTCGTTGAGCGGGCAATTACTGAAATCATGAATGACATAAAACACAATGGGGTTTTTGTAAAACTTAGTAGTGACAGAAAAAAGGGAAGACGCACAGTTCGCCCTCAGAGCTAAGTCCATTGCTATCATCAGAAGGTGAAAGGTCTTTGAAGACTTGTATCGAAATTAAATCTTCCCCATTTGGACTCAGAACTGGCCCGGGAGATATCTGTAAGCTTATGACTGAACCACTTCTCGAGCACAAACCTACACAGTTCACAATAAAGGTTCATATGCTTGAAATGTTTCGATTTTTATGATGCTACTCACAGAGTAATATTACACTTAGAATAACTTTGACGATTTGACCTGCTTATGCAGGAAATAAAATAACACCAACAAAGTGCGTAAAAAGAATTTGATGAAGCAGTACCTTGGAAAAGAATAATTAGGCAAAAAAGAACGGTAACTATTAGTGCAATGGAGGTGCTGTTTGGGGAGTTTGTTGATGTTGCCTTAGAAGCCCTTAATTTCTTAAGATCCTTCATCCGCTCAATCCTCATTCGCTTCTCAAGGGCAAGCTCAGAAAGCTCCCTAATTAACTTTAAGTCAGCAGCATCCAAAGAAGGACCTTTGGGTGGCCTGGGAGGTTTCGGAGGTCTTTTAGCATTTGGTTTCTTACGCTTGTCCTTGACTTGATTTAATCTTAGATTGATTAAATGCTCCTGATCCTCCTGGTTATCAAGACAGATGTGTAATAACGGCCTAGCTTCATCAGCTGTTTCATGATGAAATCTTCCTTCATACTTTCCGCTAAGACTACTTCCCCCGAAAACAAATCTTCTGCTTTTTTCTTCAGCAGTAACGGATTCGACACCCAAGCCTGCTTCAAGGTCATCTTCCCTCAGAGCTAACGCCATCTAAAGCACTCCTTCAATTTTCCGTGTCAATAAAGATTCAACCTTTCCTTTGTTTCTGCTAGAAGCTTCCTTTCCAAACTAACACCAATACACTAATTCTAATTCTCTCTTTACAACACACCCGTGTGCTCAGCAATCGACCAGTTCAATAAAATCAGCCATGGCAACCCAATCTAACTAAAAAGAATGTAATGAGCGAATGCTATATTTTTGAGGAAAGTCGATGATGATCTTCCAAAAACACCAAATACATAGAAATCCGCCAGCACCACAATAAATATCCTTCAAACGCACAGATAGCTCAACAATGCATCTCAAATCCCTACAACCATCAAATACGCCAACACAGCAAGAATCAATATCCCATCAAACAAAACCCCAAAACCAAACCCTAACAAAACAATTCACAAATCGACCACAAAATATTTTACAAAACAAAAACCATAACCCAGAACAGAAAAACAAAATGCTGGAAACAGAAAAAAGGATTGGAGCATACCGTTAACCTCCCATCGAAAAGGGATTTTTTTAGTTTCCAGATGATACCCTACAAGGAGAAACCAGCAGCATTCATTAATAAAGGTTCCATCTTTGGCGATGCGTCATTAAATAATGCGGAAAAAAGTGGAGGGGAGCATCAATTCCAACGAACAAATCACAATAATGGATTGAAAAGATGATGGGCATATGAATAAATATTGGATGCAGAAATTGAAAGAGATGGAAATCTCCAAATGCTCTTTTTGTTGCTTTGTCCCAACGACTAGTTTTTTTCCCTTTTCTGAGCTCTCTTATTGTTTTTTTGGTTTTTTGTTTAGCTGTAAATCTTGCGGATAAACATGTCGAGGATTTTTAGTGCGGCGGTCTATGACGAGAACCATGGGTCGATCGGCGTTGACATATTACACGTGTCGCCTTTTCAGACATATATGGAAGGTCTGGCTCAAGTTGGGCTGAGTATAAGAGGCCCAATGTGGGCTGAATATAAGAGGCCCAATGTGGGCTGAATATAAAGAGGCCCAATTTGGGATATACATGCGGCCTAGTTTGACTAGTGGATCCGGTCCGTTGCCTGAAGCCGGAAAGAGCAGATCTGGAGAGTGCAGATGTCGGATTCAGATCCAGTACTGCAACAGCTATTTGCAGCGACTCAAAACTACATAGTTTTGATAAAGAGCTGATCCAAAACTAGCTAGGATTAGTAAATAACATCAAAGTGACGCCGTTTTGTTCCTCGCAGCAAATAGCTGCGCTGCACCGAAGTTCGAGTACCCGCGGTTGCGTCGCAAAGACATAATTTCAATTCTTGCGGAAAATGAGGTAGCGTCGATTAATGAAGCTGATCTTACACGCGCCCTAAGTCCGAATTCGTTTTTGACAAGTACACGAAACTCTTAATACATCTCGACACGCTTCAGTAAGCTATTCGAAACCCTAATTTTCAAATTTGACTTGTAAAATGTTGTTTTAAAAAATTTTGTGATGTGTTCTGTGGCAGGGAGGATCACGTACAAGGGTAGTTTGCACTTTGCAGTGTTGGAGCTGTTGGAGAAATTGGATAGGCATTTGGATTCTGTTAGTAATTGAATTTGTTTAACAGGATTAAGGACACTTTGAAGGCTATTGAATGTCCGTTGGTATTTACATTGAAGGATTTGTTGAAGCCTGATGGGGAGAGGGACTGAGTTCTTTGTTAGCTCCATGGTTAATTACGGTCTTCATAAGTGTGTTAAATATCTATTTTTATAGGACAACTGTGCTGCTATTTTTGCAATGGAACAGTTGATCAAAAATTTAATTTTGTGGAAATTGTTCGACTAGAATTGGACGTGTAGTTTTTGTAGGGAATGAGACTTTCTATATACATTTGAAATAGCAAGTAACTTCAAATTTTCCTCTGGGACGTGTTTGTGCAAAACTGTAGTTTTATACTTCTGCAGAAAGCTTTAGAATCAAAGAAAGTGATACTAGCCAACGCGATGAATGCCGAACGGCCGACAATACTATCCGTCCATGAAAAGAAGGCTATTCTTGAGGTTTATACAAAGGTATCCTAATTTTGTGACTGTACATGTCTCTTATGATCTGAATTTTTATATGAAAGCTTTATTTTGGACTTTTTGTTTCAGATGTTGATGGTGATTGTTTTTTTCTGATGTCCAGGCTGGCAAGAAAATGTCAAAACATTTGGATCAAATGCAAGGTGCACATGAACAAGTTCGTTTCTATCTTATGTCTCTTGGAAGCTTAAAGATTGAGACCTCTGTGTGTGGCTAGGTAGTTCATGCACTTTAGACATCTTGCAAATTCATTTCATAGTCTTCCTATTCTTTTACATTCATTCGATCAACTGTATGTGCTCATTGCTATTAAGTTCTTTAATAAACAGTATTATTAACTGTTTTATAGTTAACTTTTATTCTTCATTTGAATAGAATACTTGGTTGATGGTGACTCGATTTAAGTCCTATCCTAAGTTTAGGCCTTTAGCTGCTCAAGTATGGATTTTTAAGTTTAGCTTCTCTAAAACAGCTCATTCCACCGAGAAAGACTTGAAAGCCCTGAAAATCAAGCTGTATGATGAAAGGGTATTGGACAAGTCACTTGATGTAAAAGTTTTTGAGAAACAAGGAAAAGGTAATCAATTTGTAGGTTGCAGAGCTTGTTTTTTGCTTCAGCTTATAGTCTATGATTATAATATTGGATGAATCTTAACGCAGTGGAACAGCTGGATGCATCAAGAAAGCAAATTCTACGGGAGAAAAATATAAAGTGTGGGGATGCTAACAAAGAATTAACTAGACTGAAAATGGACGAAGAATCACAGAAACATGATCTGTTAACGAGGCAAACAAAGGTGGAGGTTTTAGTTGCAAAGGTATTGTACAGCGCAACTTGTGTAATCTCTGTTATATATATCGGACACCTTTGTTTTGTATGTCTCACTCAGCCATCCTGTATACATGTACATCAATATCTTTCTACTCTTTCGAATAGGTAGATGCACTGACTACAAAAATAAATACCGTAGAGGCATCTGGATCATCCAAGCAGCATGAACTAATGCTCAAAGCTGAAGAGATTGTGAAAATGGTCAGACTCTTGCCCTCTATACATATGCAAGCATTTGAACATTTTTCAACATTTAACTTATCTTTAGAGTCTGATCCATCATGTCTATTCAATATCTAAATGCATATTGCTTGCTCATATCGTATTACCGTCTAATTCTCTTTTCCACAGTTTAACCAATATTCGAGCTCCGTCAACTCTCTTCTACTCATTTAATGATCCCAGATTGGAGTCTCTCCCCCCTACGAATATATGGCTGGTCGCTATAATATCCCCTTCACTTATTGCAGCTTAAATCATCAGTTGTGATCTATTTTGTCTACTTTTGTAACCGTTATGCAGTTACTCAACTTATGTTTCTAACAAATGGATCAAAAACTTAAAAGTTCAAGGAAATACAGTCATACACTCTTTTTTTGTTGTTGATTGAAAGGGGAAAGGCCAAAAGTATAATCCGAGGAATACCGTCATACACTCTTAGTAGAAGGTAGAAGTTATTAGTCTCTCGGAAGAAAACAGCCTCACATGCATACAGATGAAAGAGGCCCCACTAACCATCATTCCCCAACTCCTCAAACATAAACTTCTCTGCCCCAATGCTGTAGACAGGCTTCATTAATCAGTGCCTAGCATCACATCGCCATGGGCCATGGGGTTTGGTCTCTGCATTTATGAATTAAAGACCCAACAGCTATAAATTTCAAAGAACTAAGCCTATTCCTCAATCAAAAAAAGAAAAAGAACTAAGCCTATTCCCAAATCATAATACAATTATGAGATTTGATCCATTCAGAATCAGGAAAATGTTGTTAGAATATGTGAGATAAAGAGATTAAAATATACTCCGTATCATATAAAAATTTAAGACAAGGGGATTATAATTTATAAAGATGTGGCAAGTGGATGTCCCAAGAAAGTATCAGTACCTCAAATATGATTACAGCTTACACCATATATTCTTCTCCCAATAAATAGTGTACAAAACTAACCTTAGAGTGGGGTTAAGCTTAATAATAACAACATTACATGTCAATCCTCTCATTTGTCCCCTACTTTATAATAATGCAATCTTAAAGTACAATGACTAGGGGTTATAATGATATGCGTAGAGGTTTTGATGCTACACTAACATTGTATTTTAGGAGTTAATAGTGTAACAAAAATATGAATCCGTGTACAATTTGAACAGCATAAGTGGAAGCCATGTATATTGTTCAAATTCCTTAATACATCTTGTCTGATAGTTTAGGGTTTGGCTTTCCTTCAAATGTTGGATCTGGAAAGCATAGAGTATAAAGGACATGATTTGTCTCTAAAGTTGAGTCCTCTAAAGCATGAATAGCAACATTATTAGATATGGCTTTGGCATACATGCAAACAAAAAGCGTTAGGGAGGAACACATGATAAAATTGATGCTGGGTTGTCAATCAAATGTTCCACAAAGCCACAAACAACGGGTAACTGCTAGACACGCAGAGGCCACATGTTGTCCTCAATTCTGCACCCATTGCTTGAACTACACAACACATCTCACATAGATCCATCATCACACCTAAAACAGTCTAATCACTGTTCACTCATGTTATCATCATCATCCTCTTCTCCAAACAAACAGTTACACTTATATGCATGAACTTGTTAAATCTAAATCCATCCAGAATCACATTCAACAACATTGAAGATAGAATGCCATATAATCCATCATACAACAGAATGGAGGCCTTTCATACCAAGATTGTACACCATAACTTACCTTAAAAACTTACCTTAAAAATACAGAAGTAAAGCACTGCATAAATATGCATTCATTCATCCAGCTGATGTAGGAATATTCTGACTACCTTGAAGAAACAGGATTCAATGTCTTAGTAAATCCATAGAGTGCACCATAACCTTTAGAACTAAATCCCAAACATCCAAACAGCCCTTGTCTGTAAGGTAAATAAGTCTTCTTCTTCATTTCCTCTGCCTGCGCTCTATTTGCCGTATAGTGCAACTCATGCGCAGAAGGCGCAGGTCCTCTCCTCATCGACACACTTCCATTCGCTGCCTTTCTGTTATTACTACTATTAACACCACACGCTGCTGAGTCTTCTTGCTGCGCTTCTCATCAGCCTTGGATTCACCTGAAACCAATGATGCTGATGAAGCCTTCTTTTTATCTTTGGCAGGCGAGAAGTGCCAGAACTTGTCCTTAGTGCTTGCTGTCCCTTCGCTCTTGCTACGGTATAACAAGTCCTTGAGAAATATCCATTTCTTCGAGTTTCGGCTACCGGAAGAAGACGACCTGGAGGCCGAACACATCTCCGCTGCTTCTACTTCTGCTTCCTCCGCTGCTTCATCAACTTCCTCATCCACCTTTTTCTCAGCGTAAGCTTCTTCAACCTGGATTTGCTCGAGATGTAAGTTTCTGAGAGGTGACATGGATCTAGTCTTCCGATGCTGAGATCTGTTCCGCATCCGCAAATCTCTCCCTCGCATCATCACAATCGTCTCCTCTGCCTCGAAATCGTCCTCATTGAGATCCAGCATCGGAGAAACAACTTGCGGTTTCTGCAAGTGCATAGGTCTAATCTTCCCGTTCAAAAACAACTCATCCGCAGAGCTCATCGCTCCGGATCCACCGCTCTCACTCACTCCACTCCTCGCCGAGAACTCAAAGTCTGTAAAACCGTCACAACCTCCGCTCTCCTTCCTCTCCCGGTACGAAGACGAGGAGAGCACATAGTGTACGGGACTCGTCGGTGCGCTGAAGTAATATCCAGAAGGTACTCCTCCACCGCCGCGAGTTGGACTTGACGGAGCGCTGACGAACGGGGTAGAACAGGCGCTGTCGTAATCATCATCGCCGCCGGCGTCAGCCACTGAGACGGGATTCTGTTGGACATTTTTTCCGCCGGTAGCGACGATGAGATGCATTATTGAGTTGAATCGACGACGTTTTCGACCTCTCTGCTAAGTTTCAGATTTTGCAGGTAGTGGTGGGGAAGAGAGAGATGGATGGCGAGCGCAGTGAACGAGGTGGGTTGGAGCGAAGCACTGATAAGCATGAAGATGAAGGCGACCCAACCCGACGACACCGTTTTACAACTTAACGTCGTCGTCGCTGGTCACTACCTTAAGTAAATGACGAATCTGTTCTCAATTGAATGACGAAGTTGACCATTAGAACATGAGCATTAACTGCTGTTGGTGAGGGTAGTTTGGGAATTGGAGAAGAAAGAGACGGTTAGATCTGGAGGGAGAAGTCCAAACAGCAAGCGCAATGAAGACGTGGCGGCACATTGTGACTGAATAATTTATGATTTTTTTGTTACTTCAACTCCCCATACACTCTTCTGATTAACCCTACTAATCAGTTTTGACACGCTTCCCAATAAGACTACTCTTTTGGCACGTGCGACCCCCCAACACAATGACTTGCTTCCGGCCCAATCTTTTACGGGCCCGGTTGAAAAACGGCCCAGATAGAAAAATACTAGGGTTGCGTTTGATTTTTTCAAGTTTCAATATTCCGGTGAGTTAAGACGATGGCGACCACCGGTGTCGGAGGAGCTATGGAGGTGTCTCGGTGCGTGAAAGCGCAGCAGCCCAAGGTTTTGACTGGAAATAGCATGACGGGTTTTTTTCGGGGGAGAGTTGGGAGGGTTCAGTTGGTGGGTGGTGATGGGAGAGTGGAAGTGAAGAAGAGTGGCAGAGTATGTTGCTCGGCGTCGAAAAGTGAGTCTGATCCTCTGACTTATAAGAGCGCTGGTGTTGATATCGATGCTGGGTCGGAGCTTGTGAGGAGAATTGCCAAGATGGCTCCGGGAATTGGTGGATTTGGAGGGCTTTTTCCATTGGGTATATTTTGACTTTTCTTGTTACACTAATGTATGCTTAGTTAATGCAAAGGTATTGAATGATTTTAGCTGTAGTTGCTTCTGGCTTGTAAGTATGAAAGTTTCTATTTTTAGTTGTTTAGTTTGATGGTCCATAATTGTAGGTGATTCGTATCTTGTGGCTGGCACTGATGGAGTTGGAACCAAGTTGAAGCTTGCTTTTGAAACTGGAATACATGACACGATTGGGATTGATTTGGTACACCGCTAACTCTTTTTATTGCTTTGCTGGTAGGTGCTAAATATTGTCTGCTAATGATTTGCTCTTTTCATCTGAAGGTGGCTATGAGTGTTAATGATATTGTTACTTCAGGAGCTACACCATTATTCTTCCTTGATTATTTTGCAACAAGTCATCTCGATGTCGACCTTGCCGAAAAGGTTCATAATTTCTTCCGAATGAATTTTTATATAACTGTTATAGGATATGTTGTTCTCTTTTAAAGACTTGGATCTGATTTTCATTCATTTTTGTCATTAGGTTATCAAAGGTATCGTTGAAGGCTGTCGGCAGTCTGATTGTGCTCTTTTAGGAGGAGAGGTATATCTCTTTAATTCTAGTTAGCGCACATCTAGAAGCTGTCATTTCTTACCGAGACTTGTTATTTTAGTCAGTGTACTGATTTTATGCTTCTAAAATGATTAGGTTACACATGAATTAAATTTTGTTTGAAAAAAGGTTGATGATGATAGTGCAGATTTCCTACCTAGGACATAGATTTTCCATCCAGAGATGTTTTCTTCTCTGAGCATTGTTGTTTTACTTGGTGAGTTGGGATCACTAATTAGTTTTTCTATTTTTGAAGACTGCAGAAATGCCGGATTTTTATGCTGAGGGAGAGTACGATCTTAGTGGCTTTGCAGTTGGCATCGTAAAGAAAGATTCAGTTATTGATGGGAAGAACATCGTTCCAGGTGATTTCCTCATTGGTCTACCATCCAGTGGAGTCCATTCCAATGGTTTCTCCCTTGTTAGAAGGTTAGCAGCTACTGACACAATCACAGCCCTATTTTTCTCACTGCGTTTTTTGATTTATCTAATTATCGTTATAAAAAAAAGTATCTTTGCATTGACACTGAATTATGAACGGATTGTGTAGGGTTCTTTCCAGAAGTGGTCTTTCTTTGACAAATCAACTCCCTAATGGAGCTGGTACCTTAGGCGAAGCTTTGATGGCCCCGACAGTTATCTATGTGAAGCAGGTTATTTTTGATTATCCTCATGCACCAGCATATTAATCAGCTATATGACCTCATAATAAATAGTATCTGTAATTGACTGTCATGTATCTAGGTGTTGGACATCATTGGTAAAGGAGGTGTGAAGGGAATAGCTCACATAACTGGTGGTGGTTTCACTGACAATATACCGCGAGTATTTCCCAAAGGTCTCGGAGCACTCATATATAATAACTCTTGGGAAATCCCCCCTGTTTTCAAATGGCTACAAGAGGTAAGAAGTCGGTCATATGTTTTTTGCATAATTAATTTAAGCATGGCGCAGACCTTAGATCTCGAACTGTTTCGACTTAATGAAAATCTGTACTTATAATTCTGGCGAAGTTGAGATAGTTTTAAATTTACTTTGTAATGAGTAAGGTAACATGATAAAAATAAAAAGCTCGTAATCCTTATTTGTAATGGGTTGCTGATCTTGGAATGTAAATTTGTTTGCTTTTAGGCTGGGAAAATAGAAGACACAGAGATGAAGCGGACATTCAACATGGGAATTGGGATGGTTTTAGTTGTTAGCAAAGAAGCTGCTCCAAGAATTTTAGAGGACAAAACAGGAGCATACAAGGCTTATAAAATTGGGGAGGTTGTTGCTGGTGAAGGAGTGAGCTATAGATGAAAGTAATTGCCTAATTTACAACAATCCCTTTGAAAAAGAACGTCACGAAATGTAATTCTGTGTTTTGATCTCAGATAAGTTATCATCTATGTTGACACCAAAGATTGAGCTGGATTTGATTCCAGCAGTTTCATCTAAACTATGGACAGTTAAAAGAGTCAATTTTATTCATGTACGCAGTAGTCCATTTCTGTAAATGCAGACATTATTGGATGCAAATTGACTAAGCAGTCCAACACTTTTCACTTTCTTTTATTATTCTTCAATTATTATGCGAAATATAAATAATTAACTAAAAGAAAAAACCACCAGCAAGGAAAGTGGAGCACGGTTTCATCGGGATTTTTAGTAAGAGAAATCGACGCAGTTTGTCGAAGAAACTGAGTTGAGATTGAGAGGAAGAAGAAGAAGAAGGCATTTGACTCTGATTCGATTTGATTTTGTAAGGAAGCATGAAATACGTGGTGGTGACTGGTGGAGTGGTCAGCGGTCTCGGCAAAGGAGTCACCGCTAGCAGCATCGGCGTCGTTCTCAAAGCCTGCGGTCTTCGCGTCACTTCCATCAAAATCGGTTTGCTCTTTTTTTATTTAGATTCCGATTTTTTCGATTTCTGATCTTGTTGATTGATTGTTTCTCGGTGATTCTTGGCTTTTCTATTAAATTATATGACACGTTTGGCCTCCACAGTGATAGCTTGAAATTATGTACAGACCCTTATTTGAACACTGATGCTGGTACCATGTCCCCTTTTGAGCATGGGGAGGTTTTCGTTCTCGATGATGGTGGTGAGGTAAGTGTTTTCTCAGTTTTATGGTAATGAGCTACAGAAATATGCGTACTTTTCCACAGAAGATGAAATCCAAACATTTCTTATTGGTTTTTTGCATTTGTTTGGAGATTGTGGTATCATGATCCTGATAATCGCCGGTCTTCCTAAACACAGCACTTCTTAAGTTTTGAAGTGTGATAGCTGTAAAAGCTAACATCAGTTCTTTTGAAAGCAGTTTTGTTGTGGAGTATACATTAAGAAATTATTAAGAAATTAAAAACAGTTTGTTGCATATATTAAGAAGTTTTTTTATTGAGTATACATTAGAAATAAGTGCTTATTTGTTCAATCAATTTATACATAAATAAGGAATGGATGAGAATTCATATGGTTTATCATGTTCTGTCATCCGTCTCAGTGTTGTCCTGCTGCAATTTTTGTTCATCTTGATCTTTATACTTGTTTGTACTTATTAGATTGCTTCCATGTTCTGTTTTATGCCACAGAATATGAGTTCACAATTTTTGTTGGTTGTTATAGGTGGATCTGGATTTGGGTAACTACGAACGCTTCCTTGATGTGACACTTACTAAGGACAACAACATTACAACAGGAAAGATATATCAGGTACACACGTTTGTCTAACAAGGGTTTTGATCTTATGTTAACCGGAAGCTCTGTATACTAATCTCAATTTGACTTCCTTTTCTATATTCAGTCTGTGCTCGAGAAGGAGCGGAGAGGTGACTATCTTGGAAAAACAGTCCAGGTGATGTAATCTACGAAACTGATAATTTTGCAAAACGAGGAGCAAGATTCCTGACAATATACGTTGAACCAGGTTGTTCCACACATAACAGATGCCATAAGGGAATGGATTGAGTCGGTTGCCCTAATTCCTGTTGACGGGAAGGAGGGGCCGGCAGATGTCTGTGTCATAGAGTTAGGAAGCACTGTTGGTAAGAGGCAAAAAGTCAATATGTTGAAAATTGTTGAGTACTGTACTTTATTATTCTTACCGAATGAGTGTCCTCTTCTTCTGATAGGTGACATTGAATCTATGCCGTTTATTGAGGCTCTCAGACAATTGTCTTTTTCAGTCGGTAAAGCTTCTTTGAGTTTTTTAAATATCGCATTTGTTTGTCAATCTCCATCCGACTTTCAGTCTGTGATGCTTGTCAGTTATTGTTGAATAGTGGTATGTATGAGCATACTCTCATATTAACTAGAATTTTTATCGATATATTGTCCTTAATGCATTAAAGTTTATATGAACTTACAATCTAATTTCACATTATTACTATGTAATGATTGTTGCGTCTAGTTTGTTACGTGTCAGCTCGGTGGTAAATAGGTCGTTGATGTTTTTCCTTTTCTCTTGCTGATATGAATTTTTAACAGGACAAGACAACTTTTGTCTCATACATGTGAGCCTTATACCAGTGCTCGGTGTTGTAGGCGAACAGGTATTGTGAATATTCGACCTTTATTGACTATCTTCGATGTTTATTTAATATTTTAGTTCTGATCTCATACTTTTGCAACTCTCCAGAAAACTAAGCCTACACAACATAGTGTGCGAGAACTGAGGGCACTAGGGCTGACTCCTCATCTGCTAGCATGTCGTTCTGCTCAGGTATTCTAGAGGCTAACATTTGTTCGCTCAGACAGTATATACTGTTTTTTTATTGGATTTGATTTTATAATTTTACTAACAGGTATTCGGTATTGGTTATATTGCAGCCTTTACTACACAATACAAAGGAGAAGCTATCTCAGTTTTGTCATGTTCCTGTATGATATTTAGGCTTCAAATATTCTCAACATCCATATACCCGGAATGAATGGCTGTCTATGGCTGTTTATATTCCATACTGATAATTGTTGATTTCAATTTTAGGCTTCAAATATTCTCAACATCCATGATGTTCCAAATATTTGGCACGTCCCTCTTCTACTTAGGGTGGGTTTATTGGTGAATTTGTATCACGTTGAAGCTTTTTATCATATTGTTCGATATGCTAAGAACTGTGCTTTTGGTTGCAGAATCAAAAAGCCCATCATGCTATATTGAAGCAATTAAACTTACTCAAGTAAGCAGAATTTTGTGTCTGGCATACATATACATTTTTTCATAGCCAAAGAGCATTGGCTTTTATTGGCGATGTGTGGTTATTTTTATGTATTACTGGCATATGTTGATTTAAATATGAAACGGAAACCACACGAGTCATTTATGCCCTACTTTGACAAGGTCAATCATCTCTTGCATTATAATAATATCACTGGGAATACCTGCAAATCTTGATCTTGAGGCATAACTCTCAATTGTGATTACTGTGATATGAAATTAAATCTACTCACATGTACTTATGTCATTCTCCAGTGTTGCTGTAACTCCAGATTTACAGGAGTGGACAGAGAGAGCTGAGAATTTTGACAACCTCAGCAAAACGGTTTGTCCATAGATCATTCATGTGCTCACTGCTTATACTCTGAAAGAATATAGTAACAATGTCAGTGTTAAAACCTGGGCAGGTGAAGATAGCAATGGTCGGGAAATATGTCGGTCTGACTGATTCATACTTATCAGTTGTGAAGGTTTCAATTTAAGATTAGCTGAATTACTTTATGATTTATGTATGAACTCCACATCCACCTTTACACCGCAATAAAATAACATCTATTTTGCTTCGCAGCTTAAGTCACTTCTCTGGGCATGCTTTAGTTAATTATAGTTCCATTTCTAAAAATATTTCATTATAACTATTCACTTTCTCACTGGATTTTTTGTTCTGTGTTCAGGCCCTTTTGCATGCATGCATAGCATGCTCTATAAAGCCTTCAGTAGAGTGGATAGCAGCTTCTGACCTAGAAGAAGAGAGTGCGAAATCAGTATGCTTTATCTCATTTCTTTTTCTTTTCTGTGGAGTACTCTTTCCATGTTTTACATAGACGATTTAAATTTGAATGTTTTTTCAGACGCCGGACGCTTATGCTGCAGCATGGCAGACACTAAGGGTAAGCTCATTTTTGAGTTGTATAGCTTTGCTATTATGATTTGCTAATGAACTTTAAAAACGCATTAGGGCTAGAGATTTTTTGTAATGAAAATGACCCAATATGTAATGATGGGTTCATGGATGTTACTCTTGCAGTGAACTTGCTTCAACTATGTTTATGATTAACACTATGAAATATGAAATCGTTAATTACGTTGAATTTCAGCCAAGGTGTAGATCATGTCTGCAAATTTCAAATTTCTTATACTAGACTTGTGTATTTATATGCTCATTGCTCCTTTTTATAGTGGTTTCTCCTAAATGGGCAGACACAGAAGATCATTGCTTTATTCAGTTAATAAATGCTGATAGTAAATGTTTTCTTTCAACTCAAATTAATTATGATGCCCAATTCTATATTTTCAGGATGCATCATGTGTCCTAGTACCCGGTGGATTTGGAGATCGTGGGGTTAGAGGCATGATATTGGCTGCTAAGTATGCTAGGGAGAACAATGTTCCTTATCTAGGGATATGCTTAGGAATGCAAGTTGCAGTGGTTGAATTTGCTAGATCCGTAAGTTGGGTTCTTTTCAGCAGAAGGCATACTAATCACGATATTGATGTTTGCAGTGTCTTTACGCTGTGTATATAAATAAGGTTGTAGCAGATTCATCTGTTATTCAATTCTTCTTTGCCTCGACTATTGTTAGGTTTTACATTGGGAAAGAGCAAACAGCTCGGAATTTGATGATCAGACTCCTAATCCTGTTGTTATCTTCATGCCTGAGGTCTAGTAAACACTAACAGAAATTATCTTTGCGACTTTTATGTGTGATATGGCTCTGTTATCGTTATCTTAGTATCGTTTTGCCATATGCAGGGTTCCAGAACACACATGGGAAGCACAATGAGACTAGGTTCTCGAAGAACACTATTCCAGACTCCAAACTGCGTCTCTGCAAAATTGTATGTGTTATTATGAAATTTATTTTGCAAAATCTTATGTTATATTATAACTTATAAATTGCTAAAATCTAATCATCGCTGTTTTGCATATGTAGGTATCAAAATTCGGAGTATGTAGATGAGCGGCATCGTCATCGGTATGAAGTAAGTATACAGCTTTGATGCTAGGTGTAGCCTCCTTTGTGCTTTTTTGGATAGATCATTGGTTTCAGTTCCTCATTATGTAGGTCAATCCAGATGTAATTAGTACTCTTGAAGAAGCAGGTTTGAAATTTGTTGGAAGGGATGAAACAGGAAAGAGAATGGAGGTACCTTTCTGTGTTCTCACTTGCTTACAACTGTTGTGCTAAAACTCAAACATATAATATATTGTGTAGCCTCTCTAGTCAATTACAAAGGGATTCGTTTCGTCTGCGGTGCATACCTGATCATCATTTATTTGTCTGCAGATTCTAGAGCTTCCAAGCCATCCATTTTATGTGGGAGTGCAGTTTCATCCTGAGTTCAAGTCAAGGCCAGGGCGACCTTCAGCAATATTTCTAGGTATTGACCACAACAAAATAATTGAAACCTCTATATACCATGTACTTACTGTGTTGCAAGAATTTTCAGGATGGAATGACTGATGCTCCCTTCTTTATGAAGCACTATGCAATGCAATAGAAAATGCTTCCCATCTCAGACTTCTATCAATAAAAAATATCTTAAAACATGTACTAACTATAATTTAACATGAAGATATCTGATCCTAGCAGACCCCAGTAGGGGTCAAGGTTATGGGTCATTTATGTTGCCAACTGCTAGAAAACTAGTTTGCAGTTGGTCTGAATTGCATGTCTACTCAATGTCTGCCCATGAATAATCATCTGACACTGAAATAACTAGAACAGTAAATCAGTCATGTTGGATGCCATTGAGCTAAAAAATTATTTGTAGCTTGTAACAGAACTGCACTAATAAACTGTGGAACATTTACAGGTTTCATTTTGGCTGCCAGTGGACAGTTGGAAGCATATCTGAAGAATCACCCTTAGAGAAGTTTATATGATACATTGATACCTGTCTTCAATATTCTTCTCAGATCATCTCACAGGTGAAGTTAAATATAATTGATTTTGTACCTTATAATAATGTTTTGTTATTTAGCTTGAAATAATCAACGCCAGTTTTTGGATGCAGGCTGGGTTAATTCATCTAGGCTGAACAAGACAAGGTATGCAGACTCATAAATTTGTTAGTATGTCATTTTTACAATTTGTTTTGAATAATGTCAAATAGCTCACTGTTTTTTCTATTTGTGATCTACTCCGTAATATTTAGGTTGGAATTTCTCTTTCGTTCAATATACCCGAGATGGGGGTTCCTGCATCAGCATGTAGGTTCTAAGAGGTAAAGTCTATTTCAATTATGAAGGCTAAAATGTAACATTGGATGCAAGGGATTCACCTACTACCCAATAAATACTTGGTTTTCCCTATTTTATATTTTGACAGAATGGAGTAAGTAATGTTTATGTCACTATGTATGCAGTAAATGCTAAATGCTCGTATGAGACTGGGGAATATTCCTATGTTCGAGCATCTTAGATTCTCCATACATAGTTGTTCTGTTTATTACATGCAAGGCAAATTGTCCAGCTAGTCATTCAAAAATTAGTCGAGCCCGTCAAACTCTCTGTTCTCCCATGTCATGACCTAAAAATGGCTTTGGTTACTCACACTTTACTATTTATTACCAGGATACTCGAAATCCAGACGCATGAATGCATGCCTTTTAACTAATCTTTTGCCAGAATCCCTGCTTTATATTTTCCAACATTGTACGAACCTGTTCCTTGTCTCCCCGGCCACATCTTCCCAAAAGTCCTACCCCTCCTCATCTCACCCTGCATCTTGCAGGGGGAGGCCTTCGATTTATTTGTCTAGGCATAATGGGTTCTAACGGGATGCAAGAAAGAATGTCTGCAGATATTAAGACGAAGCAGATCAAGAAGCGACGTTCCACAAATATCTTTAAGGTGGCCTTGTTCATGGTCCGTAGTGGAAAATCCTCAAGGAAAGCGTCTGTACATGCAGATGAGGTCACCAAGAGCTTGTGGAGGAAGCTTTTTGGATCCGCGATGACACTGCGATTGGAAAATAATAAAAATGAGGCTCATACTGCCACTAAATCAGTTGCCATTGTTCCTGAGGATGATCAGAAGAAACTACACCTCAGACTGAGACTTTTGCAAATGCTAAGCCTGCATTCTTGAACCTGAACGTGGATGTGAAGATGGATGAAAAGGCAACTGTTCTGCAATCAGACAATCCACAAAGTTCACCGTCTTGCGCTTCTTCGTCTAGCGGATGTGAAGAGAGTCGCTATGCCTCAGCCGTGAACCTGCGTGAACTTGATGTTTGTGACGAGGAGGAGATAAATGGCAATGCTGACGATGATGAAGAAGAGGAGTGTCAGTTTGATGATTCAGCTGGGGATTCCATGATTGACATCAAAGCTGAGATGTTCATTGCTCAATTTTATGAGCAAATGAGGCTGCAGAACACCTAAACTCAAATGATCAGAGTCGTAGCCTCTCCAACATAACAATCAAGTGTCCGATGTTTCAATGCTCTCGTTCATTGTTCATAGACTCAAATACACAACAACGTTAACATTGTCTCATAGTCCAAAAGAAGTCCTACTGTGTGCATTGTTGCTTAGGTTTAGATTTTGTGTTTCCTTTGTGTCATTCTTCCTGTTTCTATTATCTTTTACGTGCATTCGATTCCGGTTCATGTCTGAAGTTCATCATTGTGTAATAACAGAGTTTGTATTAGCGTTGTACTCCCTCTGTCACATTATGAGTGTCTCATTTTCTTTTTAGATGTCCCAAAATGATCTTCTCATTTCTTAAAATAGAAACTTTTTTACCTCTAGATTTACACCCTCTTTTATACTTTTTATCCCACTCATTCTCTTTTTTACTTTTTATCTCACATTTTCCAATTTTCTTAAAAACCGTAAAAGTTCTCAAATGAGACACTCAAAATGGGTCGGAGAGAGTACATGATAGTCTTACTTGTTATTCATTCGAGACAACCAGAGTTAGATTCTGAATGGGATAAAATGAGTTTCCTACATGTCCCCTTAACGGCATCCCTCTCTTCTATTGGTTTATATTCCTTAAATCACACTACTACAAATTCCAACAATATTCGTCAACACAACTTTTATCGCATATCATTCTCAAAATCGTGCATGTTTTGGTAAGTGGAATATAACAGAAAGGAATGACAAAAAAGACAAACCATGTGGTATCGTGCTACAAATCATTTACAAAAAGCCACACCACTTGATAAACAAAAAACATGTAAACGTACATAGTTTAAGGTTTCTTGACCTAGCTTGGGTCATATACATGAGTTATGTGGTGGATAGTGACATGTCATTTTGTAATATGGTCTCCTACTAAGTGGACCGTGTTAAACTGTTTCAGAAATGCTGGAAAGGTTTGATGATGCTGTCTGTCGAAAACATTTTGTATAAAGTTATGGAGGAATATGAGTTCCGCACTCTTTTTGTCGACTTCATCTTCATACCAACCACATTTAGAATCTCTTTGCCGGGCTCTCTGTCTCTTCCTCTAACCCCATTTATTAGTAAAGCCTTCATTTCATATGTATATATATGGAGAGACTTTAATCAATCTGAATAAGTCCATTCTGTTCTGTTTTGCTGTGCATCTTTTATGTTAATGCACTGATGAGTCTTTGATTCATCATTGCTGGACTTTTTGATCTGTTATGGTGAGTGGGAAACTGAAGAGCACTTCAGATACTGAAGAATCTAGCAATAACAAAATGATGGAGAGCAGCGCTGTAAAGAGGACTTGTGTGGACTGCAGTACTACAAGAACTCCCCTTTGGCGCGGTGGACCTGCTGGCCCTAGGGTAAGTATGAATGTGTTATGTGTGTATGTATGCATTAGCCAGCCTTTTATAATCTCTTGTTATCTGATCTTGAAATCTATGTTTTGGTTGGGAGCAGTCGTTATGTAATGCGTGTGGAATCAGACACAGAAAGAGCAAGAGGATTCAGACAGGTTCTGAAGAGATATCGAAAGACAAGAATAAGCGTAAAAGGCAGAAATCAGGAAGTGGCGAAAAGGGTTTGTCTCTGAAGATAAGATTAAAGGGTGTTGGTGGGCAAATGAGGAAGCTGAGAGAGGAAGAGGAAGCGGCTATTCTGCTTATGGCTCTCTCATATGGGTATGGATCTGCCAAGTATATCTGAAATTTGACTTGTGCCTGCATACAATGAAAGTGATCTTGATCTAAATTCAAGGAGGGCTTTATATAAAGGTGGATGTGGATCTGGTGATCACATTTTGGTAGTGGTTTATCATCAAGTGCTTGTTATTGTACTAATACAAATTACAAGCCTTGAAAATCACATTTTTCGAAAAAAGTAAGTTAATTGATAGGTCAATGAATGGTGAATGGTGTTTTAACCATCAAATTGAAAGACATTATTGCAGTGTGAAATATCTATGTATTTGGAATTTGATTTGATCTTTAAGTTGGCTATTATTTCCATGGCAGAAAAAACTTCTTAACATAGGTGTTACAAACGAATTTACAAGCACAAACGTTACAATATCTTCATGGATGGGTCGGTAGTGTGGCAGTCAGCTCTGCTACACAAATAGGTAACGAAAAGACAAAAGGTTCTACCCTAGTCTAGACTTTGCATGCCGGTGGATTCATCTTGCCACCGAATTTAATCTTGGCATTTTGACACTCAGATGCAAACAGAGCGGCTTTGGCAGGCCTCCCACTATAAGTTAATTCAACGTCCGCTACCTCTATCCCATCGCATGGCACTGCGGTACTGCACTGTAAGTTCACTGCAAGAACTGATACTGATGTTCCTCTAATCTTGCGGAAATGCACGTTGCTGACTTTCACATGCGATGGCTGCTCAAATCAAAGTACTGGATATGTTAGCCCTTATTGATGTCTAGCAATTTGGTCTATGAATGAGATCAGAACTATGAACGTTAAAACATCCGACTTTAAAGTGACATCTTTTTGAATGTAGCTGATTAAATACCTTTGTTTTTGAGCCGTAATGCTGGTCGATGATGATAGGGTTTTGCACATTTTCCATGATGATATCTTCGTAAATGATGTTGGAGGCTTTGCTCGGTCCAGAACCACCCCATGTTTTGATCCTTGCACCATTTGTAGTGTTTCTAATAGTGCAATTCTTGACGAATACCCCGTCCACGTCTAGCTCATCGTCATACTTTCCTAGGCTTCCAACACTGCATGAACACGTCCATGCATGCATGCATGCTTTTAGGGTCACATTTTAGGTTATATATGTTAAAGGCTTTAATAACTACCTGATTCCATGTCCTGGTCCGCAAACGATTTTTTCAACATGGAGGTTGAGAATTCCTTGACCAATGGAAACACAATCATCTCCAGACCCAATGATACTGTCAGTAATATTGACTGCACTGGAGGTGCTGACGTGGATGCCATCCGTGTTGGGACTATCTCCAGGAGCTGTAATAGTGAGGTGACGCATTGTGATGTTGTTACTATTTGTAACGTGGAAATGGAAGCCCTTTGCGTTCAATGAGGTTATGTCTTCAATGACGCTATTGTTCACTCCTATCACTTTCACATTCTACATTTTCACACAAGCAATCATTGATGGGTTTTTTCAAAATGTATATTTGTAACATCATTTTGTTGTTAAATTTTGATGGAAAAAGTGATCGAGGGGACTTACGACGGGAGGGTGAACACAGTTATCATTGGTTGAGCAATCGTTACTACTCCAAATGCTAGCACCTTGGCCATCAAGAGTGCCTTTGCCCTTAACAAGGACATTACCTACATGTCGAATGGTGAACCATTCAGGAGAAGGGAACTCGGAAATGTCTGTCAATGCTTTAACTGTTCCCTGGAGATCCACAGTCATGCTTGTGCTGTTGCATGGTCCCTGGAAGATAACCTGCCCAGTAGTGAACGTTCCCTTTGGAATCAAAACAGTCGTTGGACCGTTTGAAGCGCAGGCCGCGTTCCACGCTTTTTGAAAAGCCTGCAAGTAACAACAAAAAGCACCATGCACAATTAGCTAGACGACACGTTATACAACTAAAAGATTACAAATTTGTGAATTTAACCCAAAATGCCCTTATGGCCATGCATTAGACTTTTTCCACGTAAAAAATAAACTCACCCCAAAGTTATCTTTCGAATTTTGTGTAGCACCATATTTTGTAATATCGAAAATTGAAGCGGGACCGGTAGGAGATGCAGAGGGAGAATCAGCTGTGGCATTAGTAGCTTCTGATTCATTTTTAGCAGTTGGTGCGTCATCAGCAGCGGCAGGTTTATCTTTCGCGGCTGGAGCGTCATCAACCGCAGATGTAACTTTCGCGGCTATATCTGATAATGCATCGGAGGGCTTTTTTATTAATCGGCCTTGAGGGAGGGCTTCTCCAATATAAGAAGAACACAATGCTAGGAATAACACCATCATTACAAATGTGAAGGCTTTGCCCTCATCGTAAATGAACCCCATTGTGTGTCAAGGACTCTAGAGGCTACGTTCTTTCGTTTTCAATTTAAAGTTTGTGTATATACGAATTTGAAGGCCCGATGGGAACATCTAGTGTTGGAAGAGAAGCAGTTTGCATGGGTTTATATAGATTTGCATGGATTGACGTATTTTTAGCATCATATTGAATTTAGGTTGACTATCTTAACATTGGAATAGCTTTAAGATAGCCAAGTTCATATCTCCCTCACAATTTTTGATTGCATTACATGACAACCCCAGCTTTACTTAACTAAAATATGGTAAGTAATGGATAAAATGAATAGTACAATTTCGCCACACGTGTTAGTTACAACTGATAAAAATTTATGTTAATTCCATTTACCAGTCCGATTTGAACTTAGGTCGCTTTCATGTTGCGCCACATCCCCCTGAATCTAAGCAAACCTTGTTCGTTGATGATGTTTGGTAAAACAAATCCACACAATAAAATAAGTTGAAACGAAACCCCACCAGCCACTACATGCCAGTTTGCATCTCGCCGCCTCCTTTGACGCCTTTATTCCCCGCGTCTGCTAGTCCACAGTCAAATTTCGAACACACTGAAACGACACCGTTCTACTCTGCTCTCAGCTGCCTATATAAAACAGGAACTTCTCATCTCACTCAAACCACATCCACTTCATCAATGGCTTATTCCTCTTCATTAACCTACTTAGTCACTCTCATTTTCCTCACTATTGCCGCAACGGCAGCTTCAGCTGCCTCCCCATCTTCCTTCCGTCCCAAGGCCCTTGTCCTCCCCATCACTAAAGACTCAAAAACATCACAATACCTCACACACATCAAGCAACGCACACCCCTAGTTGATGTCCCACTAGTTATTGACCTCGGCGGCCAGTTCTTGTGGGTCGATTGTGATACAAACTATGTCTCATCCTCCAACAATCCAGTACGATGCGGATCTGCCCAGTGCTCATTGTCACAATCCAAATCCTGCGGTGACTGCTTCAATGGTCCAAAACCAGGCTGTAACAATAATACTTGCGGACTTTTTCCATACAACTCCGCAAAGCGGCTGACTACCAGCGGTGAGCTTACTCAAGACGTTCTGTCCGTGCAATCGACAGATGGTTCTAATCCAGGGAGAGTAGTGTATGTGCCTAAGTTTCTGTTTACTTGTGCTCCAAGTTTGCTTGTCGAAGGACTAGCAAAGAGTGCAAAAGGTATGGCTGGGCTTGGAAGGGGTAATATCGGAATGCCATCTTTGTTCTCTGCTGCTTTTAGTTTCCGTAGGAAGTTTGCGCTTTGTTTGGGATCGAACGGTGTCATTTTCTTCGGGGACGGGCCTTATCATTTCCTCCCAAGTAACAATGACTTCTCAAAATCTTTGGTGTATACTCCTCTGCTGATAAATCCCGTCAGCACGGCTGGATCATATTTCAAAGGAGAGAAGTCAGTCGAGTACTTCATCGGTGTCAAAGCTATAAAAATCAATAACAAACCATTGCAGATCAACAGTACATTACTCGAGATCAACTCCGCAGGAAAGGTGGAACGAAATCAGCACTGTCAAACCATACACCGTCATGGAGACATCCATTTACAATGTGGTCATTGCAACTTTCAAAAAGGAGTTGAACATTGTTCCAATAATGAAATCCGTCTCACCTTTCGGCCTCTGCTATAATTCTAGCAACTTTGTAAGCACACGGCTTGGCTACCGCGTACCACAAATTGATCTTGTGCTACAGAGCAGCAGTGTCTACTGGAGTATATTCGGAGCAAATTCAATGGTGTCAGTGAGTGATCAGATTGTGTGCTTAGGCATTGTTGATGGAGGTTTAAATCCTGAGACGTCGATAGTGATCGGAGCATATCAGATTGAGAACAATTTGTTGCAATTCGACTTGGCGGCGTCGAGGCTTGGGTTTAGCTCTTCGTTATATTTTCAACGGACGACATGCTCCAACTTCAATTTCACGTCTACTGCTTGATGTGAATGTGACAAGTACATGTCTTGTCATTGTTTATTTTCAAAGTGTGCATTTGGTCTGAATAAATACTTTTTAGTAAATAATTACAGAAAACTAGAAAAGGAAATGCAACTTAAGGGGTAATCTCTTGGGCCGAAAAGCCTTGTTGAGGCCCATAGGTTTTTGAGCGGCCCAATCCAAAATCATCTAGAGCGCTTTGAATTAGTGTTTGACTTTTTGTTTTTGTTTCATTTAAATTAGCCCTACTTGTATCAACTTGTCATTTATGAATGAATAACACTGCTCATCTCATGTTTAGTTTCAGTAAACATCAAAATCGGGTATCTCACGTGGTCTTACTGGCCATGCAAAAACTAAAACCTTGTTGCTCTTATTCAATATATTTATAGGTTAATGCACCACTAGCTATTTCTTGATGTTAATTACATGCAACTTTGCATTTTAATTTAACAAAATAATCACTATATAATCACAACATCTCACACACTAATATCACCAATCCCACATACTCACAATATGGCAACAATCCATAGATTCGAAATTTCAATTTTTATTTTCATTCTTGTCACCTTTTCCATCCCTTCATCAGCTGCCACCATATTGGCTGAGGTTCCGGCCTCCGACCCTGCCACCTTGTCCGTGTGCAAATCTACACCTGACCCTGCCTATTGCCAGTCCGTCCTTCCTAAAAACCAAAAAGGAAATGTATACACCTACGGCCGGTTTACTGTCAAAAAAGCCATTTCCCAAGCTCAAAATTTCTATGCATTAATCAACAATTACCTCTCCAAACAATCTGAACTCTCCACTCCGGCCATTCGAGCATTAGAAGATTGTGAATTCCTCGCCAGCCTCAACTTGGATTTCCTCAATTCCGCCTTTAATACCGTCAATTCCTCCGCCAATGCTACCTTACCCGAACAAAAAGCTGATGACATACAGACTCTACTCTCTGCAATCCTCACCAATGTTCAAACATGCTTAGATGGAATTAACTCAACAGCTTCGGCTTGGCAAATCAAGAATGGGGTTGCGTCTCCGATCAAGAACGACACTAAGCTCTTCAGCGTCTCGCTCGCTCTGTTCACCAATGGCTGGGTGCCTAAGAAAATGAGAGGTAAACGAGGTGGTGGAAAGCACAAAAAATTACCAATCATCGGACCTCACGGAACACTCTCGGTTAAAATGTCCGCACACAACAAAATGTTGTACAAAACATTTTCCAACAGGAACCACCAGAGGCAACATAAAAACAACAGAAAATTGTTACAAACTGAAGGCGGGGAAGGTGATGAAGATTCCGTTGTCGTGAGTGACATGGTGGTGGTGAGTGCTGATGGAACCGGAAATTTTACGACGATCAATGAGGCGATCAATGTAGCTCCAAATAACAGCCTAAGCCAAAATGGGTATTTTCTCATTTATGTTACTGAAGGTCTTTATGAAGAGTATGTTTCGATTCCAAAGAATAAACGCTACCTGATGATGATTGGCGACGGTATCAACCAGACCATCATCACCGGAAATCACAGCGTCGTAGATGGCTGGACCACCTTCAACTCTGCCACATTCAGTAAGCAAAAATTTATTCAACTTAAAATTAAATTTTTTAAGTAAATTTCAGTTGAAATGTGATTGAGTCCTGAACATTACATTTCTCTGAGCAGTCGTGGTGTCGTTGAACTTCTTAATGGTTGGAATAACCATTCGAAACACGGCCGGGCCGAATAAACACCAAGCCGTAGCCCTCCGAAACGGAGGAGATATCTCCACATTCTACATGTGTAGTTTTGAGGCATATCAAGACACACTCTACACCCACTCCTTACGCCAATTCTATCGTGAATGCGACGTATACGGCACAATTGATTACATATTCGGCAACGCAGCTGTAGTACTACAGGATTGTAACATATACTCGCGTCTCCCAATGCCCGGACAATTCAACGCCATAACAGCCCAAGGCAGAACCGACCCAAATCAGAACACGGGCACATCAATCCACAACTGTGTAATAAAAGCCGCGAACGACTTGGCCACCAGCAATCGGACCGTTAAAACATACTTAGGCCGGCCATGGAAGGAGTATTCAAGGACAGTGTACATGCAAAGTTACATGGATAAATCGATACATTCGACAGGATGGAGCAAATGGGACGGTGATTTTGCGTTGAACACATCGTACTACGCGGAGTTTAATAACACTGGTCCGGGATCCAACACGACCGGGAGAGTCACGTGGCTTGGGTATCATGTGATTAGTAATGCCACGGATGTGGCTAATTTCACGGTTTCAGCGTTTTTGTTGGGTAACGACTGGCTGCCCGACACTGGAGTACCTTATACTGCTGGCTTATTAGTATAATACTAAGAATATTTAATTACTAATTAATTGTTTGTTAAATAAATGAGACACTCACAGCAAGAAGCAAGAATATGATATTAAGAGGACGGATAAATAAATGTGAGATATGATTTCAATCGTTAAATAATAATAATTCAACGGATGAGATTTTATTTAAAAAAATAACCGTTAATCTCAACCGTTAGGGTTTTTTGCAAATCTTTAATATCAACCACCGATTAATCTCATCCAACGAAGAATATTAAGTCTTTCCGTCTCACTTAAATTCTTTGTTTCTCTTCAACTTTATCTCTCGCAGCGCGGATGGATTCAAAAGGGTGCATAATAAATACAATTGAATTGTTTTACAAAAATTATGAATGAAGTAAACGTCATATTCTTAATAAAGAATAGTCATAATATTGATCGATAATGGAAAGACTCCGAAGTCACATCATGATCCACTCACATGAAACACAAATCTCTAAAATCATAGACAAAATGGCCATTGGGTGGATTATGTTTTTCTATTCAAACTAAAACTTTTACTACGTACTAGCCTTGGCAGACTTGGTGACCACAAGAGCAACGTTACAAAGACTCTTAAATATACGATCAAACTTATTCAACGCCATCACAAGTTCCTTCGGCCCTAGCGACTTGATCCCATCTACACACGCAGCCACATCACCAGCCGCAACAGCCAAAAAACTTGTTACATCATCATAAGCCTTAACAGACAACGCAGCGATAGAGTTATCCACCATATCAACCGCGTCTTGGAAATGCACTGAGCATTCCTCGATTCGCTGATAAACAGTCGGTTGAAGACTTGAACCGTTACGTAACAAAGTGTTTATATGATTTGTGGCGTTGACGGCCTTGGCGGATGCTTGCTTTAAGACTATTGTGGCTAGTTGAGGAATTGTGGCATTGGTGGTTTCAGGGAAGGACTTGATTGTTCGAATGCAAACATTTTTATCAATCGCAGGTTGGCATGCCTTTTGAATCAGGTCAGGATTGGATGATGCTCGTGCAAAAAGGACTGTATCAATGGTGCAAAGAGACAATATGACGTATGAAATTTGAGAAATTTGCATGCTTATTTTTCTTCGTTAAGGTTGTGAATTGTGATCGTTGAGACTGTTATTGGATCATGGAGAGTTACCAGATTTGTTAAATTAGTGGCAGAGAGGATTTACAGCTCATCCTTCTGATATGAATGATGATTAGCTGATGATGTTTTTCAAAAATCTATTCTGAATTTTTTTTTTGATTAAAAATCTATTCTGAACTGTGCCTACAATTTTAGCTCAAATATTAACATGATTTGGACACTATTAAAAAAAGTCCATGTAAAACAAATATGTGGATTAAATGTTAGATATTTTCCAATAATTCAATCATGATCTAACAACAAAATGCTCTGATTGCATTTATGAGATACCTACCAATCCATGCTGCCCACGTTCAAATCTGTCCATGTCCATCCCATAACAAACGACACCGTATGCCACCAAAGACAAACACGGCAAATCCAGCTTCCAGCAAGGTCGTTTGTCGTGTCATCATATTCGTTGTTTTCCAGACAAACAATCTCCGATCCAACCCGCACCGCACAACAACACCAAATTTCAACAATTCAACTCAACCCCAGAAAACCAAAACCCCAATGACGTCATCATTCGATCTCATCTGCCTTACCTTCTTCATCCTCCTCAGCCACTCAACCCTAATCTCCGTTGCCGAAGATCCAACGACACCAACAGCGTACGATCTTCTCCAAGGCTACAACTTTCCACCTGGTCTGTTACCTGTGGGAATCACACACTACGACCTCGACACATCCACCGGTAAATTCCACGCATACCTAAAAGGGGCATGTAGCTTCTCGTTAGAAGGATCGTATAAGCTGAAATATAAATCGACAATCAGTGGCACGATTTCTCAGAACAGAATTAGGGATTTGAAAGGGATTAGTGTGCAGGTTTTGTTCTTATGGCTGAATATTGTGGAGGTGGTTAGAGATGGAGATGAGTTGGAGTTTTCGGTTGGGATTGCTTCGGCTAATTTTGGAATTGAGAATTTTGAAGTGTGTCCGCAGTGCGGGTGTGGATTGAATTGCAATGGGAATGGGAATGGGAGTCAAGTTAGAAAGATCCGCATGAGGCCTTTTGTTTCGGATATTTAGGAAATTGCAGGCTCTATGTTGTTTACTTGTATGAATAAATCTAACATTGAATTTGAATGTGCTGTGTTGTTGTACTGCTATACTACTTTTGTGTTTTTGATCTTTTGTTCTGTTGCTTTTGGTTTCTCGTTGGTTACTGGTATTTGTTAATCATGATGATTTGTGCTCTTGGGAGTAACTGTCATTTTAGATGGAGAGTTATTGATGAGCAGGTTGCGATTAGCTTACACAGTGTGTGTAATTTGCATGTCCAAGTTTATACAGATGTGTTTTGTCTTTGTGGGAGAATGGGTGGCATTTCAACTTTCAAGAGACCTGTTTTTTAGTTGGATGTGTTCTAACTTTAGAGATTCTAGCCTTTTTTTGCATACTTTAGTTGTAACTTTGAGCGAAGGTGCGCAAGGCTGATTTGTACAGCTTATCGCTAAAGAAAAGATAACATTGGAGCTCGGTATGTATGTCAGCAAATAAGATTGTAGTTTGTGCATAAGCTTGTATAAATTCAACTACTGAGGTTTTTTGTATAATTTGGAAATCTCAACTTATCCCATAGTTGCTTATCTTCAACTACTAAGGCAGCATAGGAATCCTTGACTTAAGGTTGAATAAATGAAATTTCAGTATTACTCATTTACTTGTGTGCCTAGACTATTTACTCATAGTCAGAGCACACAATGTTTGTGCCAATATCCTGTTTTCAATGATTTAAAGACTGAGATGGGTGGCGAAGGCTCGCAATCAACCAAGGATTAGCCTGAAGATTCCACTTACAGACTTAGTTTCGCAGATCTCTGATTCATTGGCTACAGTCTTGATTGTGCAAGGCTTAGGCATATCTAAAAAGAAGACATTACTCGTAAAACAATGAGTCAATTTCAGATACAAAAATAACAGAACATGACACCAATGTAATCAACTCCTGCACCGTGTAATAGCACTGCATCCACGGCTATAAGGGTTAGCAGACGCCCCAGCTTGGCAGTTGTAATATGACGCGCCTTTCTTGGAACAGGGCACACGGTTCCGCTGCAGTGCATTATAGCTAATATAATCATTTGTGGCTAGAATTCTCCTGTTCACTTCTGAGTCCATCATGAACTCATTCTGTTCTTCCAAGCATTCTGCCACTCCTTGACATGTCTTGCTTGGTGCCCAGTCAAACTGGCCAGCCTCAGCGGACCTCGACAAACAGATCAGCAGACAGACAACTAAATAAGAAGATACCAACACCAGACTTGAGCTGCAATGTGTCATTTTTTCTCTGAGAAAGAAATAGATGAATGTTGCTAGTAGGATGCAAAATGATAGAATGCAGCAGGTTAGGCTGGCAGGCTGTCATTTATGAATTTGAGAGTTTAGCATAGTCTTAGTACAGTCATGTAATTTAATGCTATTTCCAGCATTTCTGTTACACATTGTCAATAATGTATTGTTACATTGAAAAGGTTGCATATTGACATTTGAACCACCTCGGACTCGGAGGCAAGTTTGTGTTGACCAAGGCATAAGATTAACCACCCTGTCTCTGATTTTTTGGATTTGGCCAACTACTCTCAACTAAAAGTGTTGGAATTCTTTGGTTCAGTTTATTTCTTCTTTTTTTGAAGATATTTGTAAACAAAAAATTCTCATTGGGAGTCTTGCAAAAACAAAATGTAAACGGTAAGAAGAAAGATCCATTGGACTGCGTCATCAACGAGACAATGATCTCCAAAATGTCACACCTGACCATATAAATGTCGACTATTGCGAAACTTTATCATACACTCAAGCAAGGTTCGTTCCTTAGACAGGCCTTATGCAATATAATGATTGAGCCTGCAAAGATAAAAAAATATGACTGATTGAAATGAAGTTTAGCTTTTGGATGCCAAATCCAATATCATATGAAACGAATACAATCGAGTAGTTTTGAACTATAAGCTATTGGCGTCATAATTTTGTTGGGTCACTCTTACATTTTAGAGCCAATGTTCTTCAGGCATGAAATATAAGTATGCTCATGTTAATAATGAAAACAACTTTTTATAATTTTTGAATGTTTGAATATATAAACTTAATTAAGGTCAATTCAAATTAATTGGCACAATAATTAGTATTTATAAATAGCAAAAGAATTTTGCTTTATGCAGTGAAATTTGGGTGTGTACAGAATCAAAAAACTCGTTTTACTTATTTCTCCTATCCTTTATTGGCACAAAATAGGTTGTGAGCTTTTTGGTAATTAATTTTGGACATGATATTACGAAAATGTATGTGGACCCTTAAGTTTTTGATTCTCATTACACCATGAGGATGAGTGCATCAAATATTTTCATAGCAAAAATCACGGAAATTTGACAGTTTTGTTTGCTTCAATCATGATGTTGGATCGTTATAAGTTAATTGTTGAGTTTGTGTTATAATTTTTGACATAATTTGATTATTTCTCTTGATCACTATATTATATAAATTAAAAAAATTAAATACAAAAAAGGTTCAGAGACTACTCATTCACTTTTTGTAACACCAATATTATACAATTTCAGCAATTGATTTAAAATAATATTAACTGAAATATTTAAATATAAAAATTAGTAAATCCATCAACCAGTGAAATGTCATTTCATTAACCCGGGTTCGATTCCTGATGAGAGCATGACAGGGGTTCTGCGGGGTAGGGTAGAGGGGAATAATTTAATTGGCTTGAGAATGGGGGTTGTCCATTCCTTGACCAATTTTTTTTTTAAAAAAAAAAACTAAAACTAGATAGTGCATGATTTATATGAATAACCATTCAACACATAATATAATTATTAATAAAGTAAAACGATCACCTTATACAAAAGATTATCACATACGCAGCAATAAACCATAATCACGTTTGAGCTACTAAACATCACAACACGTCACTTTTCATACTCTATTTATATATAGGGAAAGGATCTAGTGAGATGGTATATATTTATGAGATCGGAGGACGTAATTTCAACAGTTGATTTGAAAAATTAGACGGTTGAGATTAAAGTTAATTTTTATATAAAATTGGGCGGTTGGATTTGCAAAACACACGGGCGGTTGGATTTGACAGTTATTTTTAGATTAAATTTCGTTCGTTGATTCATTTGTAATGAACGATTGAGATTATGTCTTGCCGTCTTACAAAAACTTATCCGTCCTCCTTGATCTTTACTCTACATAATTCACAATTCTGATTTAACAAATTGATGTGCGACAACTTTCAATTTACTCTCATATTATTATTCAACTTTGAACTATGTTATAAAAAAATCAATAAGCTGCATTTAGTAATTATATTCATTTGACCAATGTTAAAATGATTAAATTTTCAATTTCAACACCCTAATTCACCATGATTCTTTAACCCTCATAGTCTAAAGAGAATATTTTAAAATGAGCAGTTTAAGGTTGGAAGACTGGTGGAGGTTTGCATGCTGAGGTGACAATCCGTAACATGTGACGTCGTGCTAGATAGAACACTCCTGGCTCGATCGTGACATTTGCCCAAACTGGCCTAGAAAGGTTTGTTGGGTGTCCCATGAATTCATATAGAAAGCTGCTTATGGTATCACATGTGAAAATACCATCTAGTATTTCAGACGCGTAGATGTCTGTGTCACGCTAGTGAGACACAGTGTACTGATCATGAACAGAATGAACTGTAACTGGAAAAAATAAGACACAGAAATTGTTAACCCTGTTCGGCTTCCGAAGGCTTAGTCGGGAGATTATCCAATGTCGTGGAACAGTTTCACTAGTATAAAATAAATTACAAGAAATGTACTCGAACTCCCTTCGCAATTTCTATCAAACTACACTTTAATCCAAACTCCCCTTGGACTCACCAAATCAAACTTCTGTATGATCGTCGTAGACTTCCCGTCTTGATGAATGACTCTGCAACAGTATTCCATTGTTCAGTCTGAAGCATTCAACAATCAGATCACACTCAAGTATGATGATCGTAGACTTTCTGTCTCGGTGTCTCTGCAACAGCCTCCTGTTGTCTCAGTCTGAAGCGATCCACAGATCTGCACTGATGTCTTCTGCACAGCTCAATGGAGGTTACTCAAATATAATTATCTTTCTCAACTCTCAATCTTCATCTTCATCTTCATCTGCTTTTATCATCTTTCATTCGTGGTATATTGATTGACTCATAAAGCTGGAGATATTGTGCTTTAATTGCAACTTTGAATCTATTTCCATAATGGTCACATACTTAATTCTGTCCATGATTCCCGCAGTCTTCTGACAATAACTCTCTGGATCTCTGCATTTAATGAGTCGCGGATATTTTACATGTGCATTTACTCGTGCTGACGAACTTGTCTTCGTCACGACGTGACACAGAATTCTGAGTCTTCGTTTGCAAAAATTCGCCACCGTCACACTCCTGATTCATGGAGTTCACAACATGCTTCTTTGTGGTTAAAGAGAATATTCTTCATTCTATAGAAAACAATACGTATGCGCTGGAACAAAACAAACAACTGAAATAACGAAGAAAACCCAAAACTAATAGAGAAGTTACAAAACATTTATTTAGTTGTCTTAAAATTATTTCATGAACTACTCAGTAATTTAGACAGAGCCTAAATGCTCTGGAATCGAAACATTTAATGTTTCAGAGTTGATTAAGCCTTCTTCTTCATTTCAAGCACACTGATCCACGCAGACCGAGCAAGTATTTCCGAGCACCATGCTCTGACCTTAGGGCGTGACTCAATCAGCTTCTTACCTTTAGCAATTCCCAAAAGAGATTGCAAGTTGGGTATGTGAACAAGATCAGCAATAGTGAATCTCTCAGCTGCCAAGTACTTAGAATTTTCAAGTCTCGCCTCATAAATATCCAAAACAGCAGCAAGTTTGGCCTCAGCATTGGCCACAACAGTTTCATCCGGCTTGAGGCCGTTTTCTAACTTGACTGATAGCTCATTTATCAGTTCAAGTGCAGGTGGATCAAATTCATGATCCTCAACGTCAACCCAGTTAGCTACTGTAGCTTGTTTTCTCACATCCCAGTAGATCAACTCCTCTTGAACGTTCCGGGAGAACTCGTGTGCCATGCACCTTATGATCGCTCTGGCCTCTGCATCCATTTTCCCCAATAAAATTGGCTTACAATTTCAATAAACGTATGCACTTGAAACATGTTTAAATGTGCTTACCAAACTGCTTATAGCCGCCATCTTCAAGCACAGGCACTTCTCCGAACGGCTGCAAGAATCAAAAGTTACATGAAACTTACAGGAAATGGCATATAAGTAAACTAAATGTTGTAAGAAAAAAAACTTCATTATTACGTTCAAAGAGAGAAATGGTTGCCTCAGATTCTCTCCATCCTTGAGGTTGATCGGGATGAACTCAAACTCTAGACCGTGCTCAAAAATGCAGGCCAGGACTTTGAGGGTATTGGGGCAATCCAGGCTGCCGTGAACTTTGCGGACGCCTACACTAGCCATCATAGATGCACTAATCTTCTGAATCAAAATTGGTTCAAACCAATGTGGATCTCAAAATGGCACACATATTTAAATCACAAATACCCACCTTTAATAGAGATATTGAAATACTCAACTGTGCAAATAGGCTGGACCCTACCCTCAAAATAAATTATTGCAATTATTGGATGTTGTTTTGGAATTCTCCAACTTTGTTCGAGCTAAATAAAGTGGTAAGAACATCATTTGTCCCCCAAAAAGAGAAGAAAATACAGTGATGTTTATTTCTCCAACTACAAATCAACGCATGTGAATTGAGCTAAAAGGCATCTGTCAGACAACATGTGAATGCTGCATCACTTGTTGTGGATTGATTAATAATGGTTACAGCAAACATGAGTACAGTGCGTTTTTATAGGGCACATTTGATAACATTTCACATCAATGCAAAAGAGTGTTTTGAATTCTCAATAAAGTATGCGCTACTCTTATCTAGCTAAAAGGCATCTGTCAGACAACATTGCACAAAAGTTTCATCCTTTGGTTATAATAGTTTTTTTTTTAAATTATGGTTTTTTGGCACTTTAGAATAGGGCTGGCCCGACCCATCCCGACCCATCCCGACCCAACTCTTTTTCTAGGGCCATTAATTGTCTTAGGGCTTTGACCTATAAATCTTAATCCGCCCGGCCCGACCCGACCCGTAAGTATACATAAGACTGTCCATTTTTTCAACTAGCCCGGTCCGGCCCGACATAAGACCGGATCAGGCCGAACCCCTCCCATGGAGACCCCTACTCTTATCTTAACGGAAGCTTAAAAGTTAAAAAATACTAAAGCTAGTTTTACTTCCAACCGTAGTGAAATTTTAATCCCAAATAATCTAACCAGAAGTCCAATCGAACAGCTTGTGTGCAATCTTGATGATTTAGCTCTTGAACCAAATGAGCCTTAACTATATCAAAGGCCCTTTTGACTCATTACTAAAATCAATCTCGACCGTCCGATTCGTCCCTTTTATCTCCAATTCAAACAATCTCCTGTCTGGTTCTTCCAAACGCTACCTTTCGATTCACGCTTTTAGTAACGTAACGAGATACCTTTAGCGACAACCAGCACCTCTTTCGCAATGACTTCAATCCAACTTTCACCACCTACAATAAACTCATTATAGTTTACTCCTTAATTAGTACTCACACTCCTTAATGCTGTCAATCAAATTAGGGATTATACATATTTTTTAATGCATTCCTTATATGGGTTCGAATCACTGATATCTGATGCATATGGCTGACAACTAAACATCTACTTACATTTTTTCTATTGTTATATTTGTATTATTGATTGATCACATAGCTTGATTTACTTGCCTGTCTCCATCTATATTTGTTTGATTTTAATATTCCTGCAATGTTGCAGCACTACACGTGCATAAAACCAAAATAAATAAATCTGTACATGCACTGCATTTATGAAAGCTTAGGCATCTTTCGGATTGCCAATTTTAAATCCGAAACTGGAATTAAGGAAAATATTTTGTCCTCTTAGTCTCTTACATTGTTTTCACGGCGCCTCGGCGAATTACGACCTAATCTACCGCCAAGCCATCTAGTCGATATGGCGAAAGTCTAGTCGTTACATGGCGATACGGCGTAATATGTATTTAATATGTAAAAAAATATTTATTTAGCTTGAAATAATACTGATATATTGTAAAAATAAATTAATTAGTGATTTCTGGTTATATTTTATTATATTTTATCGTAGTTTAAGGTATATTTATAAATTAATTTAGAGATCCGTTGACCCTTAAGGATTATTTCCGCGGACGCAATTCTTAGAGGTCCGCAGAAGGGTTCGCGGATCACCTTGGCGTTGCTGTACGACCTGACATATTTGTGCCGCTGGACGACGACGTGAAAACCATGGTCTCTTCCCATCTTAAATTAAAAATTCTAAAACGTTACCATAAAACTCATAAAGGGATATTTTAATTTTCAAAGTACATAATGAGCCATTAACAGCAACAAAGCACAACATTTGCAACGACACACATTTGTAGCACTAAAAATCGTAATTCATGTTGATTGAGATTTTCTTAAACGCCGGACGTTCAGATATATCATCCCACCAAGCCTTGACCCGAACTCTATCATTAATAAGGTTTGCTTTTGGGGTCTTCAGAAAGTAGTGAATGTAACTCATGTGGTGCAAGTCAGCCAAGCTAAAGAATTCACCAGCCAAGTACTTGCTCTGACTCAGCCTCTCTTCATACACGTCCAACACCTTCTCTAGCTTAGCTACATTTTCTTCAACCAGAGCTTCATCAGTTGGTTTACCGAACTTAGGTGATATTAGGTATTGGTAGGTGATAGTAGCGATGGGAATGTTAAATTGTTGGGACTCCACTTCTGTCCAGACCTTGACCAAGGCCTTTTCTTTGATGTCCGCATGGCGGATGAGGTCTGTTCCGGATTCCTTGTACTTCTCCGCAATGTAGGATGTAATTGCACGAGACTCTGCAACCGTAAATTGTCAGGTTGTTCACATAATTTTTCATTTAAACACATTCTCAGTTTGAATATAATTTCATCACAAAAAAGTTTGTTACATAGTGTGGTACAAGATTAAGTTCTTAGAACAAATTACTCAATTCAATTATACATTGAAACACATAAGTAAAACAAAATTCACAAGCTCTGATTCGATTTATAGGAAAAAAATTCTAAGCATTTAAAATATAAACAAATTGAGTTTAATCATTCAGTTCATTTTCAGCCAAAAGAACAGACTTTAAAATAATCGATCTTAGTAACTCAGTGACACTAATATAAATGATTTCAATGTGGTACATACCGAAAAGGGTGAGATCGCCATCTTCAAGGACGGGGATCTGGCCAAAGGGCTATAGAGACATATGTTAGTTAACAAGGGATGAACACACTTTTGTAGGAGTTATGATATGTATTTATGCTTACGTTTTTAGAGAGGAATGGAGACTGCTTGTGTTCGTTGGTGAAGAGGTTTACTGGGATGAGTTCAAAGTCGACTTCTTTCTCGGCTAGGCAGATCATTACACGGGTAGTGCATGTGGACATGGGCAGTCCGTAGAGCTTCAACGCCATTGCAAGACCTTTCTAGAGAGAGGATGTGTGTGTGTGTGTGAGGTGGAGGTTGTTTTGATGGTATAATTAAGTGATCTTCACACTCCATTTATAATGTTTATTTATTTACACAATCAAGAGTAGGAAGAACAAATGTATATGAAAAAACGAATTCATGAGTTGAGTGATGACTGGTAGGTGTGCACATAAACTCGAACAGTAAGGTCGAGAAGCATACACGTGATGTCTGAGGATTTATTTGCGCTTTATTTGAAGTTTTTGTCTAGCAATTATATATTTCTTTTATATGTCAATCTTTATTCATGTTACTTTGATTAATTTTGACATGTATGATGATTCGAAATTCGATGGTATTGTAATTGCGTCAAAATTCCTCGTACACTTTTTCCCTCTTCTACTGCATGTTGGTAAGGTAGTAAAGACCAGGCGAGTTGGTAAGGTAGTAAAGACCAGGCGAGTTGGTAAGGTAGTAAAGACCATTACTCAATAGCAACAATGTGCATTTATGCATAATCAATCCTATTTATTTGTTGCTTGTGGTTTATGTAAAAGTGAAAGAGACATTTTCATTTTCCAATTACCATGCAACATCTAAATGGGGGTAGAATTAGACATGCCGTGCACGGATCAATAACAGATATCTGTCCATTACACTGTGTGATCCTTTCCAATTCTTGTGATAAAGAAGTGGAATAAGAATTTGATAGATGACCCATTTAGATTCGGATAATCTTAGTGATCGAGAGAGATGTACGTATATTGAAACAATATAATTATGACATGATGTAAAGAGAGGTCATGTTATGTTGTGTAGGACCATAATTGTAATCACTAATTCTTTCTAGTAGCGGTGATACATGTATATGGGTTACTTGGGAGACCAAACATGTGCAAACTCAACTTTAGCAACTTGGAGGGATTCTGTGTCAGATTGAGTTGAAATCTAAGTTGCAAAGAGTGTATGTATATTCAAGATGTTGACAACTAAGCACACGCTCCTCTCTACCTATGTGGCTATGTGTGTAGGACTTAGTGTGTGGCGTGTTAAAAAGTCAGATGAAATGGTCAAATATGTAGCGTTTACTGGTCATGTACTAAATCTTGAATCTTATGTCAAAGTTGTTTGTGACCTTGACATTTGTGACTTCATAAAATTACATAATAATATAATGGATGAAACATCATTAAACAATTGAAGAATGCCTCATGCATGGTGATCAAAAGATCAAAAAATGTCTCCATTCACATATTAAATAAATTAGTATAGTTTTGTGCACATATTTAATCGAGCAAGGGATATAATATAAACATGCATACAAAAATGACACATATCTTATTTTAGAAATTGACAGTTTTGTCATCAGTGATCGGTAAACTCAATCAATTGATATATACATTTTGATCCAAAACTGATTAAATATCTGATTTCATGGTACACTAATTTTATATTTTTATAACAATTTTGGAGGATTTGATCCAAAACTGATTAAATATCTGATTTCATGGTACACTAATTTTATATTTTTATATCAATTTTGGAGGATTTTATATTGATCAAAACCAGTCAAACATGAAAACTGGCAACAGCTTATTGCCTACATATATGCATGTAGAGTGAAATTTTATTTAACGTGGTGGCATCATCGGTATTATCATCATCATCAGATCAGTCAAGACAAATACACAATTCCCAAGTAATATTAATTAACAGAGTCTTGACTGTCAAGAAATAAAAAATGACGTTGAGATCTGTTAATTTGACTGATACTGTATAAAAGTTACAGAAGCTGAGTAGGTAGCTGATTGTTTATACGCACTAGAGATTAAGAGGTCTTCTCATTTTGGACAACTGAAAGATGCGGTCAAGTTGCTTAATCATAATCACAGGTGTCTTAGGAAAAAAGAAGAAGCTACACCATTATTTCAGGCTACCTCTACAATATTCAAAATGCAGTCACTAGACTTAAGAGTGGCTTATTGCATTGGAGTTGTAGGGTTTAGGTTTTTGGCTGTAGCTGGCTAGAAAGAGTAGATGAGTAGTACTGTATGAAGTGTGCAAGTAAAGAAAGACTGAAAGAGTATGAAATAACATAAAAAGGCATGAATAGAAGCAGTCTATTTGATGGAACACGACTGGAGATGTTACTTCAGTCCAGTCCAAGGAACAAAACAAGCACTTTAGACGCTGACAAGCATAAATACTCCAGTGAAATTAAAGATTTTTATACACTGGCTAACACATGTCATTTTGACAGACTTCTCTCTATTTGTGAGTATTTGTTTGCATCAGTGTGAATGTATCTTATTCTTGAGAAATCAGAATCCTCAATTCAGCAAGTCAACAACTTTTAGTTCCTATCATTATTATAAGGGTTAATTACGGATAACCACCCGTATAATATGCTATATTCCACCAAACCACCTCTATATTGTAATAATACATTCCACCACCCTTATAAGTATAAAATTTTCAATCAACTACCCACGCACTGTACTGTCACCGTTACCGTTAAATATATTAATTTTTTAATATAATAATAGTATTTTTATTACAATACACCACCTCTATAATAAATATGTTTCCACTTCGCCACCTTTATAATCAATTTTGTTTCCATTTAACCACCTCTCCGTTAACCGCCGTTAACTGAGGTGGTTCTTTGGAAAGTTTTTAATTATAAAGGTGGTCGAATGTAATATTACAATATAGAGGTGGTGGCATGGAATATGACATATTATGCGGGTGGTCATCTGTAATTAACCCTTATTATAACTTGTAAGAGTTGGCATATCCCCTAGAGTAAATCCAACATCTTGAGCCCATTATGAGAGAGTTCTTAGGAAATACTAGTAACTTAAAGACGTTGCCAACTGTTTCTAAGTTGCTTGAAAATTTCAGTAGCGAGAAAAGTTAGCAACCTTGGCAAATAGATTTTCGGACACTTTATTTACGGTAGTTTGCTAGTAACACCAATTCTATGCTGGATATGTTAAATCCTGATAGAATACACGTACGTATCACACTTTTTACAAAAAAACATTCAAGTTTCCTGGAAACAGAGGGGTTTTGGCCGTACAGATGCTGTATCATTTTCTTCCGCTCTTATATCAGAAATTGTCGACTCGATTCAGAATGTGATATTCAAGTGCTGAAGCATATCCCAATCAATTATGGGTCTAATTCACCACATCTGTAGAATCTGCAATAAGGAAAAACAATCAGGCAGTGATTAAGCCACCTACTCTACTTGTGAGAAATATTTCATCAAAAAATTCTAATGGCAAAACACAGGAACATTCACATTACTGTTCCCAGTTTGCAAACACCGTGAAATGTTCATGTTGCATGAAGAAAGAAACCCCATGCATAAAACCACCAAACACATCTACCAAGTCATACCACTTTTGTTATTGTTCAGCGGTCATTATTGGTAAGCATTTATGTCATAGAGTGCTGCCTATTGTGAAAGGTATACATAAGGAAGCAACTTCTCGGGTTTTTTTTAGTTCAGTTTACTACTCATCATCCATCCATACCAAGAATCACAGAACCTAAATGCTTACCATAAAAAGAAAGGTAGCAATTATTCAAATTAGATGAAATAATTCAAACAGCCATAGACAAATTCCATTCAAAAGAGGAAGCAAAAATTAAGCAGATGTGAACATGAATCTTACCACATCAGATATGGAATGAGCAGCATCAGCAAAATTTCCCTCCCTCCGGAGAGACGTATCCTGAAGTGCTCTAGTAGCTGAAACACACGCCCACAACCAAACATATTCAAAATTAGAACTTCAACCTCATTGTAAATGCAATGGATCATGTAACATCTCTAGAAAGGAGAGCTTCTAATGACGCGACACAACAATTTACTGGAACGATTCATTTGGATGAAACTGGCATATCTTTTTAAGACTTGTTTCAACAAAACGGTTACAAGCTTATTTTACAAATATTATACATGTATGCTACACCATAATGAGACAAGTAGGGCAGAACCAGGGATGGAACTCATGATCAGATACTTTCATAGGTAAATGTGTGTAGGGTTTCCAATGGAGTTTTTGGGTTTTACTGTAAAGAGCATCTGCCCTGAACCTGAAAGCGAAGTGCAATTTCAATCAGTGAGCAAGCTGCAATGTAACCAACTTCAGCATTTGGTTAGAGAAAACTACCTAAAATACAAATAACAAACTGGATATTAACATATCCCTTAGTATATTACTTACATACATCTAAAGCATAATTTTCAAACTTGACTCAGGGACCATTTGCAAATAAAAACATGCATGGTACTTGCAGCTAAACACTTTTGTTCAGCCTCTATTGGTGATTTTTTATCATTTTAAAAGACCTTTCATTTGAAATCTCTACAGTTACTTAAGAGGCAGTAATTGGGTAGCTAGTTTTTATTCAACACTAAAAACAGTTAAAAATTAACCAATGGACGTGTAGCAGATCAAATGTACAAGGTGAATATAACATACCGTTTATGTTAAGTATATGGAGGCATATTGTCACAGTATAGTGCAGGAAAATGATAATACTCTGCACCACTTGAAATTAATTAATGATACCTGCATTTGCATGGGACAATTTTTCAGCTGCACAATAATGCAGATAACTAGTGCAACTCTGATGAAATCAATGAAGCAGTCTCTTTGAAGCTTTTATTCCCTAGCAAAAAAAAATCTGAAAAACTATAACAAATCCTCATGAAACATACAACAATATTTCCATAAAAATAGAAACAACAAGTTGCTTACGTAACCATGGAAGTATTTAATCAAAAAATGATAGTTTAAAGAGTAAGTTCAATATGTCAGAAGTCAGATCCATGAACTGCTTACCAGATATGTTTCGCTTAGTTCAACAGTTGGCCAGGAGCGAGATACAATACACCCTTGTAATTCCGCCAAAAGAATTTTTATTCACAAACTTCCTCTATTTTAACCTTGTACAATAAATACTATCCACATCTGAAACTCGGACTGCACATAGATGAACCAAAACTTGTTCCAGCATTTTCTGTGTGCCTGCTGATCTTATTTTTTGATAATAACTTTATCTCAAGCTATGTACGCCGATTTTATAACGTAGATGTAAAGAAGCTGGCCAGGTCAACATCCAGATACCGAACTGTTGACCAGTTATCATAAATGTGCCCGAGTGATCCCTGCAATTTCCTTGAAGAGTAAGGAAAAGCCTCTCCATAGACTCATTTCTCAGGCTTGATATTCCATTGTTAAACCAAAATGGCTTATTCACGGACATGCGAACCTCTCTCGTTTGAATTGAATCAATTATGTGTTTACCGGCTAATTGCCTCAACTCCGAGCCTTACTAGTTGCAGTAAACCTTCTACATCTTGGAAATTATAGTCAAGAGCCCTCCTGATTAAATTAATTCCGTTGTCATGTTGAACTTTCTCCAAATATGCATCAGCAGCTGCAAGAGTTAACCGTGATTTCCTGGATGCTTCCATTGCAAAACTTACATCTTGTGCCTGCAAGTTATAGTGATAAAATCTAAATTCACAAACTGTTCAGAGAATGGACTTCTTGCTCATGTGGCCACAACAGAAACAACTAGACCATGTATGAACTATTTCACATGCAGCATGTACTAGAAGTGAACTATGCAAAGTACTTTGCACATGAGAGCTTAATGAATCATTTTCACTTACAAAATAGGATGGCGTGTAAAAATAGAAGTATGAATCCTACGAGTGCCACTTGAAATTTGAAAAATTTACTTACAAAATTGAGAAGCCGTGTAAAAATAGGACGGCTTCGGGCAGATATGACATGGCTGCCAGCAAGTTGAGGAGAGCACACCCCCTTTGCTAGGAATTTCTCACCAGTTGCTACATTATTCAGATTATCAACATCGGAGGCAGAGGAAGAAGGAGACTCGCCTTTACATGGATAATTCATGCCATTGAAACAGACTCATGTTAGCTGTGGAGTTCTCTAAATTATAATGCATAACCTGATAAAAAATTAAAACTATACTTTTGTTATCAGAAAGTCACAATACTTGTATTCCACTAATCGTGAACCAGATAGTAAAAAAGCAGACAATAAGTAAGGAACATGACGTAGCGGAAGCTTAAAAATAAAAAGATAAAATACCCGAAGGTACAAATAATTTTACTTCCACCGTAGTAGGAAGGCTTGCACAAGGCAATGATAAAATAATTCTGAAAATTCAGAATTAAACAAAAGAAATATAATTTGATTGATAATGAGATTGATGATTCCAAATACAAATCATGTGTTCCCTTTTATAATAGGGATTTAACTAAAAATAAACAACATAAATGTGCCTAAGAAGACTAAAAATTACATGTGGAAATATGAAATGTTTTTTGGTTTTCTAGACAATTATTATGCATATAATAATGTCTAGAAATATGAAATTGTTTTTATCTAAAATACGTATACCGGGATCAAATATCATTCGGATATTAATGTTTCTCCAAATATGCATTATTCCTACATCATTCTCCCCCACTTTGTTTAAACTCGACCTCGAGTTTTTTTGTCCTTGGATAATAAACAGATGATGCTCTTGAAAATCCATATAGGGAGAAGTTTGTGCACCAATCTGCAAAAAGAAGGTTATTGAGGAATTATATTTGGTTAGTGGTGGAATGACAAAATCTATTTTCTCAAATGTTTCTTCTTTTATCAAAATTTCAACTTTATTTGTTGAAATTTTATTTTGCTCTTCCACCAAAATTTGTTCCTCAAAATATTCATTTTGCACATCCTCAGTTTCGTACTTCTCATTTGTATTGAGTTCCATGGAATCTGTAGCATATGTTGGGTGTTCATCAACAGGATTGTTGGAAATTGAGTCCACTTTGTTGCACAATTGTTGGACCATTTGACGTAATTCCTTTAACTCAACTGAAATTTCTTGATATCCTCGTTGCCATTGTCCCACAACTTGCTTTATTTCATCCTCAAAATTAGAATGATTTTGTGCATATATTTTTCAATCATTCTCCTCCTCATGCGTTGCCATGAATAGATGGGATGCTTGCCAATTATTTTTCTCTCATTTTGTATTCTTCGCCACCATATGTCAGCTTCCAATCGTAAATATTGAGCAACATGATAAGCTTGTTGATAATGAGGAACATAATAGAATTCGAAATACCTATCAACGTTGTATAACCAATTGGAAAAATCATCCGCATCAAATACTCCTTTAAAAGTATTGATACATGGTGCCATACTTGTGCCAATCACTAGTCGAATATCGGAAGCGCTGACTCCTGATACCAATTGACGTAGCGGAAGCTTAAAAATAAAAAGATAAAATACCCGAAGGTACAAATAATTTTACTTCCACCGTAGTAGGAAGGCTTGCACAAGGCAATGATAAAATAATTCTGAAAATTCAGAATTAAACAAAAGAAATATAATTTGATTGATAATGAGATTGATGATTCCAAATACAAATCATGTGTTCCCTTTTATAATAGGGATTTAACTAAAAATAAACAACATAAATGTGCCTAAGAAGACTAAAAATTACATGTGGAAATATGAAATGTTTTTTGGTTTTCTAGACAATTATTATGCATATAATAATGTCTAGAAATATGAAATTGTTTTTATCTAAAATACGTATACCGGGATCAAATATCATTCGGATATTAATGTTTCTCCAAATATGCATTATTCCTACATCAGAACATAAACAAGGAATTAACTCCTCTACATCTCCACATATCTTGCAGTTTATGCCAACTGTTCAAGTTTAGTATTAAAACTGACACGATGTGGTTTAAGCACTGACAAAACAACAACAAATATAAGTAGTCAAGTATACCAAGGGCATTCACCTGGGGGAGCAATTTGCAGAGCGGTCTGTAGCTCATGCCGATCCCTGTTGGCATTACTATGTGATGAAAAAACTACCCTCATGTAAGCAACTTCCGTGCATTTATATGCTAAAGCAGCAGAAGCCATGTCTTGCGCTTTCTCAAACTCACGAGCACAAAACCTATAGAATATCAATTTATCAGCAAACTTCTTTAAATCAAAAAAATGCCAGAATAGCTTACTTTCAGTCCACTAAAAAAATGTAAACAGAGACAAAGTAATCAAATATGGTTCTCTATTGACAATGTAATGTAAATGACCATTTCTTGAGTTCAATCTACGATCATCAGGTGCCAAAAAGCCTATGACTGGCCCAAAGCAAGACTACCAACACTCAATGGGATAAATCATCACACGTAATTGTTATTTTTGTGCTAACCAGAGTGTACAGTACTCAGTTAACAGTCCAAACTCCAAATTACACTTACTCGCAAAGTTTTGCTGTGCTGCTGTACATCTGAGTAGACTGGACTATATCCCTGTGTCCTGTCTCACTAGTGGAAGATTCTAACAGAGATGCACCGAGAAGGAACTTAAGGGCTGCCTGGAAATAAAGCCCAATACTCTCAGTATTTGATCCAGAGCTCTGCAATATATGCAATCCAATTAAGCGTCGAAATAAACGAAAAGTTAATGAAGTCATTTAACATAAACTTTATATTCACCTTCAGACGATCGGCCACATGTTTGAGAGACTTGGCTTCCTTGACAGCACTAGCAGCAGACTGACTAGAGGCGTCCCTTCTGGCAGGACTAGCGGAGCTATGGCCTTTGGAACTGTGGCCAGTCAGTATTTGATGTCTCAACACAGTTGGCTCAACTCCTTTCTGATTGTTTTCATTTCTGACGGGCTCAACTCCTTTCAATGAATCATATCCTACATAAGCATCAACACTTGTGTTTTCTATTTCATTCACTCTATGAGAACTGTAACGAGTGTAATCCGATCGTACATCTGATTTTCTCGGCAATGGAATCGTTTCAAGTAAGATCATATTTTCAGAAGATGTGTTTGGAGTCCCATGTAGATCTTCTGTTATAATTTTACGGCTGGTGAATAAGTTGGGAATAGTTTCATGTTTTGCATCTTGCATTCCATCAGCACTTGACTTTACTTGACTGCCCTCTCTACCATTCTCACTTGGTATTTTCACACCATATTCCTTTTCTAGCTTTTGAGGCTTAATATGTTCACCGAGTCCGTCGCCCATTAGTTTATTTCCATGAGTTTGTATTTGATCTCGAGAGCCATTTAATACATTAGATGGATTATTTTTGCCAGAACCAAATTTAGACTTCTGCATCCTGCCCTTGGATTGTATGGACGGCCCTTTCTTGTCAGTAAGAGAGACATCCAGAAGGCTGTGGCTATTTTTACGTGCCTCTGCAACAGGCACTTCACGTGGATGCTTATGGTAAGTATTAGCAACCTTAGTTAGTGTTCCCCTATTCGAAAGTTCATCACAAGCAACAGATTTTCCTTCGAAATTGCCTACAGAAGATTTTGTTCCTTTATGTGGAAAATCAAAATCTTCTCCCATCCTGCTATTATCCATTTTAACATGCCTGGCTGAACCAGTTGTACCATCACTATCATGATTTGAACATCTTTTAGGACTAACTGCAAATCCATAGTCACTTAGTGGGCAATATTTGTCGATGGCACGCCCTCCGTTAGATGCATGTCTAGCATTTCTCCGAGATCTTAAAGGTGAAGAAGATACTGACTCCACTGGCGAGCCTTTGGTATCTTGAAGATTAGCCTTGCTTTTACTTGATCTTGATATCTTGGAAGAGCTTGAAGTGGCCTCCATAATTGGGTGTGCAGGCGCCAAATATTTCCTTGAATGTTCCATATCTTCCTTAAATCCTTTAAACAAAATTCTGTCTGGATCGTGTGTGTGCATGAAATCTTTTGGAACTGCTAGATTAAGTCTTTCTGAATTGTTTTCACTAATTGAACCAGGCAGGTGACTTGATAGCCTGGCCTTCTTTTCCTTGCTAGCAAATTTCTGACTTGAGTCCTTCAAAGAACACTTTCCCTCTTCATCTTTGAGGCTTACGGACGGCAAGGATTCTGAATGCCCCGATTCAGCCTGGCTGCCTTTGGCTTTTCTCTTTTTAGCTGAAGAATCTTTTGTAACATCCTTTCTCTTTACGAATGAGCCATCTACAGAATGGCTAGCTTGATCTTTCGAGTTCTTAAAAGTTTTTGATTTGCCAATTTCTTCACCTATTAGATTTCTGCAAGGTATGTCTTCGGTACACTCAATATAATCCCTGCTCGTACCAAGTAATTGTGATATGCTTCTTGCATAAGGGTCTACATTTGTTGAGGCTACTTGATGATCAGTCTGAGAAAGTGGGCCTTCAGTACTAGGATCCTCAATCTTGTGTTTCTTCAAAGCTCTAGGGCTATACTGACCAGGTTGTTTTTTCTTATTGATCGTTACATTTGCCATAACACCGGGTAGAACAACTGAGAGACATGTATATAAGATATTTGGACTTACGGATATAAAATATACTAGTGAGCATTTAGTAGGAATCAGGACTAACCTTCTTCTGAGGAGTGCTCGGGTACCTTCACCTCATCTTTACTCATCTTTCTTTTTTTCTCTACCGCCAAATAACTGGTCTTCTTTACGTGTTTATTATCCAAATTAGACACTGCAGGAGCGTGGTAAACATCATTCAGGCTTCTACTTTCGACTGCTGACTGCAAGTTTTTTGTCCGACCTGCCACATCAGTTGGACTCAGTAAGCATACTGCAATCAACATAGAACTATGAAGTTCAATACCAGTCAATTAAATTATATTCCTGGCAATGCTGCCAATAAACTAAATATGTAGAACTATGATGTTCAATACCAGATGGAAGTGCGCCATAAGTGCTGCTACCAATGTGACCAATAGTACTCTTATTGCTTTCTGGTATAGAAGCTTGATATGAGACTAAAGCTTTTGTTGTCTCTTCTTCCTCAATTTCACAATGGTTCATTCCCGGCCTATCACGGTTTGAATTCTAAAAAAGATTAGCCACTTAAAATCAGCAGTTTATAACACTGAGTGTTCGGGTTTATACGCCGTAAGTAACATAAGCAGCATGATTCAGTCCCTGCCTATCTGGTCTAAATTCCAAAAAATATTATCCACTCAATCAAAGAGTATAACGTTCAGCCTAATTGTATATAAACCCAATGTTAAAAAAAGCAGCACCGAAGTCCAAAAAAATTCATGGATTACAAACTAATCGGGTGCCCTGAAAGGCATTAAAAGTGGAGTCAGCTTGTTATCAAAGTTCACCTGTCACCACCTTAATCAACTTCAAGCGCACCTAGGTATCAGTTTTTATACAAGAGTAAAAATTTCGTTAATCTGAAGACACTGCAAACAGCAGTCATTTTTTAATCTAAGTTATATCATCGTCATCATCAAAGTAGCGCTTATGCAAAACATAAAACATTATTTAAAAATTGAATATCTAGTACTTACAGCCAATCAAGCATGCTGCAAAGCCACTTTTCAGGCAGAGACTCAGGAAGCCTGCCAGCAGGAAGCAGGCGCCACTTTTGACAATTATCACAGCACACCCAATGCTCTTTAATTATCACAGGAGCAGCAGGAGCCAGTGAATCAGCCACTGCTCCGGTCACGATTGGAGCAGCATGAGAACCAGTTTTTGGTTGTGACCCAGACAGCATTGTTTTCTCCGTGTTTTTACAACTTTCTTCTACCCTCAATCTGTTCTTCAATGTTATTTTACCAATGTAATTCACCTGAGAATCCTTAGGACCAAACCCTGAAGAATAATCCGAAGATTGCAATCCGTTTTCCTCGCATTCTGAATTCAGATCCCTAAAAATATCCTTATACGTGTATCTTGAGTTTCTCACACCATTATGCAGCCTTCTGTTTTCAGCCCCATGCTTGGATACTTCACTTTTTCTCTTTTCATGTTTAGACCGAGATGAAGGCCCATCTCTAGCTTTTCGGTTAACAGACTCCGCTGCAATATCATGCCCTTGTGTCGCCTTAAACTTACTTTTGGCTTTGGAAGAACTACGATCCGTCTCTGCACCAAAAACTTCTGATTCTCGATTCCCTTCTTTCATATCAGACTTCAAACTCATATACATATTTTGTTCCTGTTCCACAGTTTTTAACGTTTCGGAAGGGTTCAATTCACAAATTTTCCCACCCATGCAGATCAAAGATTTCGTCGACTGAACTTCAGCATCACCCACAACAGTCTCCGTGTGGTCTTCCCACATATTTCTGACTGAGCCAACTTCAGTAGTTGATCTCTCATCAACACCATTGTGATTTACAACCATATCTGAAATCCCGGCTTTACTCAATTGCAATGATATTGTACCCTTATCATCTCCCATAATTAATTCAGACCTCTTACCACTACTTTTTGGCATATCACTATCAGTGCCATCTAAACTAGATAGCACTGGTAATTCCAAGGCTTTAGAGATCAGCATCTCATAAGGAGAAGTTTCATCATCTGCTTCCTCTGAAGTTTTACTAATATTAACATCCTTGGTACCACCATTACTCAAACTCAGACATATGGCATTAACTGTTGAATACTTTTTATTCCCTGGAACCAAAGATTTCCTGTTGTTTCGAGCTGCGGGTCCACTGGCTGAATTGAGTGACTTCCTTGTTTCGCTTCTTGAAGTAGAATCTGCTCGACCCTTCAGACTCTTCTTGGTTCCAGTCAGGTAAGCTAAATCTTTGGTTAAAGGTGATAACAGTACTCTGCCTCTTTCAAGTTCGAAAGAAGTCATTATCTGAATGAGATCAAAAACCGTATAAGCCTGTGTAATTCAACGATGATGAAATAATTATATAAGTACAAGCTCAGGGAATGACACACATTAATAATACTATTAGGTGATTCATCAGGGGAATCGTGAGGTTCTCTTGACCACTGTTCGCCTTCAGAGCTATTTTCAAATGATGATGAAGGAGATGCAAGAAGGCCAAGGCCACTGTAGAGTTCTGCTTTAGTTTGAATTGACGAATTATCAGAGCCAACTCTAATATGGACCCTGCATTTCTTTTGGTCTGGCACAATAAATCTCTTGGATGTTTTAACACTGGTGGTAAGTTCCTCGGGTTGATTATGCTCCACGCCTGCATCTAGTTTATGAGGATATCGAGCTGTTACAGGCTCTTCTGCAGGGAGAGTCCTTCCATTGCTGATATCAGAACAATGAGCTGGTAGAGAAGCACTTGCCCCTGCGGTGATATTACGAAAATTCCCCTAAATACAGACCAAATCAGTCACAGAATTCCCAAACTTAGTAAGGGTCTGCTTAATTATGCCGCAATCTAATATTAGTTATCTAAAATGCAAGCTGTGAGTTGTGATAGTATGAACATACCTCATGCTGAAAATTGCTCGGGAGTTTTAGGGCATGGTTTTCAACCTCTGGCGTCCTTGTATGAGAGCAAACAGGAGACCGCTGATAAGTAGGTAAGAACGAACCGTACCCACCAAATTTTGCCCCTAAATAAACAAATCCATTTTTACAGTATATATTCAGAGCATTAGTGAGGCCACCAATCTCTGAAAGGTATATTTTATGAGTCTGCTACTCACCCAAATTTTCTGCAGAAACACCGCCTTCAAAATCTTTCTGGAAGTGTCCGAGAACATTTTGAAGTTTCTCATCCTTCAATTCAAAACAGGAATCAGTACGTGAACAGGATTGTAGAAATCACATTCGATGATTTGATATCAGGTAAATACTACTGAAAGATCAAGTTCAAACTTCAACCTATAAGATAGACAAACGCACCGTGCAAAACTGCACATGTCAGCGAACACTCAAATATCCTAGGGTATTCAATATTAAATAAATGACAATCATTTTAAACCCGCATCTCATTCACGGTAAATATTAGTCAATCAAATGGACTGTAGGGCACCTATGGAATGTGAAAACACTCATCTTTTTGAATTTCACCAATTAAAAATTTAGTCCAACAATGTGATCACAGCAATACTCTTAGCAATACACAACTCAGCCACACAAAAAACTATTTAGAAGCCAAATCCTTAAAAATAAAACAGACTGAAACTCAAACAACCATAATGCCAATGGCAACATATTCACAAGTGACTCCACATGAGTGCTCAAGTCTAGATAACTCAAAAACGCTAGTAATTCTTACAAGGTAAGCAAGCGCGATATCCGGGTCGACCGTCAGATCATCATCATCACTGTACAAGATTGCTTCTCCTTCCTCAATTTCAGTTTCATCCATCTTTCCTCCAAACCCTAACCCCTTCCTTCCATCCCTACTCCCCAACGATGGCATCCAATACCAAACCACACCAATCCACAACTAAAAATATCAAAATATTAAAATATCATCACATTCTCAGTCGGGCCACAATCGTCCCTCCGATCGAATCGATTGCGATTCCGACAACCTACCAACCCTAATAGATAATTAACACCCATACAATCGGATAATTAAAAAACGCGGACGAAAAAAATAAAAACTAATAACTTAAAATCAAAGTCACGGAATTTTTAATCGGATACGAGGAACAACGTCGATAGCTTAAACCCTAAAAAATACAGATCGGTCGTTGTAATCCGACCTCCGCAAAGCCGCTGAACAAATGAAGACTGTTTTCTCTTCTTTATTTTTAATTTTTATTTACAGGGAAGAATCGATAAAATTTAAATTATTAAACAAAACTTTATTATAAGCGCGTGCGGTGCAATTATGACATGTTGATATTATTCATATCTTCGTTCAGATTTCTTTCGGAAGGAAATGGACAATTCCATATTAAATCCGACAGATATGTTATTTAAAAACAAATAGTTAAGTCTTGTGGAGCAGCTGGAAGTTGCACTGTCATTTAAGTTTCATTGCCATGGACCTGGATCCGGCAGCGTCACTTTGACGATGTTTTCTATAATCCTATTTATTTTTGGATGAATTTTTTATCAAAATTATGTAGTTTTGAACCGCTACAAAGTGATGTTGTGTTATTGATGTCGTAGCAGTTGACCTGAATCTCATTGATAGTTGTTATTGCCAATGTTAATGTTAATATCATTCCGAAACCTAGCTGGTACCCGGAGATGGGCACTCGATACATTACTGGTTCAGAGTTTGTCCTACGGCTCTAACTGGCCCGGTGGAGGGAATGCTAACGTCTTGAACACAGTGAAACCACCATCAACTACCAGATTTTGGCCACTGACATATTTAGCCTCATCAGATGACAAGAAAACAGCAGCATTTGCTATATCAGATGGCTCACAGTTGGTTCCTCGCAATGCTCCGACGTCATGCAAAATTTGTTTTATCTTCTCAGGACTGACGCCTTCATATATACGTAGCATTTCCTCCATAACAAATGGGGTTGGAATTACGAATGGGGATATGCAATTGATGCGAATCCCACGCTGACAGAGTTCGGATGCTAAAGTCTTGACTAACCCTGCAACAGCAAATTTGCTGACTGAATAAGTATGCTGTGACAAACCACCTATTAGCCCTGTCACGCTCGCGGTGCATAATATTGATCCGGACTTGTTAGGTATCATGACGCGTGAAGCGTGCTTGATCCCTGCCACCACACCGCGGACGTTGATGTTCATGACTCTATCATATGTGTTTAGATCAAGGTCCACAATACTCGGCGGGGTTTTGCAGGAAACTCCTGCATTATTGAACATTATGTCCAATTTTCCATACTTCGAAACAGCGTAATCCACAGCATTCGAAATGTCTATTTCTTTCGTAACATCACACTCTAGGAAAGTGGCATTTGGGCCAAGATCCTTGACAACTTCCTGACCTAATTGCGTCTGAATATCAGCTAGAACAACTCTGGCTCCATTGCTTACAAATTTGGCTGCTGTTTCTTTCCCAATCCCACTCGCTGCCCCGGTGATCAGCGCAACCTTGCTGTCCAATCTGTACAAGATCGAAAGTCAATGACACAACAAGACACAATCAAAATAACCTGTTCTATGTTCGCTTGACTTGCTTACTCTATAAAACCCCCAATTCAAGATAAAAAATTAAATTGAAGAGCTCAAAATTCAACCAGTTAGACTCTACATGAGATCAGGAATCTAAAAGGGAGTAAACAAGAGGTCAAAGGGTATCATGACCTTGCAGTTGATAGCTTCCTCTTACAGTCCAAAACCCTAGAAAGTGTTAAGGCACAATCGCTGTTCCAAATGACACAAACCAATCCACTCACCCGTCAGTAATTTGAAACAAAATAACATTTTGTAAGACTGGCAGAAAATAGGGATTTCAACAAAAACAAGCATACCTGAAGCAGCGGAGTCCTGTCTTGAACATGACTAAATCTTGTTCACTAGTGAATCAGCAAATCAAGGAGACTGAGTGTTGAAAGGTTTTCAAGGTATTTAATTTTCAACCATTACTTTATTTAGTCTTAATTTAGATCCGTGGAAGTCATTGGGAGGAGATAAGAGACGCCAAATGTGTACAAAAAACATGTCTTTTGAGCATTAGTAAATCAATTGCCAAACTGGACAGATTATTAAGAGGTTACATGCTGGCTTGCATTAATTTGTTTGGTCGGAACATGTCGTGTTAATTTGTCGAGCCGTTAAACAATATGTATAGAGCATTTGCATTTTAGATGCACAAAAGTCGGATTCGGTGTACCAAAAATTTGGTATCAACATCCAAGTGATGTTTTTTTGTTAGATATTTTAGGGTTGTATTTGGGTTGGAATTGGTCAGATGAGTTGTTTTAGGATCACTTCATCGATTTAATAATTAACAATTAAGGAAAGATAAGAAAGAAGGTTTTTCACGATAAGGAACTCGACAGATTTATTTTGATGATGATTGTAACAATGAATCTGCTACCAAATTGTGATTAAGGATTTAGATGCATGTTGTGGGCTTATAATATCTTACAGTATCTAATAAAATCCAAACAAATCTTGATCGTCTAAAGGACGCTCCTTCTAGAAGCAATCTTGAACCCTGATCTTCATAGACACAATATCATACGCACACTAAACTTTGTCTCCCTTCTAGAAGAAATTTAAACCACTGTTCTATTTATAGAAAACAATGATTGACGTGTTTCTAGAAACACACATTTAAAGTTATAAATAGACAAAAACCGTGTGCTTTGTCAAAGACAGACACTTGCGTTTCTTCACTTACTTGGTAATTGCATATTTGCAATATTGCATTGCATCCCACCATCAAAGTGTCAAACAAGGCATGACACCTAAGCTTCCTTTTCACTCAGATTAAGGATCTTCAAACGTATTTATATATTTGTCTGGTTACAGATTAGAGGCAGAGGAGCTTCGTGTTTGGGTTTTCTCCTTTTTTCGACTTTTAAGAATATTATGGAAAGCAACTACAGAAGGCCGGTTTCGGATTTGTCTTCGTTCTTCCTCGTCGAGTTTTCAGATGATTCAGAAGCGGATATGTATTCAAGTAATGCAGCAGCCTTAGTAGAAGTGGATCAACAGGACAATGATGATGCGCAATCGTGTTGTAACGATTTATCTGGCTGGGTTTCCAATCAGGATGATTCTGACATTCAGCTACGCCTAGATGGGAGTGACTTTCAAGATTATGTTAATGTGGAGCGGCCGTGGGAAGAAGATGAGGAGGAGGAGGAAGGAGTGGTCAATATGTCAACGAAAAGACGGTGTAGCAACTTGAAGACATGCACTCAAGGTAGTGAAAGGTATCAGAAGCCTATTAATGAGATTGATAGGAACAGAATCTTCTGGGAGACTTGTTTGGCTTCTGGATATTGAATTGAATCTTGGTTACTTACCAATCAATTATTATAGACATCATTAACAGCAAGCTAACACAATGATTTATATGTTTCGATTGATAGCAACGTGTACATAGATCAACCTGTTATGCCTGTATAGATATGTTTTCCTAAATGTTTTCGTGCAAACAGTACATTAATGAGATTTTTCAAAGCTTTTGATTGGATCACAATATACTACAATTGTCATCTTCGAACTGGAAACAGATGTATTAAAGAAAACCTTACAATAAGTAATTCCCAGTGCCTCCCATAGAGAGCAAGTATCTGTGAAACCATGGAATTCTATAGACATCACTCTTATTTTATAGACATAGTAGTGATCTGTGTTTGAGCCTCTTGTGAAGGTTAATTCTGAACCCTTCTTGACTCATCAAACTAGCTTGTAATACATATGTACATTATCTGTACTTTCACAATATTTCAAACAACTCGGATTTTCCTTTTTTCTGATATTAATTAGCTCAGCTGCAGAATCTGTATCTCTCGAGTATTAACGAGACCTCTCTTTGTATAATAAGCTTTTGGTTCTTTATCTAGAACACTGCGCATCTTCCCTTTCTGCTGCCTCACGAAAACATCATCTATGTCACTTGATAATCTAATTTCTGTATCATCTTTGTGTTCAATGATTTGGCAGTAACTTGATATACTCTCTTCCCAGCCTGAAACCTCACTTCGTACTCTTAATTCACCATAACTGTTCAACCTAAGTGGCATTTCATTTTCTTTTTCACTGTTGTGGCCAGAACATTGTGACAGCGTGGGAGAATATTTCCCTGTGGTCAAAGGTTGTCGTTCTCTGAGCCTTATCAAAATAAGGGTCTTTAAAAAATTAGTCACTTGGACAGCATACATAAGTGCAGTTGATCGATCAGACATCTGTTGGAAAGTTTAACACAAACGGCGGCTGTTATTTCAAGCAAAGCAGAACTGAAACAAAATATATCATACTAGACTTACCTGAGTCATATTTGGCGCAAAAACCATCGCAGTATTTCTTGCATTCATTTTATTGTATTCCTCTTCCTCTACAACATCAGCCATAAGATCTATAGCCCAACTGAGCAGCGCAGATTCAGTTGGTTGTAACTGTTTCACAAGGTGCATCCATTCTTCTTTGGAATTGCAATTAAGAATGTGTTCAGGAGAAATCCCATCCAGTAGTCCTTTGGGAAGCTCTCTAAACCAAGCTTTAATTAGCCCTGCTAAACAATGCACATCAATATCCGTAGGAACAATTGCTTGACTCAGTTGGTCTCTCATGTGATTCTCTTGGCAGTTTTCCGTGTTTATCCGAAAAATACCCTCAGCCTGATAAACAGTAAAAAATGAAACATTCAAGTTACAAAAATAAAATACAAACTGGCAAGTCAAAAACCTAGGATAAACGAAACCACACCTTGAGACCTCCTCGAGTATACAAATGCTCTCGCATGAGTAACAAAATGGCAGGAACACTGTCTCTTTTTGGGTCATTAGAGCATTTCATAGGCACACCAATCACATTGGCACTGCAAGAAGGTTCGTTTACACATTATCCATTAAGTGTACCAAAAATGACAATCAATTAAGAAAACAAAAGTCAACTACTTAGCCCTAAAAATGACTAAAAACATAAAAGCCCAAAACTGGAATGACCTGTCACTGGGGGCATTAGGCTTCTCGAAGTCAGAGGGAGGGCCAAGACACCTTTGGAACCTGTCGAATGTGACGCGCGTGACATAGCGCACATTTGTCGGCCAACCGATCTCCATCTCGTCACCACTCCCCTCGTTTCTCCGATTACAACTGAAACAAGCCAACGTCTTCCTCAAAACTGTCAACAGAAGCTTCACGATCGACGTATGCGCTCGCTTCTCAACTCCCACCTCATCCCTGTTCCAAATTCCGTTGACTGTAGTTGACATCCGCGATTCGATTTGTCAGCTCTGGAAAGTTAAAAATTAGGGTTTTTTAAGTGAGTTTTTTGAATGTCGAAATCCAAACGGACAGCATCAACTGCGTTTGGTTGTTATTTGGAGTACATTTTTTAAAGACATGCCAAAGCTTTGACTGGATTTTTTCAGTGTTACGTAAGTTAAATACATTTATACTAGAATTAAAGAATAAGTCTTTCTCCGAGTTTTATTTGGTGGAACTTTTCATAAAAATATATTTCTTATAACTTAATAAAAACAATTAAAGATGAGGATATTAAGATAAATTGGATAATTTAGTAATTCTACGAAACAAAAGATAACTCATGTCTCAAAGAAATTGTTGGGAATTCTAAACCTTTTCATTGATGGATTTCAAATTCTTTAATATAGAAAATTTTTTATAGTTTACAATAATAAATAATTACACTCAATGAAATTGAATTTTTATTGTCAGTTTTTTTCTTTAAATCTCTCAAAATGTGAGAAATGATGCCACCACCCTTTCTGCTATTGTCAGTTTTGGAAAAACTATATTTGTAATAGAAACAGTCTAAATTATTTTAACATTTTTCCATATTTTGATATATCTGTATATTTTATTTTACAAATATAACAATTTAATGGCGTAATCAGCGACATTACTTTTTGGATGGCTTCTTAGAAACGTTATTGTTTCATTGGACTTGTATTTTTAAAATTTATGACCATTTACTAGAAAATGACATTCAATTTAAAAAGGTTTTGTTGTGATGATAGTTGATAATGTTATGCCCATTTAAAATTATTTTATTGCTATGTTTAAACTTGTACACTTAAAAATTGGAAGGAACCATCAAATTTATTAAATATAAAGGCCAGAAGGCTAATACAAGAGAAGGTGTTTATCGAGGACCAAATAAACAAGATGCTTCCGTAGGGTTAAGTTGTAGGAGGATATTAAGTATTTGTGAGATGCAAGGATAAAATCTCAATCGTTGATTTGATTAATCTGATTGTTGAGATTAAAGTTAGTTTTTATTAAAATTGACGGTTAGATTTGCGAAAAACACGTGGCAGTTAGATTTGGAGGTTTTTTTACTTTTAATCTCATCCGTTGGATGATTAGAAATCAAAGGTTGGGATCATCTCCTACGGTCTCACAAATATATGATTATCCTCCTAGATCTTTACATCCACCTGTACGGCTGTACCTGAAAAGTAATGTCGAATGCATAAAAGTATTTTATTTAAAAATTATTTTGTTTAAATTCTGAAGATATTTACGTTTTTCAGACATTCCGTAAACACCAAACATTAGTGAACCTTGCATTCCTCTTATATGATACTCTCATCTTTCCCGCTTCCAGATAGATGAGAGTTTGGTGCATTGGTCTGTTTCAAAGCCCTGCAGCAATTGGTAGGCTTAGCACGAATGGGTCATTGGGCCTCAGTCTCTCAGCCATTAGTACATCATTTTCGTGAATTTGACAATTTTTGAGTTATAAAATGAGTCATCCACTAAAACAAGTGTATGCTGAATACAATTATTGTGTTGACAAAAATAAAGAACTCAATACTGACTCAGGAATAAAAAATTCTTTACTTATGTTCATATTATATTAATATCTGCAGCTTTGACCAATCAATCAATACGAGACAACTTTGACCCAAATTAGTACAGTTAATTTGACGATTACAAGTATAATTATTCTTGTGCTTTAAAAGATATTCATTAATGATCTATGGGTGTTCTACAAATGCTTTATTCTTTATAAATATAAAATTATTATACGAAAAATAAAGTTCAAGAAGGATCTCTCGTTGATTGCGATCTTTGGATTTATTTTAGGAGACAAAACCATCAGCATCCTATGATGGTAGAAATTAAGAGAGTTTATGAGAAGGAGATGGTCACAAGTTACTTAGAGAAAAATAATTTTGTAGTAAAGCTGTACTTAATAGTGTTTGACAATTTAAAGATTGGGAAAATGAAAAAAAGGATAGTAAGACAAAATAGGGCATGGTTTTCTTATTGTTCTCTCCACTACACAATGAGGACTTTTGGAGGAGGATTGATACCAAACATATTGATGTCTCTTAGTTGTTGACCTAATCACCAAATGATGCCAAAACCAACATAAACAACTAGTTCTTGTCTCACATTGATTCCTTTCAAAACATCCTTGTTTTATCTATGTTTGCATATGAGAAGTTAATAATTCTACCAAATTTCGTTGGTCAAGGTAGACTACTTTAGCACGACAAATTTTCAATTAACCTGAAATTACATACCCGTTATACGTATGAAGTGTCATCGATTACGTCAATATTTTCTTGATGGATTTAATCATTAGCTCTATCCAATTTTAATTAAATGCTAAATCTTTAATAAAAATATTTTGAATAAAATTGAAGTTTGTAATAATTGTTGGATGCGGGCCGGTTCTTTGTGATTATGCTCGGTTGGATGTACGAATTGGGCGGTGGGTGGTTCGATCTGGTTTGAATAAAGTAAGAGAGGTATGAGGGCTATACACGCTTCCAGAGACAAAAGGTGTGGAGATGTCGAATCATTCATGCATAAGATGCATTCAAAAGTCACATATGATATGACCAGATTTTTTCTGAATGAAAACAATAATAGTAGTGAATTCGTATGAAAGAGACACTTACAAAATGACAAAAGGAAATACATAGTCAAATAAACACACTTACAAAACATCTTGGTCCGTTTAACACTTTCACTTCTTGATTACTTGATTCGGTTTGGTTCGGTTCGATTCATACGTTGTAAACTTAGTTATACTTGGAAGACAGTCTATTGAAATGATCGTTAGATGTCCGCCAAATCAGTACCTTCTTCATTGGAGGAGTTTAAAGATGAGAGGATTCAGAAGGCCAGGTAGCATGAAATACAAACAAAAAGGCTGATGAAAGTTTGTTCCATCATCTCAGACCGAAGATGGGACCCGACAATGTCCCATAATTCCACTTCGTACGCCTCTGCTTTTGCCACGTTTCGATATCTCATTCGATACAACCCTCCAACTCACCCTTACTTATCCGATTTTATAAATACTTATTCAACCTAATCAACAAACATTTAATGTCTAAAAAATGCTAGTTTCACTAAACGACAAAACACTACACAGACAGCTGGTGGCAGTTGAGTAGTTTCGCAGACTACATAGAAACTAGCTTCGGTTAGTACGGGGGTATCCACGGTACCCTTTGTCGACACGTGCCAATTCATCGACCGCACGCCCCAACCCATCCCGTCAACTGTCTACTTTTAGTCCTTTCCTCATTTGTTCGGTTCAATTCAACCGGTTCTGTTAATTAGGGGCCAAAGTAAATTTAATAGAAGATCGAGGGGTGAATAAAAAAATTAGGCCGTTCGGGTCGGTAAATAGTGTTGTGGTTAATGGTTTGTCGTGTCCTGCGTCCACCACCGTTGTTTTTGTCGTTTAGTCCTCTTTAGTCTTTAATTCTCTCTTCTCCTCTCTCTCTCCATTCACGCTTTTGATTTTTAAATTTTTATTTATTTAAACTAAATAAACTCTTCGTCTTCAATGGTTTCATTCAGTCTTTAATCTCAAACAAATCTTTCACGCACATTCTCTCTCTCAATCTTTTATTAAGGTTCATCAAACTGGGGTTGTCTCAGATGGAGTCATGAAGATCATCATCCTCCTTTAGAAAGTGGACAACAACGAGTAGTAACTAAAGAAGAAGAGCCGGAGGAAGAGATGACTGGTGGGGCTAATCAAGAAGTCAACCGAAATGAATCAAAGGTACAGAAACTCAATCCTGATCTCAATTTACACACATATACATGAAAGAACTCTTCTTTTGATTTCTGGGTCTGAAAAAAGAATTGATTTTGATACGTTTTCCTGCCAAAGATTCGAACTTTGTGTTCATACTCTTTTGTTGCATCAAAATTTGGTATTTCTAAACCAACAAACTTTTAACGTTGTTTCTTGTTTTTCTTTTTTGAAGAGAGTGGTTCCATTGAATACATATATCCTGATCTCAAATTTCAAGGTGGCCTACAATCTCCTCCGTCGTCCGGACGGAACATTCAACCGTGAATTGGCAGAGTTTCTAGACCGTAAAGTGCCATCTAATGCCAACCCTGTTGATGGTGTGTTCTCATTTGATGCAGTTGTCGACAGGGCTTCTGGTTTGCTGAACCGTATCTTTCGACCGGTGCTTGATGATTATGTGCCTGGTGCTGTAATGGATTTACAAAAACCGCTAAGCGATTCAAAAGTTGTGCCGGTTATTATATTTTTTCACGGTGGAAGCTTCACACATTCGTCTGCTAATAGCGCTATTTATGATACTTTGTGTCGGAGGCTTGCGGGAGTGTGTAATGCTGTTGTGGTGTCTGTGAATTATAGAAGGTCTCCGGAACATAGGTACCCTGCTGCTTATGATGATGGATGGACAGCGCTCAAATGGGTTATGTCAAGAGAATGGTTACGAAGTGGTAAGGATTCAAAGGTTCATGTGTACTTGGCCGGGGATAGTTCAGGTGGGAATATTGCGCATCATGTGGCGCTTAAGGCCGCGGAATGTAATGTTGAGGTATTAGGGAACATATTGCTTCATCCAATGTTTGGCGGGGAGGAGCGGAAAGATTCAGAGGAGAGACTTGATGGGAAGTATTTTGTCTCTGTACAAGATCGTGATTGGTATTGGCGAGCTTTCCTTCCTAAAGGAGCTGATCGAGATCATCCAGCTTGTAACCCTTTTGGTCCTAATGGGAAGACCATTGAAGGACTTAAGTTCCCGAAAAGCCTAGTGGTCATTGCTGGCTTTGATGTGTCGCAAGATTGGCAATTGGGATACGTTGAGGGGTTAAGACAATCCGGCCATGAAGTGAATTTACTCTACCTCAAAGAGGCAACAATCGGATTCTACTTCCTACCTAACAATGACCATTTTCGCTGCCTCATGGAACAAATTAACAACTTTGTGAATCACAGTTAATAGAACTGGTAACCGAGGCATGCATCATAACTTATTTTTTGCAAGTTATATAACTGATGGTGTAAAGGCTATTTAGTGTTTATGTTGCTGGTTTACTGTAACCAAGTTCATCAAAGGCCGAAGCTGCCTTTTTGAGTTACAATAGCTGTCAAAGCAATGCTAGTACTGAAGTGAAAAGTACGTATGATGAGAAGCACTAATCTCAGAACATGGTATTGTGTTTAAATCCATGTAATGTGAACCATGAAGTTATGTAACTTGTACTATTTATACACATGTTGTAGTTGTTACTATTTATACACATGTTGTAGTTGTACTAAGAATCTTCAATAAATTCTATTTTTGTATTGCATTTCTCATTTTATGCAAGAATCAAGCAAACATGCATTAACCTATTTTTGGCAATGTCTTTCAATATCATGGAAGCCAAAACTCAGAGTGAAAAGGCATGCCAAACTCAAAAATCATTCAAACACTCTCAAGAAATGAGTGACGATCTTGTCGACGTTTCCAAAACATGTTTCCAAAATCTTACTCCCTCTATCCCGTAATGTTTGTCCACTTTCCTTTTTGAGTGTTCCCTAATGTTTGTCCACTTTCATTTATTCACAACCGCATGTTTTATCTTTCTCTCAAATTCTTTTAAATCTTTTATTCTCAACCACACATTTTACACTCATTACTATCTTAAATACCGTGAAATATATGCTTTTGGACAAACTTAAGGGGACGGAGGGGTAATAAATAAAAAGTCCAAGAAATGTATCAGTTACAATCGATACAGCCTCAAAGTCACCGCGACTTGTTCATGTCTGACAAATCAATGATCAAGTCGCGTTTTCGAGCACCAAAGCTTATATAAACTACAATTTGTGATTGTCAAATCTGCATAAGTCTAAACCAATGAATGAATATGGCCAAAAAGTAAGCAATAAATTTAGGCTAGAAACTTGTTCTACTCTACCATCTTCAATTCTGGGATGTATATGTTTTGGAAGTATTATAGAATGATTTTAGGGACCACATTGAGATAATCACAAGTCATCCAGTATTTGTAACTTGTGCGTTGTTGCTTGTTATAATATTACATCTACGTGTTCTCATCTTTGGTGCCTTTTCATGTACACCAAATGCCGAAGACAAGGACCGTTGGAGACCCTTGTGTTTTGCGTTTATTTTACTTATTTATTAGGCTTTTACATTGTATATATTATTTCAACTACGAAAAATACAGGACTATTGGATTTCGAAGGTTTTTTAATTTTTTTCTCATCCGTTGGATGTTTAGAAATAAACGGTCACAGTCTCGCAAGTTTTTTCCACCGTACCTTTATATACATGCACATGCATATGTGCAGTTGGGATATCCTGCTTTGTCTCACTAGTTCTGTTATTCAAGCAATGACTATAGTTGCCAGGGAAGACATTGAGAATGGAGAAAACAGTCAGAATGCCGATACACTGACACCACTTCTTCAACAACATTTGCTATGTGAGGATGATAAGGATTCAGAGTCATTAAATGGCGAAAATGGAAACTGCAAAGATCAAGTTTGGATGGTGTACCTGTGCACTCTTGTTGTATTGTTAGGATCCCTCGAATGCGGAATCTGTGTAAGTACAGCTCAGTTTTACACCTTAACTTTTTCATTACTAAGCAGAGAGGCTTTATGTCATCTAGTTATAGATCACTTTGAGAAAATTTTCCACATTCCGGAATTACTAAGAAAAAAGTTCTGATAATCTGTCCAGTCGGGTTACTCGTCGCCCACTCAGTCCGCCATCACAGAAGAACTTGGCCTTACTACTGCAGAGGTAAGAAGAAATTCAAACCTGTTCAATTACATTTCCAGACATGTTTTCTTGCCAAGGAAAATTCACTGTATGAATGTGCAGTTTTCACTATTTGGCTCTATTCTGACATGTGGTGCAATGGCCGGAGCAGTCACGAGCGGAACCATGGCTGATTTAATCGGTCGAAAGTGGGTAAGAATTTACAAGTTTCATGTTTGTTTAGAATATTTTGGTTAGGTAACCAAATATGTTCACCTGAAATCTGACTGTGGTGTAAGTTCAACAAATTACCAGGCTTTGAGGGTTTCAGGAAGCATTTGTATTGCGGGTTGGTTAGCCATCTACTTCGCTAAGGTATGCAAACTTATTTACTTTTCGCACATTTGCTTCATTTGTTGGAACTCTTTTTACTGAGGAAAAGCGAAGAGAAATAAATCATACAATCAACTGCATTTGTGACCAGAGTACCTTATGTCTGGGTATTTCATATTTGTATCATGTAAAATAAATGACAAGTTCCATTATGAGGTATAAATATGAAAGCCACCGGTAAGATATTTTTGCCAGGATTCCATTATTTGTGTACAACAATATCATCCTCAGAAATAGAAATTAGTACTATATTCATGATTCCTCTATATTAATATTGTACTGTACTTTGATCATGGAAGGGAGCTGCAGCACTTGATATAGGAAGAATGGCAACAGGATACGGCATGGGCGTGTTTTCTTATGTGGTTTGATTTCTTCATTGCTTTTCAGTATTTCATTCAGGTTATCACATTCCAAAGGATAATAATAAAAGAAATGTTAGACCGCCGTGATGAATCATTTTTTCAGGTACCGGTATTCATTGCTGAGATCACTCCTAGTAATATTCGAGGAGCACTTATAACGTTGAATATGGTAAGGAGATGATGTGGGCTTCACATTTGTGTCCATTTACGTCTCACAATATTGTTCTTCGCATCAGCACGTTAACTATTTATAGTCAGAGTGTTTAGGTTTCATTTTATTCTGCAGGTAACAATGGGTGCAGGGTTGTTCATCACTTATGGTCTAGGGTCAGTAATGGCGTGGAGAAATTTAGCATTAGTTGGTGAGTTGGTATACAAACTAATTGACAGTCTGAATATTTGTTCTAACCTGCATAGTAAGGAACACTACTAACAATGAGCTCATGTGCAGGTATCGTTCCTTGCATCATTCAAATATTGGGACTGTTTTTGATTCCTGAATCACCTAGATGGTTGGTGAGTCTGATGAAGAAAACTATTTCATTTTCTATAATCGGAACATAAGAATCAGAAGTCGGTGAAAAGAAAATTTTCTGGTCAATATAGGCCAAGGGAGTGAACAAAATAGAGTTTGAAGCTGCACTGCATCAGTTACGCGGTAAAGATGCTGATATATCTGACGAAGCATCTGAAATTCAGGTTCACTTCTTTCTCAGCATGCAATATATTTACTACTCGTTCGATTTCTGTTATACTATGATTATGGCTCTTTCATTTTATAGCAATGCACCGAGACTTCTGAGCTACAAAAGACCAAACTCACACATTTGTTTCAGAGAAAATATATCAAGTCACTTACAGTAGGATACTGACTGAGACTTGTATGTTTTTTGTTGTTGTTGTACCTGTTTATCAAATATGTATGTTTGACGAGCAGATTGGATTGGGGATGATGGCATTTCAACAACTAGGCGGAGTAAATGGGGTCTGCTTTTACATGGGAAATACATTCGAGTCATTAGGTATGGTGCCTAATTCTAAACTCTCAGCAGAAAAAACTTGCATAAGCTTAAGTTTGGCATCTTAAAAGAAACCAAACATTCTAAAAGACATTTTTAAGAAAATCAACTTTGTGCTAAACATACATTACATTTGCTATATTGAAGGATTTTCTTCTAGCATTGGAAGCATGGCATATGCTGCAATACAGGTTGTGTAACCTACAGTAACACTGATTACTACACCGAACAGTGCTTTCAAGTTCAGCTTTCAGAAGCTATTTATTTTCTTTGGCAGATGGCGGTTTGTTCTGTATCAGCAACCAGGATGGATATCACGGGACGGAAGCCATTATTGCTGGTAATTTTGCATAAAACTACTCAATAAAACTTGAATTTGTAAAATGGAAGTGTCACTCAACTGAATTTCATTTAAGGTGTCTGCGTCCGGAATGCTCGTAGGATGTATATTAGTAGGCTGTTCATTTTTCATGAAGGTACCACACTTCTCTTTATTAACATGTATCTCCTAGTTTGCTTCTCCAAGAGTGTCAATAATCATTTGGTTACTCAGGTTCATGGTTTAGCGTCAAGCTTGGACGGTGCGCTAGCTGTTACCGGCCTACTGGTAATCTGAACATTTTACAACACAAATTTCATATGCCAAGCAAAATATGAATATGTACACGTAAAATATTTTCTTCTAAAAATGTATGTTTGAGCAGATTTATGGAGGATCGTTTGCGGCAGGGATGGGACCAATACCTTGGATCCTAATGTCAGAGGTCAGAGTAGCTTGACAAATCTGCATCACCTCGATCCAAGTATTCAAAATTATAACCTATTGATATGTGCATTGCAGATATTTCCTATAAATATCAAAGGACCTGCAGGTAGCCTCGCAACGCTTGTTAACTGGTCCACAGCGTGGGCGGTTTCCTACACATTCAACTATCTCATTTCATGGAGTTCTTATGGTAATTTTTATGACAGTTAAAATGCCAAAAAAACTCTTAGAACATTTACACAAGATTATATGCTTTGTGCAGGTACTTTTATTTTGTATGGGGCAGTGAATGCTTTGGCAATCGTATTTGTTGTGTCTCTGGTTCCGGAAACAAAAGGGAAAAGCCTAGAAGAAACTCAGGCAGCTGTTAACAAGTAAGAAGTCGTTGGACTGGACAGGTAATGTGTATTTCACAGGTACTGGCTGTTGGTGTAGTTATATAATATAATGGATTTCAAATAAAAACATTCATATTGAATAATTTATGTAGCCGTTTTCAGATCAAGAGTTAACATTTTATGATGAGATTTGCACATTTTTCTGGTCAATTTTGATTTATTGTGGTTATAAATAGTAGCTACTAATTACTAAACAATAAATGATCAACTGATTCGTTAATATACGTAATTGACACGACGTACCTTAACGATGTCTGTCTATCTTTTTGTCATATAATCCGTGTAGAATTCAAACTCTCACAACAGATGAGGCTCGTCATTTGCTTCATCCTCCATCCCACATCAATATTATATACACTCTAACTCATTCAAGACTTCCTCACCATTCTTTATTCTTCCAACTCCAACCACCCAAAACAACTTCAAAAAAGTCCAATATTTTAAAATAATACTAATAAACATAAAATTCCAGTGTGCAAAACAAGACACACATTGGGTTTTATATATTCATATTGTTGAATTCTGTTTCTGAAATTATGGTTGATGGAAACAGCTAGTTCACAAGCCTAATAAGAATCCATAGCAGTACGAGAAGTTTATAAATGTTATTCGAGATATTCCATGTTTTATTGAGATGAATGTGAAGATCACATGCATAAGCAGATCAAGTAGAAGAAGGAAATTGTGGGTATGAATATGGCCTGCTTGAACGATGTGAAGCTCCATCTGTGACTCCTTCCCCTGCTCTGAATTTAGGAGCGTTTATAAACATTTAGTTTGAGAATGAGTAGAAAAAAGCATGAATTCAAAAACTGTATTGGCATAACATGTACCAGATCGAGGATCGGAGATGGTGCAGGAGTTGCATAATCATCAGAGTCTATTTTAGCTGGTGGTGCAGGTGGGCTATGGATCATTGGTGCTGGAGCTGGTTCATGGTGCCTTTTGTGCTTGTGTCTTCTCTTTTTGTGCTCGCTTGGTGCTGAAGCAGGTGAGGGGGAAGGCGGTATCTCTAGGACTGGCACCGGTGCAGGTACTGGTGCTGGAGGAGGTGGTGGTAAAGCAGGAGATGGGGATGGAGTCAAGGTTGGAGGAATAGCTGGTGGTGACTGTGGAGGTTGTAGTGCGTTAGGGCTGGCAGTTGGTGAAGAAACAGGTGTGTTACCTGCCGGACTTGGGGGGACATTACTGGAAGGCTTAGGGGGAATGGCAGGGGATGCTGCAGGGCCTTGTGCACCAATACCACCTAGTCGTGAACATAGGAATATGATGACAATAATCTTAAGTTTCATCCAAGCCATGATAACATGATCTGAATTGAGAAACTTAATGTGCTTTCAGGTGATTATTTAGGAACATTGAAGGGCGAGACATTGTAATCAGATGAAAGTAATGTTTCATCCAATAAGGTGAGATGTTTCAACTAATTGGAGAACATATTACACACAATCTTTTTTCACTGTACAGAAATGAATTAAATTTAAGCAGAATATGTGAGTGAAGCAGTAATCAAAAGGGCAGCAACAACCAAGTAGCGCATAATCCCCTCTATTTAAATAGCAATCAAACTTTGAGCAACTCTACACAAGTCATCCTCAAGTACAAACAAGCAACCACGGGTCTGACTCATGTTACAAAAGTATTACATTTTTTTGTCACCCATTTGCTTAATGTCTTCTTCGGTGAGCAGGGTTTTTTTTCCACCAGAGCCAGTCCTGTCGTAAGGCTGAGCCATTTTTCGAAGAAACTGCACAGAGAAGGTAGCATTACAATAGGCTATGGAAATCTTAGTTTTAGTAATAGATAGATAGATAAGAGATGAATACTGATAACAATTTCAGTACCTCTTTAGCTATATGCAATGCCATGTCAGTGCTCAAGTTCAAATGTGCATCCCGCAGATGTGATAATATCCAACCAGGCAATTTAGAGCGCTTGTCATGTCGGCTGTACCTGCAAGGATCGCTGAAAAATTCAAAGAAAAGGCCTGGAACTGATAATATAATATACACAAAGCCTATATTGTACAGAATAATCATTGTTATTGCTTTTTAGAAAGGATAATCAAAATAGGAACACCTGAGATTTATTAGATTTTACAAACTGACATATACTAAAATGCTTGTTTCATTAAATGCTAAATAATAGTAATACCTCTTGTCAGCAAAGATCATCATCCCATAATCTGCCTTTGAACGAATGACTCGTCCGACACACTGTGCAGCTTGTCTCTATCAGCGGAACAGAAAAGCACATTAGTTTGTCCCCACAGCTTAAAACCATAATTTGTTCGTTGATATTAAAAAAGAGGGAGTGTCAAACATTAATGCTAATGAAATCCGAAAGAAACCAGTACCAGAGCATCAAATGTCAGAAAGTCGCCCTCTTTTATTTGAAAAGTCTCTTTCAAGTAATCTAATCTCGACAACAATATTCTGCCAAAAAAGTAAGGCTAAAATAAAATACCACAGACAAAAACACCGAGAAACTTTGATAGCTTAATAATCCCTTTCATGATTTGAAACATGTTTATAACTTACTTGCTCAGTGTATATTGAAAAGGAATACCAAACATGATAACCAATCTGCCGTAATGCCGATCAAAATCAATACCTTCAGCAACCTTACCCCTGCAACCGCCAAGATGAGAGCTTTCAACAACCAGATTGACCCTCAAGGTCCAACAAAACAATATGTAAACGCCGCAGCAGTACATTTGTACGCTATCCATTTATGATATTGTATCATCCTCGAATGCATCTCAAAACTAGCCGATATTAAAATCAGCTATGAAAGGAATGTTATCATTTGAATGATATCATATCAGCCCTAGATATTTCAATTAATAGTTAAAGCAACATTTTAAGAATTTTGACAAATCTTTCATCAAAATTCTATTTTGGTTCCCTCTCTTTACTAACCCATTAATTTTTAAAACATTCCGTTGGAAATCAGGATGCAATCAAAATGAAATATAATCTGTTTAGCCTCCTCAAGACCTAACAAATAAAATATATGGTCTAAGGTGCAGAAGCAGTACCTAGCAACAGAGAAAAAGACAGCGCCTCTTCCACAATCGCATGCCCTCCTATAATTATCTAAAGCTAGAGTAGTCTCGACCACGTCTTGTGTCTCTATAAAGACAAGCTTATGAAGCATGATATCCTGGAACAAATAAGAAATTCAAATGACTAATTTAGAGTTCTATATAAATTTTAAATAAATAAATATGTTGATATAGCCTTTAACCCGAGGAACATGTTTTAGTGAACAAGGCTATACAAATACAATGAACAAGACTTGAGTTACAAAATTACCTTTAGTAGGCCAGTTTCGTTCCAGCTATTAATTATCTGGTCCATATAGGAGTAACTAACAAAGAAGCAAACAATGCCATCAGGAACCACAGATACCATCTCTAGCAAGAGCCTACCATAATTTCTTACGACGCCAAGATCACTCCTCATGTCAAACTTTGTACTCACTGGCAGCTGATCACTAAGAAAAAAGAGAAGAAAAGCATGCTAAAACTACTTTCACAGTACATGTTTAATCAAAAGAATGTAAGGTCGAGTACTACTCCTGCTTTAGAGAGCAGAAGCCTCACTTGATTCCTTACCTTCCGCGGGTCAAAACCATTGGACAAATGCAGTCCCTTGTCAAGGACATGGTAAAACTTCGACTGACCACTGGATGAAAATTAAGCAGCTTTGGATACAAATCTATCGGACTAAGAGTTCCAGACGTAATTACCACAGATTGGAACCGCTGAAAGACAGGCTTGATGGCTAGAGAAGCATCATGACAGCTAAGCTGCAGTGACACAACAATCAGAGGACATAATGTTATATACCTTTAAAATGGGAAAATGAATTGGTGGCAAACTCAATGTATGGTTCAATACTGATTAGTGGATTTATAATAATGAATTGTTCGCCAACCTGTAACACAGGGTCAGGAATAGATGGCATCCTCTCATCGTAGGGTTCAATAATGATGGAAAATCCTTGGGTATAAGTCCCAACAAGGGTAGCAAAGTCACATATTGTTTGAATATGCAAAAACTCATCAGTGTCGGTAATTTCCAGGGTCAGCATCAGTGACTGCAGCCGATCATAGCAAAATTTCAACATTTTCTGATCAATGCCAGCTTCCTTATATACACTGTGTTGAAATGAAACAGGTCCTTCCTTTTCAACATTCTCAGTGTCCAAGCGCCCGTTCAGATACTGCACCAATCTGCGCAAAACAGACACAAAATGTTCTGCTTTTCTGATATTTCCTGGAACTGCTTGCTTCAAAATATCATCAGGCAATGCAGGATTTGCAAGCCAAGTATCTGAAACTGTGACAAAAAAACAACGCAGCGAAAGGACATTAACAACATTTAACATAATTACCATTCACATCACAATTATAAGACTCACTTGGCAAATTTCCTCTTTGTGCCAAACCCTCCACTAGACGATTGTATTCTTGCCTTAATCTTCCTTCATCAGTGGCCTTAAACCTTCCTACCAAGTCAATTACTTTCGTAAATATAAGAATGTGAAATTTAATAAAATAGACATAATCATAATATTTTACATTTTTAAACAAGTTCGCATACCTATTTATTTCTTGCGTCATCTTATTAAGGTTCCTCGTTGCGCCTTCTAATGTCTGCCGCCTAACACTAACACTAAGTGCTTCAATACACACATTATCAATATTATGTGCCTCATCAAAAACAACAACAGACTCTTTCTGCATCTCCTTTGATATAATTCCAGCAACTTTAGGATCAAGCATATACTGGTAACTATACACTATCACATTTGCGAATTGCACCATATGTCTGGCCAGAAAATATGGACACCAACCCTTCTGCTTCCCAAACGCTCTCAAATCCTGCACAAGTCATCCAATCAAAATCCAATGACAATAATATATATTTAAATTCAGTTAAAAAAGAAAACTTGACAAGCTGAATATCAACCTGCAAAGTATAAACACCAGGAGGCAGCACAGCATCAGCCCCAGCTCTTTCCAACCCCTCGAAAAAATCACAAGTCTTCACATTCGGATTCTCCGCAGCCAATGCCCTAACCCAACTTGCAGTCAACTTCCTACACCCGGCATCCACAGAATCCCTATTCTCAGCAGACACAACCTCACTATTTACACACAAATTCTTCCTGGACGAAAGCCCTAAAGCCAGCATCTTTGCACTAGGACCCAATTGCTCAAGCTGATACTTATGCAACCTTTTCAACTCAGCCAATGTCTTCTCCATCTCGTGAACGGTTCGAGTGCAGTAAATAAGCTTGACCGGATTTGAGGGTTTGGAAAGTGAGTAACTCGTGATTAGTGAAAGTAAAGCTATGGTCTTTCCTGTTCCTGTCGGCATCTCGAGTAGACAATGACCTTTTGCGTCCAGGGCATGTTTCAAATCGACCATGTATTCATACTGCTCTGGGTAGATGTTGTCGTAAGGGAAGTAAACGGTTACATCTCCGTCGATATCGAACTTCATCTTCCTCAAACAACACAATAAACCAAATATGCGAAAATCGGTTCAAAACCCTAATCGGAGCACCAACGAATTGCAGTGGATTTTAGTCAATTATGCTATCAGTTGTTGTTGTCGGTGTAGCGGCGATCGAAGTAAATTTGGAACCAAAAGTGACGTCACAAAACAGAAACAAGTTTAGGTTTTTGTTCAGCATTTCGCGAAAGGGTATTGGGTCTGGTTGGGCCGACCTTAACTTGCTGGTTCGTAAAGCAATTAAAAATAAAACTAATTACTCAGATGTTATGCTAATAAAAAATGAAATTTAATATCAATAAAATCGTGGTAAAAAAATTCATCCACTATATTTGGTTGCAGGCCTCATTCAGTAAAAGTATGGTCGAGGTCGACAGGGCTGTTGTTGATGGATCTGAACTTTCATCCGGCCTATCTTGTCCAGCTCACTGGTTTCAATAGATTGGGCTGCTCCCAATTTCACAATATTATATTGTATAAAAAACTAATAATTATGTAGCAGCTAAATAATTAAAAGTATATGCTATTATAGTTTTATCAATGGATTTAAATGATTACGAATCTTATTTTGCATCCAAATCAAATATTATTTGAAATTTGACACCTTATTTTCCAAGCAGTGAACCCTAGCAACGTTCATATCCCTAGATAAAATTCAAACAACAAAAATTAGCAGCAATTCATTGCTACAATACAAATATACGTAGTAAACAATAATTACAATAATACCTCGAATCGTATTGGTGCACGGAACACGATGCAAACAGCAACAACAGCTACTCAGTCTCAGTCTACCTAAAAATATTAAATATTTATTCAACATAGTAAAAATCAAACACTTGGAAACGCAAGTGCTCAGTACGACAGCTGTGCATTCCAAGAACGTAACCACACCGTAAAAAACGGTTACATTTTCAACACCATCCCAACGTTCGTATTTTATTTTACGACCCAATCCTCACATGGTAACACCAATAGTAAAATGTATTTACTTCTACACTATTCTCCATTCAATGCACGTTCAAATAAATAGTGCATAAATTCACATCCTCCACTCTCACATTTCAAAAATCTCACAAGACTAAATTACCTGGTTCTGCAATTTTCTCTTGTACCTTTTCTTAGACTGAAAATTGAACTGAGAAGAATGTGTTCCTCGGCTAGATCGTGTCTTTTTCTGGCAGTAATGTTGGCTGTTTACGGGCTTGCGTCGGCCAGCACGTTCAAGGTCGGAGGTAAAGACGGATGGACGAGTTTGAAGAATGTTAATTATACAAAATGGGCCAATTCCATCCATTTCCAAGTCGGAGATGTGTTAAGTAAGTTTGTCAAGACTCATTCACACCTTAACCTCATTTCGCTACTTTGTACAAATTGTTCTAAATTTTGATTGTATTTTGTTTATTTTAGGTTTTGTGTACGATAACAAGACGGAGAATCTCTTACGAGTGAGCCAACACCACTACGCGTCGTGCAATGTGTCCGAGCCGGTGAAGAAATGGACTAGTGGAAACGACTCGTTTGACTTGCATAAAGCAGGACACTTTTTCTTCATCAGTAGTGTGGATGGGAAGACGTGTCAAGGGAAAGCCAAGTTGAATGTGAAGGTTTATGAAAATGATGAAGCGAAGGCTCCCAGTTTGCCCAGTTCTGGCTCGATTGCACATGCGCCTTCCCCTAAGCCATCTGCTGCTGCCACTTTGACGGTCAAAGGGTCTGTCGTGTCGCTGTTTGTTGGACTATTTGTCTTGCTTATGGTTTGAATTAGTAGTGGGGGTTGTTGGTTAATAATTAGTTTTGCATGTAGTCTCATTCATTATTGTGATTTGGTCGTGTAGAGCTAGCTGCTGCTAGACTCGTAGGATGTTTTATAAGTTTTAATGTCAATTTTAGAGTCATGTTTTCAAATGTGATTTTCATCCTAAAATGGCAGTTTCTAATCATCTCTGTTTTTTATTTTAATTAATTTTGGATTTAAGATTGGTTAATGTAATCAAAAGCTTCAAAAACTGTTTGACCATTTAAGAATGGAATCAAATCAATGTTGATTTTTTTCAAAACTCTTACAAAATAAAACTGTCGTTTTGGCATTAAGATCAGCTCACAAGTACTTCACAATCAATCCTCTGGAAATAAATCCTTTGCACGTCAAGATCATATCCCACATTATAATACTGTTGTGCCAAAATCCCAAGTATTGAAAATCCTTTACTTTCACCAGCATCAACAACAGCCATGCAAAATGTATCATCATCAACTTGTCTAAACATCCCATCTACATCCACAACCAAATCAGCTCCTTCAGCAAAATGAAATGTAGTTACAGGAAACCCTTTTAAATCTCTTCTCATATCCCCTTTGTAACACAATTCCAATTCATACTTTCCATATGCCTTTTGCTCCATCAAACCTTCCATCAACTCGTCACTTCTTTTTTCAATGCTAAATATCCTTGTGTAGCTAGATATGTGTATGTTGTTCCGGTATCGATCATCACCCCTGCTTGAATCCATTGCCCGTGTTGAAATGTTTCGCGAGTTACACTCAGTGTTTTGTCACCCACACTGATTCCTTCTAGGGCTATTCGGTATTCGTGTGCACCGAGTTGCATGGGAGTGGAGTAACCTTCAAGCCTTGCAGCTTCACCCATTGCTAATTGATTAAATGGGTATGTAAGGTCATTAATGTTTCCAACACAATAGGAAAATTTCTTACCAACCTTGTGAACTAATGACTCTGATCTTGGTCCTAAACCAAGTATTCCACTGAGCTGACCTTTTTGTCCATCTTTTAGTATCACTTTGTTTTCATTTGCGCAACCGATGACCATTTGTGGAATCTTCGTTAGGCCTTCTTCCGATGTACCTATGGTTATTTGTTCGAATGAGATGAAGCCATTGCTGCTCGTTCCATCCAAATAACTAACTGTATAAATGCAGTTGTTCATCCGATCACAACTATGCAATGGAAAGTTGGAACACTCAGGAAATTGACATGGGACATTTTTATAAGTTGATGACTTGGTAGGGTCGAAAATTTGCTCGAGTTGATCGAAACACTTGATGCAAGGGAGGCACTGAATCCAAAGAAGAGTACTACCTGTATCGACCGCAACTAGTTGAGGAATAGGAGGTTCGCCGAAAGAAATCTTTGCCATGAATAAAGTACCAATGTGTTCAGGCAACACCTCAGCTTGGAAATCTCCATTCTGAGACTCAAAATAAGATGTGTTTTTCACTCTGGAATTTAAGAAAGCAAACCTAGCCTTTGAGCTAGTTCTTGCTAATTCTTCTCGATCGTAGATCGTATAGTTTGGGTTGTAGAAGGGTGAGAATACCGAATCACGATGAATGAGTTTCATCGCAATGCGCCATTGGGAAGGGATGATGGAATATGCCGGCCATAGATTGGTTGCACTGTGTAAGAACAAGAGTAACAAGTTAGATGGAATATGTGATCTTAGCATTGGAACAAGAACAGTACACGCAAATGGTTTGAACAAAAAAACTCATAATATTTAAGGAATAATATGTGGCGACCTCATGAAGAAACAGTGGATATAAAATGCCTATAAACCAACTACGTACCAATTTACATTATTAAGGTGTTCCAACTTCATACTTAATGTGTATCTTCCTATGCTTGATTGGTCTTAAATTGAATGAAACATAAATTAATGATATGTAGGGAAGTATTAGGTCAGACTTGATCATTTTGTCATAACGTAACATTTATTAGTATACATACGTTACACCTTGAAGCAGCATAACAAGTCACAAACAAGTCGCTGCTACTCGGTATATATACAAGCATCATCAATAAGTACTTTGGTTATGCCTAGCGGCAGTAGCCATTGACGCCGCTACGCCACCAGGGTAAGTGCTAAGATTGGGACTGTTTCTTATCTCAGCTCCGATCACTCCCTCCGCATTCCTCCCTGGTCACTGCTCTGTCTCCAGGAAGTTTCCTAGCTGCATCCTACATCAAAATTTACATGCAAAATTTAATAATACTTAATTGACGATTATGTAAAAAAAGACAACAGCAGATGTGATAATTAATTAACATTACAGTGAGGACATCAGACAATGTGATCTTCTGATCCTCAGCCACGATTCGCTCGTTCAACGTCACGGCAGACTGCGCCATAGCGGCCACTCCACCTGGGGTCACAGTATTAGACCCAGTAGCTCTAGCTTCTGCAGCTTGGATAGCTGCGGCATCACTTTGATCAACGACCTTGTCGCCTGCTGACATGGTTGTTACTTCAAGAGCTTCCCCAATAGTTATAACATCATCTCTGTCCAAAGCAGAGGCAGGTGACTTCATGTCTTGATTCTTCAATGGCTCCGGCCTTATATACTGTCCTAAAACCTCGCCGCCGATTGCTTCAGTGATGATGCGGTGGCCTTGAATGTCGGTGGACGAAATGGAGACGCCTTGTTCTTTAACTATATCCGTAATTTGACCGCGCTCCACTTGGCCCGACTTGAGGTTCTTTCTTGAAGCGGACTGCATAGTGGCGGCAGGGCCACCTTTGTAGGTCTGGCCCATGACTAAGTTTTCCGCAGCTTGGACAGTGGCGGCATCTCCAGGTGGAACGGGTTGGGAGGCAAGCTCACCGGAGACTTGGAATACGTCGCCGTATTTGATGGGTTCTGCTTTGGGTTTTTCTTGTTGGCTCATCTTTGTGGTGCAGTGACAATGACTGGGAATTCTGTTCCTGTTTCAGTTCATATGCAAATTTGTTTTTTTACTAGCAGTGTCTGCAGTGTCAGCGCCGGGTCTTGACGAGATGAACACGTGTGGATTGGGTTTACAGATGGCTCGTGGATAGGGTTCAGGGAAGTCAAGGTGGCACAAAGAGGAGGAATGTCATGCGTTCCTGTTCTTATCACTTGAACAAAACATTACCGCACGTAGCATTTCGGGAAAAATCTGAAAAGGCGAAAACAAAATCTAACCATGAGATATAAACAAAAGTATTGATTTTATGTTTTATGCTTGATCCTGTGCTTAATGTTGGAATGGTCCACCCACAACTAATTGGTAGCATATGCATCCAAGTTCATTTAAACACGGGATATCTCAGTTGCTGTCTAGTGTCTACAATTCGAGGCTAAAAATGACGACATTAAGAACCCATAAATCACATAAGATAAAATTCCCATCAAGATTTCCAATCCAGGATGTGGTGTGGGTACTCCGAAATTCAAGTATGCAAGAAGCAAGCCCATTTACCTCAGATCAGCCGAAGGAACTAGAGATTTTATACAACAACAGATGCTACAAGAATTGTCAGATCCTAGAACACAAACGTTATTGTGGCATGCTGCCCAATCATCCCCGTGGTCACAACGATCACCCATTATAACAAAAAAGGAAAACAAAATCAATTCTATAGTTGGATTGAGAAAGATACATGATGTTTGCTACTCAACATCAAAATAGCAGAAGAATGCAAAAGTTATATTCTTACAGAAGGTCAAGGCTGAGAATATTGATGAGTTCTATAGGAAAATAATTTCCTGCGAACGGAAGTTCTCATCAGTTAAAAAGTAAAAAACATTAATCCCCCAAGGACACAACTGCTGAGTGCTGACTCAAATACAAATTGCAACAAACCAACAGTCACTCAAAATGGAATCTCTCTCTCTCGGCTACGCTCATAACTACTACTGCGACTAAATAAGTAAAGACAACTAGAAAATGAAGTCGTATCAGGTGAGGTGTAAAAAAAGAGCCGCGATAATTGAGTTGGGCAAGTTTCAACATTCACAAAATCCTGAAGCATGCAACTTTCCTGTAGTGTAGAATCTTTCTTTCTCTAAGTGCCCCACTATTGCATCAACAAAAATTGACACACTATAACAATTAACATACATGGACCAGAATTTTTAGGTTCACATCTCCACTTTCAGGTCCTAACCCACATGTGATTCAAAGCTAACAAATATGCTTGACGTTAACACATAACTACATCACATTTTTCTACACTACCTAGCAAGCAATCTAAGCTCAAATTTTCATGATAATATACAAATCACGAATTAAAAGTCATGTTTCAGTTCACCTCGATCAATGTAAATTAATAAATACATTTAATTTGTGCAGGAATCAGAAGCCTAGCCGGAAACCATTTTATGTAATTTGAATTGCGAAAAGATTCAAACAGGAGCAGAACAACTTTTGCCATTCATACCATCAGGATGATAGTTCCACAAAGCAAATTCAAATAACAAAAGGCTACATACGGATCACATACTTGTTTGCAGATTTTAAATATAATATACCTTTGAAGCAGATCAATCACTGTACAATCACAAGCCTACCATCATCAGTAACTCCCTTAGGCACAACCACCACCAACTCACCATCAACACAAGCAGCACTCACCATCTCCGGCATCGTACATTCCGGCAACCGAAACCTCCACAAATCAATACCAAAATCATCCATCTCCAAATCCACGGCCCTCTCGTCAACACAAACAACGATCTTCATAACACCAGGACAGATCTCAATCACCTCCGTCCGTACTCCGCTTCCGATATCAGCCGCGACCGCGAAACGTAAGGAATTAGGGCTTTCGTAAACTGATACATCAGCCGAGGAGCGAAACGGAAGTTGTAGCACCTTGGCGAAGATGTGAGGCAGGCGTCGTAGTTTCTTCTGGCGGCTGTTGAATCCTGCTAGCCTTGTGGCCTCCGATAGGACCGAAGCGACGTCGTATTGTAAAGCAATGTTAGCTCTCACCGGGAACGGGTGAACCTTTCTCATAATCGGTCAAATTGGTTTGCGGAAAATTAGGGTAACATTAATTTTTTTATGAGGTTTAATCAGAGAACGGATCGCCAGTGAAGTCGTATTGGATTTAGTGGCGAAGCGGTGAGTTGAGAATTGAAGGAGAAGACGACTGCGTCGGGTTTATAACAGTTGGGGTCAAAATGTAAATTCACTAAACTCACTACAAATAAAGAATATCAAGCCCAATGGGCTGTAGCAAAAAACAGGCTCAACAAAAGTTAAATGAGCTACAACAGCTCAACCTGACTTGACTCTCAAATGCACCCAATTTGGCTGGCTCATTTTCAATAAAGGGTCATAGAAATGATGAAGCATCTTGTTCACTTTACCCTTAGTTTATTTTTATTTTGTGTTCGAGGTCTCCATTCATTTGTTGATTGGGATTAAGTCATCTTATGTACTTTCTGAGTCTTAGTACTTGTTAATCAAAAAAAAATTAGTTATCTGCATTTGGCTTCATTCTTATTTTATTGTATTTTGAAGACATCGACAGCGACTATCACAAAGGATTTTTGTTGCGATTGCGAACATTTTATAACCAGTTGTATGATTTTGGTGTCACGTCAAATAAAAATATATGTTGTGAAAGAGGCAAGACAATAATGGTGTGTATGGTAAACTAATCTGATTCAATTTCAACGATAATTTATTGTGTTTATACGTGACTGCTTTAGGACCAGGCACGTCACACGGAACATTATTTATTTCAACTACTAACTGCTTCCGACCGACAAAGTATTTCTAATATTATCGTATTTTTGGTCATTATCATATAAAGAGTATATAAATCAGTTTTTTGTTTAAATTTACGAAAGTTTGTTATATTATCCGAATGTTTGTCTCTGCATTAACGATAATCGATATCTTAATCTAGGAGGAAAATCTAAAATTAAAAAACATACAATCAGTGATGCAACGATGTGAGATATTTCATACAAGTAATTAAGATCTTTTAAAACACTCAGCTGATGTCACATCTTCAAAATGTCTATGAAATTAATACGTATTTAAATGTCAAGTAATGTAGTTATTGAAACACTCAAGTAATGTAAGGGAGTGACCAACTGGATGTTGGATGACTAGGGAGTGACCAAAACAAGATGTCAAGTAATGTAATAATTGAAATTTCTTTATATATCATTCACATCGAGCTAGCATTGCTTGGACTTGGGTTCAAGTCCAAAAAGATGAGATTAGATAGACTTTTCCAGCCGACCATGATCCCCACCACGGCACAAAAACATACAACTTTCTAAGTTTTCTTAAGCTCAAAGTTACCAAAACGCGTCGTGCTTCCTCCTCCGACTGTGTTTTTACTGTTACATACATATTTGAAACTGTTGAACCCATTGCAAAACTAATGATTTTAGGGACATTGATGCAAATGACCATTAATTATCAATTATGTATGTTTTTTTATTGAATTATCAATTATGTACTCCCTCCGTCCCACCGAATGCTTCTCTTTTTGCCATTTTGGGTGTCCCACCGAATGCTTCCTATTTCCTTTTTTGGCAAAAAATAAATATTAAAATATAACACTCTAGTTACATTTACTAGTTAAACATAATTAATTATACTAACTAATTAATTATTATAATTGAATTAAACCAACTACCAAAATTGAAAAATCACCCCCAACAACTCTAGATATTGGTTTCAAAATTTTGGTCTCAAAATTTTGGTGGGAAAGTTCACTTTTGGTAAATTAATTTTGATCTCAAAATTTTGGTGGGAAAATTTAGACTTAATCAGATTTTCATTAGAATTTTTTATTCCTTAAATATTGATTTCTTATTTTACATTGGAATTGCCAAATGGGAAGCTTTGGCTGGGACGGAGGGAGTATGTGACAGACATGGATTATTTATGGAGTAAGTAGTACGTGTCATTCCGTGACTCGCATGAGTTTGACAGAGCAACAAACAAAATACCAAATGCTAATCAAGTGTCACGTGGAACTGGATCCGGTGCAGCCACTTTCAGTGCTGCTATGTGCTGCAAGTTTAAAAGTAACGTAGTTTTATATAACTTTTAAATAAAACCTACGTAGTTTAATCTAAAACCTTATAAATGCAAAATGACCCCGTTGTCAAAACGACGTCGTTTTTAAGGTCAAATGACGTCGTTTTATCTCGCAGTTTTTAGCAGTGCAGCACTCGATCCGATTCCGTGTTACGTGGCCATTTAATAAGCTTCTTGTAGGCGCGGATATATTATCATAATTACGCACTCCCCTTAATTTAAATACATTAGAAACTGAAAAGTTTAATCAGTACTTATTTTTCATGGAATGAGAAAAGTTTACTGCTGTTATTTGCATATAGCAAATATTAATTATGATTTATATTTTTTTTAATTAATTTGTATTTGAAGGTCAAGAGCCTTCGTGGAGTGACAACCCAGCAGCAGCCAGCCCCCAACTGTACTCGTAAAAAATCAATCAAGACGAAAGAGAGAACTCCAGAAACGCACGGAACTCCTAAACCCCAGGAAGAACTAAGCGTCTAAATTCCGAGTGGGCAGATCGTGTAATTGCGATCACCTGCTGAGTGCTGACATCAGAGTAGTAGTTGTTGTTGTTCTGTTTTAGGTCATCGTTAATTAGTATTCACTTTGAGGAAATGCTGTGGTGTTTCATTACTAGTTTTGAAATCGCATCCAGCAGATTTTACTAGGAATCAGCGATTTGGTTGTCACGAATTCTGTGATTACATTTCTATATTTGCTTTGGAGTTACATGAGAAGATATGTCAGGCTTGTCGGTCGAAGAGTCGCGCAGGAGATACTCATGGTGGTGGGATAGTCACATTAGTCCCAAAAACTCTAGATGGCTTAAAGAGAATCTCACTGGTAAATTTACTTGCTCAAAAATCAGATTAAATAATTTCGTATTCTCATCAGCTGATGTTTTATGCTTTTAAATCGAACAAAATTGATTTCAGGTATGGATAGTAAAGTGAAGCAAATGATTAAACTTATAGAAGAAGATGCGGACTCGTTTGCTAGGAGGGCGGATATGTATTACAAAAGACGTCCTGAGCTGCTGAGATTGGTAGAGGATTTTTATAGAGCGTACCGTGCGTTGGCTGAAAGATACGATCATGCTACTGGAGTCATTCGTCATGCACATAAGACTATGGTGGATGCATTTCCTGATCAAGTTGCTTCTTTGATGATGGATGAATATGTTGATGGCAATAGTCCATTTATGCCACCTTCAGTTCGTGAGTTTTTTGAACCTGATGAGTTTCATAAGGATGTTATGGGAATTCCTTCACTTGACTTGCCAGATGAAAAACCTGAGTTTGTAAAAAGTAGAAGGGGACTGAAGCAACTAGATTTCTTTGAAAAGGGAGGTGTGAGGAAAGGCCTCAATTTTAATGAGGGTGAAGAGAAAGAGAGGTATGCGCGTAATGGAAACAAACATGAGGCTGATATCTTAGTTTTAAAGGAAGCCTTGGCTAAATTAGAAGCTGAGAAGGAAGATGGTCTACTTCAATACCAGAAAAGTTTGGAAAGGCTTTCCAAGCTGGAGAAGGAGATTATGCTTGCACAAGAGGATTCCAAGAAACTCACAGAGCGAGCGAGCCAAGCTGAAGCTGAAGTTGAGTTACTAAAAGGAGCATTGGTAGAACTAAAATCCGAGAAGGAACTTGTTCAATTCCAATACCATCAATGTCTGGACAAGATTTCTGTCCTAGAAGATCATATTCTTCATAATGATCTTGCAACAAGCGCTGAAAATGAAGTTCAACTGCTAAAGCAAGAGCTTGACGAGTTACGTGCTGAAAAAGAAGTCATTTCTGCTCAGCACCAACAGTGTAAGGAAACAATTAGCATGATAGAAACAAAGTTGCAGCAGGCTGAGGAAAATGCTCGAAGGAGCATTGAACGTGCCGAGATGGCTGAGAGTAAAGTAGATAACCTAAATTTAGCAATCATTGAATTAACGGAAGAGAAGGAAGCATATTTAGTTCAGTGCCAGCAGTATCTTGAGAGGATATCCAGCCTAGAGTTTCAAATACTATTCGCCCAAGAGGAAAATCAAAGGCTAAATGAAGAGATCAGTAATGGGGAAGCTAAGCTAAAAAGTGCCGAAGAACATTGTCTCTCCGTTGAGTTTTCACACCATTCCCTTCAGTCAGAATTAGACTCCTTGATCAGAAAGATGGAATCAAAAAATGCAGAGTTGGTTGACAAGCAGATCGAGTTAGGAAGGTTATGGACTTGTGTACAGGAAGAGCGCTTAAGGTTTGTGGAGGCTGAAACTGCCTTCCAGACTCTACAGCATTTGCATAAAGAGTCTCAGGAAGAGCTCACTGCACTTGCCTCAGAGCTTCAGGATAAGACTCAAACAGTTTCGGCCTTGGAAGTACAGAACCAACGATTACACGAAGAAGTGTTAAAGAAGTATGAAGAGAATAGAACCCTTAATGAGATCAACTTGTCATCAGAAGCAACAATGCAAAATATGCAAGCTGAGATTTCAACATTAAGAGAAACCATCAAAAACCTTGAAGAAGAAATTGAAAGGCGTGTGAATGAACATAATTCTCTGCTGCAAGAAATTTACAGTCTCAGAGATGAGTTGAATGACCTGAAGCAAAAACATGGGGATGTACTTGGCCAAATGGAATCACTGGAGCTGGACCCGCAGTCCTTCAGTTCTTCTGTTAAGCAGTTGCATAATAGCATCTCAAAGATCAGTGATGCTTACCAAATAGAAAAGAGTGAGAAGACGGTTCTTTTAGAGAAACTGGACAATATGGAGAAACTCCTTGAGAAAAATGCCTTGCTCGAGAGCTCTATTTCTGAAATAGAAAGTGAACTAAAACAGGTGAGAGAAAAGGTCAAAACATTGGAAGAAAAATGCCAGATACTGGAGGAAGAAAAGTCTGCTGTTATGGCTGAGAAGAATGTGCTACATTCACAGATTCAGATTTTGTCGGAGAACTTAAGTGCTGTATCGAAGAAAAATGTTTCTTTGGAGAATGCACTTGCTGATGCCGATGCTGAGCTCGAACTTTCGAGGGAAAAATCAAGAAGCTTGGAAGAGTCCCTTTTGTTGATTGGTACTGAGAAGACTAGGCTGTTGAGTGAGACTGAGAGTCTGTCTTCGGAGCTCAAATCTACTATTCATAGTCTGGATGACATAAAGATGAAAAATAAAGAACTCGAAAAAAGGAATTTTAGTTTGGAGTCTGAGAAGAAATTGCTGGTGTGCAGCACAGATGAGTTGCGTAGTTTGTTGGACACTACAAAGCGAGAAAACTTTAACAGTGTGAAGTTTTACCAGACTCGAATAGCCAGTTTGGAGTGCCAGTTACATTTACTACAAAAAGAATCTCAGCTTACGAAAATCCTCTACAGTGAAGAAACGGATAAGATTATAAGTGCTGAAATTGAAATCTTCATTTTGCGGGAGTGCCTTCAGGAATTGAATGGTTATAACTCGTCTCTAGCACTTCAGTGCCTCAAAGAATTTGAGGCATCACAGAAATCAGAAAAGCTCATGGCAGACATGGAGCAAAAGAATGCTGATCAGCAAGTTGAATTGGAAGCCTTGACTGATGTGTTAGAAATTATTGGAATGGGTTTCCTTCAAATAAAAAAGACTATTGACCATGTCGTAGGCATCAGTCCTCCGTGCAAGTATGAAAATAAAGGTGTGTCACATCTTCAGCCCCGAATTAACCGGATACTGGGAACACTTGAAGATATCAAGAAGGCTCTGATTATATTACTGGATGAAAATCAGCAACTACTAATTGAGAAGTCCGTTCTCATCACATTGTTGGGGCAATTACGACTTGACGCAGCAGACCTTGATTCAGAGAAGTGCATCCTTTCACAGAATCTCAAAATCAATGCACAAAGACTATTGATGTTATTAAGCGAGGCTCATATCCTATTGGAGGCAAATGAAAAGTTAAAAAGAACCGTGAAAGAAGGAACCTATCGAGAGAAGACGCTAAGAGACAACATTGAAGAACTGCAAGGGTCTTACCAAATCTTACAGGTAAATAATTGCATGGTCCTTGAAGAGAAGAAATCAATGGAGGCTGAGCTTATAGAGTTGAGTGATGCAAAGTTCGCTTTGGAAGAGGAAATACATGACATTTTCTTGGTCTTCAAGCACTTCTTATCTGAAAAGTCGATGGAAGTTGAAGAACTTAAGGAGAGCATGAACCAACTCCGTTACATTAAAAATACTCTTGAAGAGGTGATTAAAAAGTTGGAAAGAATGTTGGAGGATGTGTTAACAGATAAGTCATGCCTCGTTAAGACTTTGAAGGATGCAGAGAATGAACTGAAAGTTGCAAGGTCTACTGGCAATCAACTGAATGATGACACTACGAACGATCAAGAATCGCTCCCCGAAAGGAAGTGAAACTCTCTGAAGCAAATTCTACACTCGAGGCTCTACTGGATGAGCAAACCAAGTTGCAGAGAATTATCGAGGATCTGAAGCGGGAATATGATAATGTGATAGCAATTAAGGAAAAGCAAGGCGAGCAAATACGTAAGCTTCGTGAGAAGAGTCAGGTGAAATCTGAGGAAAATGAAGAGCTTTTGGGATCAAAACATTGCTTAGAGATTGCATTATTGGAGTTGAGAAAGAAGCATGAGAGTGCAAAAATGCGGGAACTGAATCTAAAATCAGAATTACAGAAATGGAGAAATAAGGAGAGATTATGGGAAATGGAAATTTTTGAGTTATTTAGTGCCCTTCAACTATCAGTAGTTCATGAAACTTGTTACCGTGAGAAGTTTCATGACCTCAGTAAGAATTTTAGTAGCATGATATGTCAAAGCAGCTCCAAAGACCCAGATGCTCGTCTCTTAAAGGAAAGAATTGCTATATTAGAGGCAGAAAATGCTGGACTGAAGGCTCATTTTTCAGATTATGAATCAGCTGTGAATTCATTGTCAGGGTCTGTGGCATCCTTGGAAAGGCAAACTATTCCCCAAGAAAAGTTGCTAAAAATTGATGGAGCTAAGGTACCCTCACTCCCTCCCTTTTTATTTTGTTCTGCTCAAATCATCTCATAGTCATTTAACTCACTGAGAATGCATGCGTGAAACCTAAATCCCTTCATTAGGCATCAGTTTGAATCTTATGCGGCATTATTTTTTATGAATATAAAACATTTGAAACAGCAGAACAAGGTTTGCACATATTTTAGATGCAGCTGTCAAACAGCTGATTTTTTAACAACTGAGTTTTGTGTGTTCAAACTAAATTTAGTTCTATCATTTGTTTCAGGATAATGAATCAGTATGCCATCTTAAAGATCAAGTACAAGGGATAGCTCAAGTGGCGTAGTGGGAAATGGGTTCTCGGAGCTGAAAAAGGTTCAAAGTAGGATTGAAGCTGTTGAACTTGCAGTAGACGATATTATGAAGCTTGCGTCAGACAGAAGTTTAGGATCCAGTGTTATAGCACAAGCTTCATCAGATGGACATACTGATGAGTTGGAATCTGGAACGATCTGGAGACTAGAAAGACCTGTGTCTGGTCAGCGGAAAACCTATAATTCGGAAGCATCATCTGAAATAATTGAGCTACCCAAAGATATTATGCTCGATCAAATGTCTGCGTGCTCGTCCTACGGTTTGAGTAGGAGAGAAATCATACCTGCTAATGATCATATGCTTGAATTATGGGGATCAAGCAGCAAGGATTCAAGCATCAACTACAGCGAATCGAGGGTCCAAAGGCTTGTAAGTCATAGAGAAGAAATTTCCATCTCAGGAATTGTGGTCGAGAAAGAAATGGATGTCGTCGAAAAGTTGGAAGTCTCCGAGAGTCCAAAAAATCCACGACAAAAACGGAAAAATGTGAAGATTTTGGAGAGACTACTCTTTGATGCGCAAAAATTGGCAACTCTCCAGAAGCAGGTGCAAGATTTGAAACTCAAAGTTGAACTTGCTGAGAAAAGCAAACCAACAACAGGTGTTATTGAATATGACACTTTAAAAGAGCAGCTCGAGGAAGCGGAAGAAGCGATAGATAAACTGTTTGGTGTCAACCACAGGCTAACCCAAACTGTTGACGGTGATCCTGCGTCTCCAAAAAGTATATCCGGAAATAGTTCGGATGAGGGTGTGATTCTTAGAAAAAGAAGAGTGTTGGAGCAAATAAGACGAGCATCAGAAAAGATAAGCCGACTAAATTTTGAGGTGCAAAAGTTACAATTTTTGCTCTTAAAGCTTGAAGGTGATAAAGAAGAGACGGTAAAGACTCGAATTATCCCAAGAAGCCCAAGGGTGCGATTAAGGGAATACCTTTATGGTGGTAGCAGGCCAGTATTTGCACATAAGCTAAAGAGAAGACACTTTTGTGGGTTCACTAGACCACCAACCAAAGGAGATTAAGGTGCACAACAAAGCTGTTTTATATGTTTGAAGCATCTTCATTATGGTAATTTAAATATTTAGAGAAACCATTGTGCATGTCTGTAGAATCTGTTTTTTAAGGTACAAGTAGCTAATGTAGCTTTCCCAGGAACTCAGTGTCATGTTTTTATGCATAAATAATTTTTGTAGCAGAACCTAGGCTAATATTAGTAAGTAGTTTCTGTATTTTGCAAGAAGTATCGTTTGGGATCATTATAATTTCTTAAATTACATGAGCTGCCATGAAGACCTGAACTAGGAATTCTCGAAGCTGGTAATACCTTACTGATTTATTGAATAATCCACCATACATAAACATCATTGCGAATAATTTACTTTTAGTGTGTTTATATTTATATTTCACTTTTTGATCAGTTATTTTAGTTATGTATCTTGAAATTGTCAAGTGTCGAAGGGCTCTTAGCTGACTTGACTAGGAAGTTTTTGAAAAAGTCCTTATAGAGATATGACTTGTAGAGGGGAGGATTGTATTCATCTATGAGCATCTTTGCTGGTTCAATGATGCTTTCTTTAGATGGATTGATGAATGATACTATGCTCGTACGAGAACTTTTTGAGTTTGTCACTGCTCGGTGTTCGATGCTTCTTAGCTTATCATTACAGATAACCTGAAAAAATACCAATTGCTACAAAGTAAGAATCTTTACCGAGATATTTTTTGGTGTAGGAAAGTTGAAAACCTGAAGCTGAGAGCCAATGTTGATAACAAATGCTGATGGAATTGGGTCAACTCCTAACCATTTATCATCTTTCAAAACTTGAAGACCAGACACATCTCCTTGCTGAACAAGGCTGATTAGGGTTGGATCAAAATGACTGATAAGCCCTAATGTTGAACTTGGGTCTGGACATGGAGGATAGTTGTTGATTATCAATGTATGATTCTCACTGAGTTCACCTCTTAGGTATCCTGTTTCCAACCCAAGTCCCTCACAAATTAGTTCCAAAATTCGCGCACTTAAGGCCTTAACCTCAGCTGTATAACGTCCCATAACATCTCTATCAATAAATAAAACAAACTGTTAGGCTTCAGAACAGCTGAATATTAAAACATGAATGATATTCTATATGTAAATTATCTAAATGAATGATATTAAAACATGTTTTGATTGAGGGTTTGGTAATGTTGGAATACTAAAAAGTACCTATAATTTTGTGGTTTGTCGGGCCATAACTGAATGCAATCTTTGAGAGGGTGACAAGGGTATCTCAAAGTATCCCTCCAAAGATGCACATCTTCATTAGGATACTTAAGACTACTCGTATAAAGTCCGTACTCCGATATCCTCCCGTCTTCAGTATAAAATCTTCCTTTGTCCTCCACCGGCATGTTAAAAAAATCGTTACACACTTGCATGGCTTCATCCATCAACTTGGTGGATGATTAATTACCTGAAAAAACCCAAACTCGTAGCCAGCTTTAACAATTTCCTTAGCCTTCTCAACCCGATTATTTTCAAGATCATTAAGTACTCCTGAAAGATCAATGACCGGAATAGTTTCACATGACGGAACAACGGACAGATCGCCGGGTCTTTTTTCAGGAGGAAGGATGTACTTCTCAGGTAAGGAAGATTGAGCTTGCTTGTACCAATTTGAAACAAGGTTTGCCATGACAAATTAAGAAGAGTAGTTGGAAGTTAAGGCTTGCTGATAGGTAGCAATGGGAATGTCTGATTAGCCGAAAGAGGATCGATTTATATAGGGAAAAAATGAACAGTCTGCCAATGATGTTGAGTTAATAAACAATGGAATCTGTAGCTGTCTAGTCGAATTAATAACAAACGTAAATGTTTAGTTTCTTTTAGATTATGAACACACTAAAAAAGGAATTGTCAGTTGGCGTAGAGATAACAACTTTATCCGTTAACCATGCTCCATGCATTTGGTTAAAATTCATGCATCAAAATTCATTTACGTAAATTGATAACTGTATCCATTATCGTTTATTATCCGTTTTCTCTCCATCTTCATATAATTGTCGTGCCGCTACTAACCAAATTTAACTATGTTTAACTTTGTAATTTATTATAAATGAGTTAAAATTAAGAGACAATATAAATGACTAAATTTGAGTCGTTAATTTGATTAATCTAACGGTTGATAATAAAATTGTTTTTGAATTAAATCTCATTCGTTGAATTACTAATGATCAAAAGTGGAGATTATATATCCTGTTGTGTTAGTGAACATGAATATATAAATGAATTGAAACATTAATCAATTAAACATTTATTATCCATATGATACTCTAAACTTAAATGATGAAACAATTTTAAATCAATTAGTTGATATCCATTATGCATCCAGGAAGAGGATCCGTATAACATACAACGAATTCCGGTCAAATTAAATAAAAGTTTTATTTTAATATTAAATCACATATATATATTTTAATCAGTAAATATAACAAATTAATTTCTAAAAATAAGTAATTAATATTTTTATATTCTAAAATCCTATCTAAGCCATAAACCCTTAACACGTGGCAACAAATACTGGATCACATTCCACGCATCCACCCTATTATCCATGGATCAGTCCAATTACCACCTCTTAGCTGGTGTATCGAGTAGGATCATCAATATAATTAAGCACTATGTTTAAACACCTTGATGTCGTGTAGACAAATATTTTTACCAAAATAATTATTCAAATAATTTTAGTTAACTGAACAATTATGTAGTTATATACAGTCCACTGCCACTTTAGCAATGCTAACTATTACAAATAGCAATGTTAATACGACTCATAATAGACTCAAAAAAAAATACGACTCATAATAGAGCGTTAAATTTTATCATGTATTAAATTTACTCAGCTGAATTTGATTGTACAACATGTATTAAACTAAGTCAGCAACCTTAATAATTCACACATGATTCAATTAACCTATGGTACACCAGCTTTTGTTTATTAATTGCTTTTCATCATCATTCAAAATCGTAACACTTGTCAGGACATAGTCAGTCGTCATAAACGACCAGACCTGACGTAACATGCTGACATCATATCCCTTGACCTCGGACTTCGTGCTACATGCATGCATACTCGAAATGGCAACTGTATCACATGATGGATGCAATGCCGCCACAACCACACAGATCAAATGTGTATAAATCATAAATCAAAATCAACCATTTACACATCAAAATTAGTCTCATCGATTTCTTATTCACACATTTTCTAAGTCAGCCGACTTGGTTGAAATGGCCGGAAAGGAGGGACAAGGTGGTGATGGCGGGTCATCAGAGAGCGTTGTGAAATATAGAGGTGTGAGGTGTAGGCCATGGGGGAAGTATGCAGCTGAGATACGCGACTCGGCCAGAAATGGTGCTAGAGTGTGGCTAGGTACTTATAACACGGCGGAGGACGCTGCGAGGGCGTACGACAGAGCTGCATATTCAATGAGGGGTTGTTTGGCCGTGCTGAATTTTCCTGAAGATTATGGTTTGAATTCGAGGAGTGGAAGCCGAAGGGTGAGTGGAAGTGGAAGTGGGAATGAGAATGAGAGGAAGGAAGTATTTGAATTTGAGTGTTTGGATGATACTTTGTTGGACGAGATGCTTAATGATACGATGACGAGTGGGCACGATGTGAATTGAATCACGTCGAAGTTTGTTTAGTGTTGAATTGTTGATGTTCTGTTCTGTCGGGGCAGAGGAAGCGTTGCTCTGTTTTTAAGTACTCTCTATTTTATTAAGTCCGAACAGATCAATTAGCAACTGCTCCCTCCTTGCCCCTAATGTATTTATCGAAAAAGATATTACAATAATTAAGAAAAAAAAACTAAAAATATCTGGTCCGTAGAGATAAGATACAAATATAATTAATTGATTAATAAAACAACATGCATGTCGCTTTCTAGCGTAAAGGTGTGGGTCAGTTCCTTGTCTCAATTTGAACAAATACATTGGTTGGGCTGGGATCCCCGTGGTCCATGAAATCTGGACAAAGACTTCAAACTCGTTGGATATTATGATGCACCGGGTCAAAATCCGTGTTTTGTCCACAAATAATTATATCATTAATTTCCAAAAAAAGCCATCGTAATTTTACTTAATTTGTAAAATTTTCAATAGAAGAGAGTGAAAAGTAACAAAGACCTGGAGCCCACGCAAAGTACCGGACCTCACTCCGTACCGGTTTCTTACATTTATACTGATCCAAAATCCGCGGAAACTTGACTCTTTCATAACTTTTAATTTGTCGTTTTAGTTTAGTGATTAATCAAACAACGAGAGTAGACTTGATCAAAATTTCAGGAAACTAAAATTCATTAGCGCATAATGTGTATCATTTTCTTGACTAAATAAACAATAAACGCATCAATCGCATAATCTATCGAATATGCCATTAGAACATTCCAATACTCCTCCGTATCTCATCTACGTATATAACCCTCGTCTCATCTCATTTCTCTACACACTCACTGCATCAACTTCCTCTCTGTTTTCCAGATCAACAGGTGATTAGTTGTCTTGTTTAATCATGTTGTCTTGTCTGGGATCTCTTAGATTCTTCGTACTTATTCTTACCATGTAGTTTTGTTATGTTTTGTCGTGTAGTTAATTGATTGGTATCTTAGTGATCTGGTGACCTGAAATAGTGTGTGATCAGCTCACTAGTTTCTTTCAACAATGGCTGGAGCTCTTCCAGTGCTGAACGCCCTAGACGTGGCGAAGACGCAATGGTACCATTTCACTGCTATCATCATAGCAGGAATGGGTTTCTTCACAGATGCATACGATCTCTTTTGCATTTCACTAGTCACTAAGCTTCTAGGCCGCATTTACTACCACGTTGAGGGCTCATCCAAGCCCGGTTCTCTCCCGCCTAACGTGTCCGCTGCGGTCAATGGTGTCGCCTTCTGCGGCACATTGGCTGGACAACTTTTCTTTGGGTGGCTTGGAGATAAATTGGGAAGAAAGAAAGTTTATGGAATGACATTGATGCTTATGGTTATATGTTCCATTGGTTGTGGGCTGTCTGTTGGACACACTTCAGAAGCTGTGATGACAACGCTCTGTTTTTTCAGGTGATAATTACCATTTTGCCCCCTTGGTTAACTTCTAACATTATCTTCCTACTAAATATTATGAACTGATTCATCTTTGGCATTTTTCTTTAGGTTCTGGCTGGGGTTTGGGATCGGTGGAGACTACCCATTATCCGCAACAATCATGTCTGAATACGCTAACAAAAAGACGCGAGGTGGATTCATAGCGGCCGTGTTCGCAATGCAAGGATTCGGGATTTTAGCTGGAGGGGTATTCGCCATTATAGTAGCAGGGCTATTCAATAGCTGGTTTGATGCACCACCTTATGAGGTTGACCCTATAGCATCAACTGTCCCTCAAGCTGACTACGTATGGAGAATCGTTATGATGTTTGGAGCAATTCCTGCTGCAATGACTTACTATTGGAGAATGAAAATGCCCGAAACAGCCCGATTTACTGCACTAGTTGCTAAAAATGCCAAACAAGCTGCAGCAGACATGTCCAAAGTCTTACAAACTGATATTGAGGCAGAGCCTGCCAAGGTTGAGAAAATAGCTGATCGTGGCAACTCGTTCGGATTATTTTCAAATGAATTTTTAAAGCGTCACGGACTCCATCTGCTTGGAACTACTAGTACTTGGTTTTTACTAGACATTGCGTTCTATAGTCAAAATTTGTTTCAAAAGGATATCTTCAGTGCCGTTGGATGGATTCCACCGGCGAAAACAATGAATGCAGTGTATGAAGTGTTCAAGATCGCCAGAGCTCAAACCTTAATTGCTTTGTGTAGTACTGTGCCGGGATACTGGTTTACGGTCTTCTTGATTGACCGAATGGGAAGATTCAAGATTCAACTAATGGGATTTTTATGTATGACCATTTTCATGTTTGCCTTGGCGATTCCTTACGATACTTGGACTCAAAAAGAAAACAGGATCTGGTTTGTAATATTATACTCGCTCACATTCTTTTTCGCTAACTTTGGACCCAATGCGACAACATTCATCGTGCCTGCTGAGATATTTCCAGCTAGATTGAGATCAACCTGTCATGGTATATCGGCCGCAGCTGGGAAATTGGGAGCTATAGTTGGTGCATTTGGGTTTTTGTACTTGTCACAGAGTCCAGACAAGAACAAGACAGAGGCAGGGTACCCTCCAGGCATTGGGGTCAAAAACTCACTCATTGTGCTTGGTGTTGTGAATTTGCTAGGAACGTTGTTTACATTTTTAGTTCCGGAACCGAAGGGGAAGTCACTAGAGGAACTTTCGCGAGAAAACGAAGACGATGAAAGTAACAACGACGTTTGAGCTGATTGGCAACTGAAGCATACACTCCATTGCAAGCTGCAACACTATGCTAATTAAGTTTTGAAGTGATTTTCCAGAAAAGTAATTTCCATTAGTTTTTTGTTATGAATTTATCCGGAGTTTTATAATGGTATAATAATAAATGAGCGTTTTTCAGCCACATGACATGAGCTTATTTTTATATGAAGTGTACTTGTTCATCTGCTGTTCAAATATTGACATTCTGATAAAGATAATAAAAGTATAAGGAAACGTTTAAAGAAAATGTACAAAATCTATCAATACGTGCGCTTCAAAAAGGCATGATGTATATGAAACAAACAGAAAGTATCAACATCGTACAAAGGCTGGTCAACTAGCCAACCCTCGCAGTGGCGGAACCAGGACGAAATATTCGCCGGGGCTCAAAAGCTTATAAATTTAGCGGGGGCTCAAATAATTTTTTTAGCGGGGGCTCAAATAATTTTTTTAGCCGAGGCTCTAATAATTTTTTCAGCCGGGGCTCAAATAATTACTTTACCCGGGGCTCCAAATCGAATTATGATAAATTATACCTAGTAAAAAAAAAAAAATTTTTTTCCTCGCCGGGGCTCCAGCCCCCCTTCGCCCCCCCGGTTCCGCCACTGAACCCTCGTACTACAAAAAAATACTTAAAACAATGAATGATACTTCTCTTAACGGTGCATTCTTCCAGTCACTTGTATACTTTAATTAATATAAATATTTATTTAAATAAGGTTTGATAATAATCATTATAATTAAGGAATTGAGATTAGTCGGACATTGCATTGATAATCACAAACTGATAAGTCCAAACTTACTAATTTTTTTACTAAATTCTTATTTTAATAGGAATACGTTTACTATTCCCAACAGATATTGATATTGTTTTGTATATATACGACACCTAAATCCCAACTTTTCTTTATCCGACTCCAAGTCTCCAACACTACACGATTGCATCCTATTCTGGAACTGTTGTAAGTCTCTCAAATCCTACTTTATAAGGATAAGTGTTTTTATTTACATGCATGATTTGTCGATTTTGATTGTCTTTGGGTAGTTTTGTGTGCTAGATACCATGGAACCAGATTGGAGCAGCATTATTCCCGACATTGGCAATGTTATCCTCTGCAAATTGCACGAATTCGTCGACCAAGTCCGGTTTGGTGCCGTCTGCAAGAATTGGTATTCCATCACCAAAGAATACGATCAGCTTACCCGTCCTTCTCGAGGTACTCTACCTATGCTTTTCATCCCTTCGAATGAATGTGAAACTCAAAGGAAGCTATACAGCATGTCCAACAAAAGAGTATATCATAATGTTACATTGTCTGACATTCCAAACAAGAGATGTTGTGGTTCTAGTTACGGTTGGTTAGCCTTTATGGAAGAGGACTTATCTGTGACCCTCATAAACCCTTTCAAGTTCAAAGGCATCACCATCCACCTCCCTATAATAAAAGCCGATGGCATAGTATCATATGCATATGCTGATGTAATAACCAAGTTGATCTTATCGCCCAACTCGACCCCTAATAATTACACTGTGGTGGCAATTTATGGAGGGTATAACCAATTGGCTATATTCAGGAGTGGAGATAATCGTTGGACGTACATTGTGAATAAGAATCTTTTCAATCGAAAAGTGGTAACTTTAAGTGACATTATGTTCTACAAGGGATCCTTATATGCAGTTTGCCATACCTTTAAGGTTTTCTCTATCAACATCAACGTTCAGCCTATTCGAATAAAGATTTTGAAACAAAAAGAACCACCACTCGAGCAAACTAGCCATAAATACTTTGTGGAGTCAACTTATGGTGATTTGTACGTGTTGAAAAGAGAAAGAGATATAAACTATATAACCGAGTTTTTTAAAGTCTTAAAGTTAGAGTTTCATCAAAAGAATGGTAGTGTGGTTCGAGTCGTCGAAAAGAAAACTTTGGATGGAGATTCTGTATTCTTGAACGAGACTTATTCAGTGGCCATTAAGGCATCCAACTTTGATTGGATTCAACCTAATTCGATCTACTATATGCAAGACAAAGACACAGCTACTGGTGATTTTCCTTATCATGATAGTGAGGATACTGGAATCTACAATGTTGAAGATAAAAGCATTACTAGGATGTACCTTAGAGATCCGACTCACATACACAGACCAGATGCTATTTGGGTCCACCCACTTTCTACAATTAGGAATCAGGACTAAATGTTTTTATATTATCAAAAGTGTTTTTTCCTTATTTTGGACATTGATTCAGCTATGCACACGTTCAGCATCAGTTGATCAAATCATCTTAAATAATACGTATTTCAGAGTATATATGCTAAAGCTAGGACGCTAGGTTTTGAATCAAAAGAGACATTTAATTTTATGAGACACAGATGCATTAGAACAACAATTTATTTAATAGAAAATTAGCAAGTAAAAGTCACGGGGTGGTTTTGATTAACAATAATTAATAGTTAACCTTAGATTAGTATAAATAAATGATTCAGATTTTTCCATCATCTCCTAAAAATAAGATTATCCTTCTTTGGGATAATGAAGATTCCCACACAAAAAATTGATTGGTTTATATGTTCAATTTTAAAGTAATAAAAGATAATATTATCAAATTGGATAAGGTTTTAGGAGGACCATCAATTTTTTGTGAGACGGAGAGACATCATCTCGTCCGTTGATTTCTATTAATCTAACGGTTGATATTAATAACCGTCACTCTCAACCACCCCTGTATTTTGCAAATCCAACCGCCCAATTTAATTAAAAACCAACTTTAATCTCAACCGCAAGATCAATCAAATCAACGGTTAAGATGATGTCCCTCCGTCTCACAAAAATTATATGTCTCTCTGGAACTTAACCCTATCAAATTATCCTAAATAAATATAGATTTTTTTTAAAAAAATCCATCTGTATTATATAAAGGCTAGGGACTATTAACGGTTATTCGATACCCAGTATTTTCCGAATATTCGTGTAAATTTGTTATTCATAAACAATGTAAAATTAAACGACAAAAGGTTACACAAGTAATTCACACATATGATTTTACCAAATATACCGTTACATTTATTCAGCATAAATAATGTAAAAATGTATAGTCAAAATAAATGGTTATTACGTAAAAATGTGAAAATATATTTATGTGTTTGAAAATAATGAAAACCATATGTTGAATGATGCATCTACAGAGATCAGGTTCTAGTGCAAAATGCAATGCTTTATGAGTCAAAATATGTCATTTTGATATTTTTTCTAATAAATTATGTTGTATTATCTTAACCATTTGCAACAACGTAATTTTATATTGCAGCAAAGTGTTGTTTGGATGAACCTGACATTTCTATTGACAATGAAAAAGTAACTGAGCAAATAAATAATATTGGATTTGTATTAATGCCAGAATTGGATATTTCACTTAATTACGCGTCATATACAACATGTTTAGAGGTGGCCGGATCCAACCGGAGCTGGTAGGACCGTATAACCTGTCAACCACTGCGGACCGCGACGGAAATACAGTGTCTGGAGCCAGATTGAAAAGTCTGATATCATAAAAACATGTTACACAACTTTGTCAATTGAGAAGCTAGCATATTTTATTGTAGCCTAGTGGGTTTTGTGCACTATTTTATAATTCTTTTTGTTTTTCACTCATTTTTAGTTTTGTATTTTTGAAATTTATACACAGTTATATATATATATTTAAACCCCATTATGCAACTCTTAATTAAAAATATCTAATAATTATTTTAAATTTTGAAGGAATGACCTCTTTTCAGCTATAAATTATTATTTATGCTTAATTCTACTTTATTATTATGATCGGTTA